>CAJQUN010000371.1:0-564098 GCA_907163345.1 Haberlea rhodopensis
TATCCGATGGTCAAGTTCAGTGGGATTGCCGGGGTGTCGAGGAGGCTACGTGGGAGACGGCGCTGCAATATGGTGGGCGCACTACCCGAATTATTTTCTGGTTGATTATGTTTAGTTTCTTTTTGGTAAGTGCATGGTGATTCCGAGGACGAAATCTTAGTAAGAGGGGAGTAATGTGATGCCCCGAAATTAATTGATGGCAATCTGAATATTAATTATGCTTATAGATGATTTATTACGATGATTAAGATATTGTGGGAAATGAAGAGCACATGATTTAAGGATTTTATTTTAATTATGAGGATAATGGGTTTAATGAGTGGTTGCATTTTGTAATGCTTATCATGTTGATGTATTTTATATACATCATGTTATTATTAGGGTACAAGTTAAATTGTAAGAACTAAAGACTTAACCCACCACTTTTACCTCACCTCACTTTTACACTCAAATCCCCAAAATCACTTTCGCAAACCCTCTTCCCCTTATTTCGATTTTTGACCTAAAGGTGGGAACAATCCTTGTAAAAGCTTTGTTCTTGCACTTCTTGGTAAGATTTAGTGCCTATGATGTTTAGATATCACTTATTGATGTTCTTGAAGTGTTGATTGAGTTTTGGAAGGGTTTTAAAAAGGTTTTAAAATGGGTTGTGTTTGGTTGTGTGATTCTTGGTGGGATGTTGGTTTTTAGTGTTTTATTGTTGTGTGTTGAAGGTTTTGCGTTTAATGTTTATGCTTTGTTGGTATAATGAGGGTTGAGGTTGGTGAGGTTTAAATGTGCAAAAATGGAGTTTTTCGTGGTACAGAGGCTGGCGATCGATCGCCCGTTTTTTTGCGATCGATCTCGCTCCATGCATTAGGCTCCAGAAGCCTTTGGCGATCGATCCACTCTTGTCGATCGATCGGTGACGATGGCGATCGATCGCGCCAAGTATGGCGATCGATCGCCGAAGAAGGAAAATTTCACCCCCGTCCAGTGTGCTCTCGCGATCGATCGCGCCTGGGCGGCGATCGATCGCGAGATATAAAAAAAAGGGTATTTTGATTTTTGTTGTGGATTTTTGAATATTGGACTATGATTAGCTTCTAATATTGAATTGTATGGTTGTGTAGAACCATCCCAAGGACCCACGACTTCAAGAAGATAAAGTACTACGATGTTCACCACATTTTGAAAAGGTACGTAAGAAACGTACGGGCATCAAACGGTAACATATTCCTAAACTATGACTTTGCATTAATTGCATAAGTATTTATGGTGATGATTATGATGATTATGAAGAATAAGTTTATGATTATGATGTTATGATGACAATTATGATAGATGATGATGTTTGAAATGATGATGGTTATAAGATGATGACGCATGTTTAACTATGCTACTTAGAATGGTTGAATGTCCGGTGACTATTATGGGCAAGCGAGGAAGGTCTTGCCGCTCACATAACTGAGCGATTGGGTACATCCGCTATCAAGGTGTAGCGATGGGTATCATGGGGTACATCCCGCTATCAAGGTGTAGCGATGGGTATCATCCGCTGGATAAGAGATACATCCGCTATCAAGGCGTAGCGATGGGTATCATACGATGAGTTATGTCGAGCGAGGGGGCCAATTGTGCCGCTGTCATAATAGAACCTGGATAGTCCCATTTCTAATTAACATGGATTGTTGTGAGCTTATATACGAAATATGATGTTAATCATTCATGCCTTGAACTAATGATGATATGCGTAATTATGACACAGGGACAACCAAGGAAGGATAGTACTATTAAACAGGAAGTATATGTTATCAATTATTTTCATGCATTATTTCTATGCCAGTAACTCATGATGTTAAGTAACGATGTACATGCTCACGATGGGTTGTTCCTGTAGGTACACTTTTGGATCGAGACATAAGGTCGGGTTGAGATGGTGAGCTAAGGAGCATAAGAAGATAGATACAGGATTTTTGTTAGCTTTAACATTCATTTTGGAGAATGTAATTAACTACTATTGAAGTTTCATTTTGGCCTGTAATTACATGAAGCTCACATAACAACCGGAACTCTAAGGTGTCTCTAATACATGTTTAGTTCATAATACGCTATTAATATGATGTTAAGGTAGGAAACCCTACATTAGTGGTATCAGAGCAGTGGCTAGATAACCCGGGGGATGAGTGAAGGGTAGCCTTAGCAGTAGGTTGGCTAGGCGCTTACTTTTGATATATTATGTTGCACATGAAGTATATGGGTGTTATGATAACATGTTATGGCTTTCTAACGATGTTTATATGAACTGCTTTGGGATCTTGTTGTTAACCCTTGTGTTGCAGTATGGCAGAAATATCGACATTGGTGATGCGGTAAGGTGTGAACGCTTGTGCGGGTGCGCACGAATCCCCTACCCCCGCCAGCCTTAGGCGGAAGAGCCGTCCGAGCAACAGTTATTGCGGGAGAGTTGAGTTTGACTCAGTTTCTAGCGTATCGGCCCCCGACTTTTGAAGGGACTGAAACAGGGGAGCGAGCCGAGGAATGGCTAGAAAGGATAGAACAAATATTTGTGGGCAAAGCCCCGTGTGCAAAGACGGCATGGATAAGGCTAGCAGAGTTCCAATTAGCCAAGAAAGCACTGATGTGGTTGAGGACCACCGTGATTGAAGAGGAAGCACAGGGTCAAGGAGGTAAACTGGAAGCTGTTTAGAACTAGGTTCCTGGCCCGATACTTTCAGCGGCTGCACGTCAAGCTAAAGAGGATGAGTTTAATAAGTTGAAGCAAGGTACCATGCCGGTGTCCAGATTCTGCCCTCCACTACTGTTCTCTACTCAGATATGTACCTCATATCGCCGCCGACACTCAAGCAAAAATGAGGAACTTATGAAGGGCTTGAGGCCAGAACTCTATGATAGGGTGATTACATATGGCCCTACCTGTTTTGACGATGCACTTACAACCCGGGCTGAGTTAGCCGAACTGGGGGTAGGTGCATACCCTGATGCTGTACCACCTCCAGCACCCCCTCAGAGATCTACTCCCGACAATTTAAGGCCAAGGGGTGATCGGTTCAAGTCTGGGGGGAACACTTCTCTGCGTTAGAGCAGTGGTTAAGGGGCTTGGGGGTCCTTACATTAGTGGTATCAGAGCAGTGGTTAGCTCTTTGGGGCTGTTAAGGGCCTAGGAAGTTATTGATAGCACATACTTATGCATGATGGCATTAATGTTGTATGACACAACTAGTTGTTATGTGCTTTTTATGATATGAAAAGTGGTGTTGCTAATCATTGTGATTGCAGGAATCGTGTAGAATGTGATGGGATGGCTTAATGGTGATGTTCTGGCCCTTCATGTATTATGTGTTAAGGGATCTGATTTTGTAGGAAAATCAGGAAAGGTGAGACGTACGCTTCGGACGGTAAAAACGTGTTACACCTTTGATTATGTATATCGTGGATAGTGAACCCTTACATGTGATGATATATGTGACAATGATAGTGATATATTGTGATAATGGAACCAAATGTTGTGTTTGATTATTGTGGTAGAATTGATGAATGTTCCGGTAGCCTTTATCTTCCGAGCGAGGAGGGTACTTGCCCGCTGTCATGTCTAAGCGAGGTAAACATGCCGCTGTCATTGTCGAGGCGGAGGGGTCCTAAAATTCCGATGTTGTATTGGGACGGAACAGTCACAATTCTAGTGATTAATGTGGAATATTGTGGTTAAACTGGAACGTGATATCGATCATTATATTGTGAACTGTGGTATTAACCTGGATGCAGGTACATGGAGCTAGTGGAAGTTCCGGTAGTTGTTATATTCGAGCGAGGGAGGTACTTGCCGCTGTCATATGAAGCGAGGGTAATATGATATTTGCCGCTGTCATGTCTAAGCAGGGTAACATGCCGCTGTCATTTGTCGAAGCGAGGGATATCATATGATGCCGCTATATGTCGAAGCGAGGGGTCCTAAAATTCCGCTGCTATAACAAGACCGGAACAACCACATTATCGATATTGATAGCGATGGTTCATTCCGCTATATTGATTGGCGATGGTTCATTCCGCTAGATTGTATTGATAGCGATGATTCATTCCGCTATATTGATTGGCGATGGTTCAATTCCGCCAGATGTATTGATAGCGATGGTTCATTCCGCTATATTGATTGGCGATGGTTCATTCCGCCAGATGTATTGATGGCGATGGTTCATTCCGCTATATTGATTGGCGATGGTTCATTCCGCCAGATGTATTGATAGCGATGGTTCATTCCGCTATATTGATGGCGATGGTTCTTGCCGCCGGATATATTGATAGCGATGGTTCATTCCGCTATATTGATTGGCGACGATTCTTGCCGCCGGATATATTGATAGCGATGTCTCATTCCGCTATTCTATTGGTGATGGTTTATTGCCGCCGAGTACGATGTCTCATTCCACTATATTGATTGGCGATGACTTATGCCACCGGGTGTTCATAGCGATGGTACATTCCGCCACATCTATGGCGATGGTTCATGCCGCCAGATGTCTATAGTGATGTTTTATGCCGCTGGACTCTATGACGAGGGATTATGCCCCTGATTCTATAGCGACGAGTTTATGCCGCTATGTACATGACGCTGGAATTACGCCACCTATGAGCGATGGGTGCTGATTGCGTACCACTGTTGGATGACGGAGACAGGTATGCCGCTATATTGTTAGCAATGAGGTACGGCATATTACTGTTTATTTAGTACTATTGTGGATATCATGTGTTGATTTACTTATGTTGTCTTGTGTTTGACGATGAGACTATAGACGTCGTGTATCGACATTTACCGTCACGAGTCGACAATATTATTTCAAAGTCATATGTTGACAGGTAACCGTCACGGGATGACAATGACATAGTGGATGTTCTATGTAGACGTGTAGCGTCGTTTTGATGGTTAATAACATTTATGTTATGTATTGGCTGTATGGTTTGAGTGCCGATGGTGAGCACAATGTATTCATGCCTAGATTTGTTGTATACATGTATGATATGATTATGGTGTAATAATATCAAATGGTGGTATGTTAATGAGGGGTTCGGGTGGGTAACCAATAATGAAGAAATGCATGTATGAAATGATATATGGCAAGGAATGAAACATGATGTACAAAATGTAGTGCAAAGAAATGATTTGAATTATAGTATGCATTTGATATGAATTTCATATGCCTTTGCCTTTCATTAAAGTTGCATTAGCATGTGAATTTGAATTTGGATTTTATTTACATGTACATGTTACTTAACATGTAATTACCTTTAAATGACATGATAGCAAGTGAATTAGGGAACTAAGGATCTATATCAAGTGGATTAGGGAGGTGGAATCACATAATACACCATTTTACACCTACAAAATCTCTACCAAGCTCCTCTTCCTCTCTTTCAAGTTTTTGGTGGTTTGAGCTTGGGATTGACTTGTGACTTGAGTTAGGAAGGTGTGGTGAAGTGAAAGTGTACCATCTTGGTAAGGAATTCTTAGCTTTACACTTGAAATATGTCATTGGTGTTATATATGTGAAATGAAAATTCAAGTATTCAAGTGAAGAATCATATCATGTGTCTATGCTTTGAATTGGAATCTATGATGTTAGAAACATGTTAATATGTTCCTAGGGATTGCAAGAAACATGTTGAAATGGTTCAATATGAGGTATAGGAGAAGAACCATGGAGATAAGCTTGAAAATCGCCATGTTTCTAAACTTTCTGGACATCGGCGATCGATCGCGAGCTTTGTGGCGATCGATCGCCGAGGCAGAGTAAATTTTAAGGCGGTGAAAATGTGTGGCGATCGATCGGTGAAATTGTCGCGATCGATCGCTGTGAACAGAGCATTGTGGCGATCGATCGCCAAGTTGTTGCGATCGATCACGAGGGGACAGAGAGTTTTGGCGATCGATCGGTGTTGATAGCGATCGATCGCCAGTGCCAAAATGTTGAAAAATGTTATATTTTGTAGAATTTGATTTTAATGCCTATGATAACATGATATATTGTTGGCATTGTTGTAGCATCATCTCAGGTGACAGGACAACGAGGCACTTAGCCAGTGACGCCTAATTTATCTCGTTTGTGTCGCAGTACAGGTACGTGTTGACGTACGGAGTATAGATATTGTGTGATGATGTTATGAGATTGATATCATATGAATTGTGTTGTGTTGGGATCATATGATTTGTAGTATCATATGCATGTACATTCATGGATATCATGTGTTTGAGATGGATGAGGTATATGCTTTAGCATTAGAGATATACACCTGGTTTGGGTATATGCTCGGGTATGCTACATATGCTCGGTTATGTTTGAGATATACGCCTGGTTTGGGTATATGCTCGGTTATGTATTTGAGATATACGCCTAGTATTGGGTATATGCTCGGTTATGCATTTGAGATATACGCCTGGTATTGGGTATATGCTTGGTTATGTTACATAGAGATATATGCCTGGTTTGGATATATGCTCGGTTATGTGACAGAGAGATATACGCCTGGTTTGGGTAAATGCTCGGTTATGCTATATAGAGATATACGCCAGTTTTGGGTATATGCTCTGGCTATTATCATTTGAGGACGGTACTGTGATATGTGCTGCTAATATGAAGATGTGAGGTGGTTCCACTGACATATTGAGCTGAATAGGCATATCATTTTAGTCTCGTGATAATAGGGTATGTGTTGAGACATGTCATGACATGGTGCATTTGTGGATGCATGAGACAGAACATTCACATTAGATGATTTATTGTGCTTTATCATTGTTCTTGATATTGTGTTTTGATATTGCACTGAGATAGTTGTTTATCTATACTCACGTTTTGTGAATGTTTCTGTAGGAATTCATAGACGTGGGAATCGTGAGTCTTATTCCGCTGCGAGGTGAACCACTGCATAGAAGTTGTACTGGCTTAGGTTGTTAATTTTACATGTAATGTATATGTGAAAAAGTTATTTGGTTTTGTACTAGTGGTTTTGGTACATCTGTAACAACCTATTAGTGAGAAACTCTTAAATAGTGCATGTTTTTACTTAATTCAGACTCACATATGTATTCTTAATGAAATACATAATGGATTAAGTATCGAGGACGCCACAACATGGTAGAGTCTGGGTAACTAGTTGACGAGACTTTTTTTGCCGAGCAGGTTTGCTCGGTGGAGTATTGGATGTATTGTACGGGTAAATGTGTTGGGATATGCCCTAAGACAAGTCATTAGATGATTGTTTAAGACATACAATGTTTATGGTTTTATGAATGGCAATTCATTATTATATATTATTCTTTTAACTGTGCATTGTGAATTAATATATATGTTAATGTCCTTAGAATAATATTGTATTATTCTTAAAGATGTCCCTAGTCAAGTATTATCATGAAAGGGATAATGATAATACGTAGAGACTAGTATGTGTTGATCGATGAATTGTTCATTGATATGAGATATCAAATCAATACATGGGTACATGTTAGAGAACGATGTACTGGACAGACCCACCATGAGAATGCAACATGGATAGTTATATGATCGTCATATGCAATTCTCATAGTGATAATAATGTATGTAATCCTTACGACTTGTGATCATCAGAGATCCCAACATAAGGAGTTATGTATCTTGATATCGTCAAACGTTACCCGTAACAGGGTATACTATAAAGGCGACTATTGGATACACTACGAATTATGTAGAGGGATGTTGACTGATCGAGATAGGATTTGTCCCTCCTATATAACAGGAGATGTGTTTGGCCCTTGATCAAGTGAGAACTAAAATGCATGGCCATGCTCGAATGAGTCGATATGAGATATCGAGCTTATTCGTTTATTCTAGTTCTACTTGGGGATCAAGAAATAAAGATTGGATATACGAGTATGACTATTCCATGACTCGTGTTCAATCTAAACACAAAGGACAAAGGGATTAAGTTACATGATTAATATTATCACAAGTTCTAAAGGTTATGTCGAGTCATTGACATTCTTGTAATTTGGGTAGCATTGATGTGTTGCTAGATACCGCTCAATGCTTGAGACGTAAAATGAGATTTTATGTCACTGCCAACATTACAAGATCCTATCGGGTCGCACAAAAGATTAAATCGAGAAGGGAAATTAAATTCATGGGATGAATTAAATAATTAAGAGGAGTCTTAATTAATAATCATAATGATTAATTAAATCATGGGCTTAAGCCCATGAGGCTTTATGAAAGCCTTTAATTAATCATATATAATATGATTGCAAGGTGTTTAATTAGTAAGACAACTTCATATCATTAAACCTACATCCAAACTTGAAGCACACGGCCTCCAACTTCAAAATTGCTCTCGGCTTCTACTTGATAGCCGAAGAGGATTTTGTGAAATATTGGGCGTGCCTTCGATTTGGAATCGATTGTGTTTCTTGTTCCGGTTTAATAACTTGTCTAGCAACTTGTTATTAAACTATCCCTTCACCCGATTTGATCGTGTGGATACCGTTGAGGCAAAACTCATTGAGTTTTGCTATTGACTCGGAGAAGGCGTAGGACGTGGTGCTGCTCCGTGGATTCTGCTTCAAACACGCTACAAGGGTGAGACCTTCGTATACCTTAATCCGATATGATAACCTATGTATAGATCTGCTGGTTTGTAATCCTAAAAATTTTATTCCGCTGCGTTGTATGCTCTAAGGATTACTTACAGTGGTATCAGAGCCGTGTACAAGGCTCATATCGGATTTATATGATTAAAATGTGTTAATCATATTAGAATTAATATTGCATGCTAATTAAAACTGTTAATTCATATATGATATGAAATAAATATTTAGTTTTTGAAAATCATCGTAAAGTTGTATTTGATATAATTAGGCGAATATCGAACCATATGTCATAAAGTTTTCGGCCATCACCATCACAAATGTCACCACGGCTAGCCACATGAGGGCTAGGGTTTTCGAACCCTTGGCTCGAGATGGCTTAGTCGTTGTGGCTAATAATTGTGCATGGAAGTGTCGAAAATTAATTAGGGTTTAGAACCCATTGGACGTGACGGCTAGCTCATGACGGCTAGGGTTTCGAACCCTAATAGCCGTGCATGGCTCGGCCATCATCGCCTTATTTTCTAAAGTTTTGAGATGTGGATGTGTTTTGAACTTTTTGACTCGATAATGGTTCACGCATGCATGGATTAGTAACTTTAACACATGAGAGCAAGGTTTTTCGAACCCTTAGCTCGAGATGGTTGAGCGAACCCCGTGCATGGCATGACCGTGACTCGTGGCTAACAAATTCCAGCGTTTAAAACAAGATGGCTCGATAAAATACCAAAAGGGTGCGAGGCGGCTAGGGTTTGGAACCCTAGCGCTGCCGCCGCTCGAGCTTGGCTCGGCCATGGGCTAGGGTTTCGAACCCTAGGCCCATCTATGGTCCAGCCGAGTGTTTGTGGTTCGAACCATGGTGGTTCGAGTCTTAGTCGCTTTAGTTCGTGGCATGTGATGTCCCGAGCGTACGATAATTTTTCAAAAATTATTTTACAATTTTAATTAAAATTAAATTTAAAATGTTTAGAATTTAATTAATTAAATGTTAATGCATGCTTTATGTGTTGTTTGAGCATGGTGTGTGGTTATAGCCCTTTGACCTATTAGATAGGATTTGTGGATGTTTGTAATGTATAATACGACCTGCGTGTCGTGCCTTTCTCTATTTCATTCTAAATGTAATCCCTCCCCTATGTTCCCCTCGAATGTGAATCGAGGAATTCTATATCTTGTAAATAGTGTAGTTTATTTTATTGATGGTGATCAATGAAGATGGAGCATCGTGCCGGGATGAGGAGGCCATTCACAAATTGGAGCCAAAGGAAGGTGCTTGTGAAGTTACCTTTGGTTGACTCATAGGATTTTCTCATTGGCTTGAGAAAATCATTAGTAGGGGCTATAACCATGTCATGTTTTATTATGTATGTTGATGCATGATTTATCTTATGTTTTAGTTTGATAATAGTATTCACATATATGTAGATATGTATACAACTATATGTAGTGGACATATTTTAAATTATCAAATTAATCATGAGATCAATAAATCCCTCTAAAATATTAAGTTTTAGATGCCTTCCAAAATAAAAGTACTCGTCAATAACTTCGATTGTACATGTGTGGGTTTGCCAAAGCAAAGCACCGTGGCAATCTTAGTAAGGCGCGAAAGGATAAAAGTGATATCCGTTATACTTTAATTGGGTACGACTTAACTAGGTTATCTCAATAGGATTGGGAACCTAGAGGCATGGGTTGGATTTTAATTCATTTGATGAATTGAACAAAGTGTTGTTCGTCCAACTATCCAAGAATTATATGTGATGTAATTGACAAAGTGTTGTCTACCTAAATAACCGAGTCTTGGGCCATTAGCCAAAGCTAACTCAAGATTAGGCGAAATATGGATCTTGGCCCACTAAAGGTTTCGAGGGTTGATATTTTTCAAACAAAATAGTGGGAGTATCATTTAATATAAGACCATGTTAAATGATTTAAATCATAAACTTATTTTGCATATTTATATTGTAGATATCCATGGCAACTAACAACGTTACTAGCACTTTATCACTGCGATCGGTCCTTGAGAAGGACAAATTAAATGGGACGAATTTCCTAGACTGGCATAGGAACTTGAGGATAGTCCTCAAACAAGAAAAGAAACAATATGTCCTAGAGGAACCCTTGCCCGCTGAGGAACCTCCCCTAACAGCTACAAGAGCTGAAAAAGATGCTTACAAGAAGCATCAGAGTGACGCACTTGATGTTGGATGCCTCATGCTGCCATCATGAACTCTGAGCTTCAGAAGCAACATGAGGAAATGGAGGCGTTCTATATGATCGAACACTTAAAGCAGTTGTACCAACAGCAAGCAAGACAAGAGAGGTATGACGTCTCTAAGGCGTTATTTCAGTGCAGGATGGTAGAAGGAAGCTTAGTTGGAACTCATGTGCTCAAGATGATTGGGTACATTGAGAATCTGGACAAGCTAGGTTTTCCATTGGACCAAGAGTTGGCCACCGATGTGATCTTGCAATCGTTGCCTGAGAGCTTCAGTCAATTTGTAGTAAATTACAATATGACTGACATGGAAAAGACTCTACCACAATTGCTTGGTATGTTGAGAACATATGAAGCAAATACTAAGAAGACTAAGGCCACAAATGTCCTTATTGTGAATAAGGGCAAAGGAAGGGCCAAAGCTAAAGGCAACAAGAAAGCAAAGAAGGTCTTTGCTAAATCTAAGCCAAAGTCTTCTGCACTGAAGCCAAAGGGAGGGATAGCAAAGGAAGGGAACTGTTTCCATTGCGGTGAGACCGGCCATTGGAAAAGAAACTGCAAAGTATATCTGGAGGATCTAAAGAAAGGAAGTGTGACTTCCGCTTCAGGTATTTTTGTTATAGAAGTCAATTTATCTACTTCTTCATCATGGGTATTAGATACTGGATGTGGATCTCACATTTGTGTAAATGTGCAGGATCTCAAAAGGAGTAGGACGTTGGCGAAAGTGAAGTTGATCTCCGATTTGGAAATGGAGCAAGAGTTGCTGCATTAGCTATAGGAGATTATCATTTAGCTTTACCTTCTGGTTTATCACTGATTTTGAAAGATTGTTATTTTGTGCCTTCTATTACTAAAAACATAATATCTATTTCTTGTTTGGACAAGTATGGTTTTTCATTTATAATAAAGGACAACTGTTGTTCTATTTATTTAAATGATATGTTTTATGCTAGTGCACAAATGGTGAATGGTCTTTATGTATTAAATCTTGATATGCCTATCTATAACATAAATACTAAAAGGATTAAAAATAATGATTGTAATCCGACTTATCTCTGGCACTGTCGCTTGGGCCACATAAACAAGAACCGCATATCTAAACTTCATAAGGATGGAGTATTAGATTCATTTGATTTTGAATCATATGAAACATGCGAATGTTGTTTAATGGGCAAGATGACTAAAGCCCCTTTCAAGGGACATGTTGAAAGGGCAAATGTTTTATTGGGACTAATACATAGTGATGTATGTGGACCAATAAGTACACAAGCTAGAGGTGGTTTTCAATACTTCGTTACATTTAATGATGACCTCAGTAGATATGGGTATGTGTACCTAATGAAACATAAACATGAAACCTTTGAAAAGTTCAAAGATTTCAAGAATGAAGTACAAAACCAACTTGGCAAAAGTATCAAAATCCTTCGATCAGATCGAGGAGGAGAATACTTAAGCCAATAGTTTCATGACTATCTAAAAGAGTGTGGGATAGTCCCACAACTCACTCCTCCGTATACTCCACAATGGAATGGTGTATCCGAGAGGAGAAATCGAACCTTGTTAGACATGGTTAGATCAATGATGAGTCATGCAGATCTTCCGATATCGTTTTGGGGACACGCTCTAGAAACAGCGATTTTCTTACTGAACCGTGTTCCATCTAAATCAGTGGAAAAGACACCATATGAGATATGGACTGGGAAGCGTCCTAGTATGTCTTTTATGAAGATTTGGGGTTGTGAGGCTTTCGTTAGACGTCACGCCACAAACAAACTTGGACCCAAATCTGATTAGTGTTTATTTGTGGGGTATCCTAAGGAAACGAAAGGATACTATTTCTATTATCCCACCGAGAACAAAGTAGTTGTTGCTCGGACTGGTGTATTTCTTGAAAGAGAATTTATTTCTAGAAAAACCAGTGGGAGAAAAATAGAACTTAGTGAAGTTCAACCACGAGAAAACACTGAACCTGAGATTGAGATGGAAACAGAGCAGGCACCGCAAGCTGTTGTGGAAGAAACACCTGCTCAAGAGACACAAGCCCAGCGTAGGTCTGTAAGAGTACACCGGGAGCCACAGAGATATGGATTTCTTGTGACTCAACAAGGTGACTTACTACTTATTGATGAGGATGAGCCGTCATCTTATCAACAAGCTATAATGGGCAATGATTCTGATAAATGGCAAGAGGCCATGAAATCTGAGATGGAATCCATGTATGCAAACCAAGTATGGACTTTGGTTGATCCACCTGAAGGGGTACGACCCATAGGGTGCAAATGGATTTTCAAGAAAAAGACCGATATGGATGGTAACGTACAAACCTATAAAGGTCGGCTGATTGCAAAAGGATTCAAACAAATTCATGGTATTGACTATGATGAAACCTTTTCACCAGTGGCCATGGTTAAATCCATAAGGATCTTACTTGCAATAGCTGCATTTCATGATTATGAAATCTGGCAGATGGATGTCAAAACAGCTTTCCTTAATGGAAATCTGCTCGAGGATGTGTACATGACACAGCCCGAGTGTTTTGTCGATCCAAAGGATGCTGGAAAGATATGCAAGCTACAACGATCCATTTATGGATTGAAGCAAGTTCTCGGAGTTGGAATCTTCGTTTTGATGATGCAATCAAAGAGTTTGGTTTTATCAAAAATGAAGATGAACCTTGTGTCTACAAGAAGGTCAGTGGGAGCGTAATCATTTTCCTAGTGTTGTATGTAGATGACATACTTCTTATTGGAAATGATATCCCTGCCTTGCAATCTGTACAGATTTGGCTAGGGAACTGCTTTTCGATGAAAGACTTGGGAGAAGCCACCTATGTATTAGGAATCAAGATCTATAGAGATAGATCAAGAAGGCTTCTTGGTCTAAGTCAAAGTACATACATAGACAAGGTGCTTAAAAGGTTTAGCATGCAAGAATCCAAGAAAGGATTCGTGCCTATGACACATGGTATTTATCTCTCGAAGGAACAGTGTCCTTCAACACCAGATGAGAGACAACGCATGAGTAAGATTCCATACGCGTCAGCTATTGGATCTATCATGTATGCCATGATATGTACTCGTCCCGATGTATCGTATGCTTTGAGCATGACGAGCAGATATCAAGTTGATCCAGGTGAAGGTCACTGGATTGCTGTCAAGAATATCCTAAAGTATTTGAGAAGAACTAAGGATACATTCTTGATTTATGGAGGTGAGGAAGAGCTCAATGTAATGGGTTACACTGATGCAAGCTTCCAAACCGACAAAGATGATTTTCGATCGCAATCTGGATATGTGTATTTCCATGGAGGTGCTGTGAGCTGGAAGAGTTCAAAGCAAGAAACAGTAGCCGATTCTACAACGGAAGCTGAGTATATTGCTGCCTCGGATGCAGCAAAGGAAGCTGTTTGGATGAGGAAGTTCATTTCTGAACTTGGAGTGGTGCCTAGCATTAAAGATCCGATAGAACTCTATTCTGACAACAATGGAGCGATCGCATTGGCTAAGGAACCAAGATCTCACCAAAGATCCAAACACATACTTAGGCGGTTCCATTTCATTCGAGAAATCGTTGAAAGGGGAGATGTTAAAATATGCAAAGTACCAACAGATGATAATGTATCTGACACATTGACGAAGCCGCTGTCACAGCAGAAGCATGATCGTCATACTAGATCTCTAGGCATTAGGTATATGTCTGAGTGGTCTTAGTGCAAGTGGGAGATTTGTTGGGATATGCCCTAAGACAAGTCATTAGATGATTGTTTAAGACATACAATGTTTATGGTTTTATGAATGGCAATTCATTATTATATATTATTCTTTTAACTGTGCATTGTGAATTAATATATATGTTAATGTCCTTAGAATAATATTGTATTATTCTTAAAGATGTCCCTAGTCAAGTATTATCATGAAAGGGATAATGATAATACGTAGAGACTAGTATGTGTTGATCGATGAATTGTTCATTGATATGAGATATCAAATCAATACATGGGTACATGTTAGAGAACGATGTACTGGACAGACCCACCATGAGAATGCAACATGGATAGTTATATGATCGTCATATGCAATTCTCATAGTGATAATAATGTATGTAATCCTTACGACTTGTGATCATCAGAGATCCCAACATAAGGAGTTATGTATCTTGATATCGTCAAACGTTACCCGTAACAGGGTATACTATAAAGGCGACTATTGGATACACTACGAATTATGTAGAGGGATGTTGACTGATCGAGATAGGATTTGTCCCTCCTATATAACAGGAGATGTGTTTGGCCCTTGATCAAGTGAGAACTAAAATGCATGGCCATGCTCGAATGAGTCGATATGAGATATCGAGCTTATTCGTTTATTCTAGTTCTACTTGGGGATCAAGAAATAAAGATTGGATATACGAGTATGACTATTCCATGACTCGTGTTCAATCTAAACACAAAGGACAAAGGGATTAAGTTACATGATTAATATTATCACAAGTTCTAAAGGTTATGTCGAGTCATTGACATTCTTGTAATTTGGGTAGCATTGATGTGTTGCTAGATACCGCTCAATGCTTGAGACGTAAAATGAGATTTTATGTCACTGCCAACATTACAAGATCCTATCGGGTCGCACAAAAGATTAAATCGAGAAGGGAAATTAAATTCATGGGATGAATTAAATAATTAAGAGGAGTCTTAATTAATAATCATAATGATTAATTAAATCATGGGCTTAAGCCCATGAGGCTTTATGAAAGCCTTTAATTAATCATATATAATATGATTGCAAGGTGTTTAATTAGTAAGACAACTTCATATCATTAAACCTACATCCAAACTTGAAGCACACGGCCTCCAACTTCAAAATTGCTCTCGGCTTCTACTTGATAGCCGAAGAGGATTTTGTGAAATATTGGGCATGTCTTTCGATTTGGAATCGATTGTGTTTCTTGTTCCGGTTTAATAACTTGTCTAGCAACTTGTTATTAAACTATCCCTTCACCCGATTTGATCGTGTGGATACCGTTGAGGCAAAACTCATTGAGTTTTGCTATTGACTCGGAGAAGGCGTAGGACGTGGTGCTGCTCCGTGGATTCTGCTTCAAACACGCTACAAGGGTGAGACCTTCGTATACCTTAATCCGATATGATAACCTATGTATAGATCTGCTGGTTTGTAATCCTAAAAATTTTATTCCGCTGCGTTGTATGCTCTAAGGATTACTTACAAAATGTACCACATCATGTTATAGAGGTAAATATTTGTCGAGCAATGATACCCTTGGGTATGCTCGTTGGTTTGGCTAGGGCCAAGTGATTGGTGGTAAGAGTAGTCATTGAGGAAACTACTCGCTTGTGTTGTGATGTAGGGTAGACATGGTTACACCCACCCTGAGGGTGTGGGATAAGTCTTAACGGATTATGATCGCATCATAAGTGAGCAAGGACACCGGGTTGTCCATTGTGCTTGGTATTTTAGAGATATGTTGGGCGATGACACATTACTCTAACGGTTTGTACGGTATGGCATACCGAGATGGAAGATATGGTTTGTTGGTGGGCTTGATATGAGCCTATGGAGACAGCGCTTTGCTAGCCAGATATTGGGGGAATGATATAGTGTGCTTGTTGGAGCCATGATACTACACGTTGGAACCGATTTTGGTGAATCGTATCATGATACGATGAAGACTTTTGGCAGGCTTTTGATTGCCCCTTTGTAGCATGATGTTTGAGGCATGTAACACCTCATGAGAACGTTATGCGTCTTTTGTTTCGAGGGACTCGTCTGGGACAGCTCATAATGTTGGAGTACCAACAAGAGAGTCATCAAGTCGTCGTTGACTCGATCTGGGGAATCCGTGCACTTGGGATGCAATGGGTGTTATTGTATCCAGTTTTTCCGAACGGTGGTTCGAGACTAGTGGATCTCGAGTTCGATAGCACTTCCCTTGTGGGGAAGGAGGTAGTATTATACCTATTAGGGAATCTTTGAAAGATTCGGTAAGTTGTTACGTGTAGTGTTGATTTTGGGAATCACCGTCGTGTTGTTGATCGTCGATTATCATCCTCCACTGAGTACTGAGTGACTCAGAATTGACAGTTGTGTTTGGGGCTTAGGGGCATGTTGTAGATACCCGAGCCAAGTGCTTTGAGTGTGCATGTGACATCCGTGCTTAGACAGGTATACCGGTGAGTATACGGATGCCAATTTTTTATTTCCATTTTGACAAGCATAGAGTTATGCTATTTTGGATGGCTAAATCTCTGATGAGAGATATGGAACACCTTGAGATTGGGAATCTCCATGGCACGATAAATTATGAGAAACAATCGTGAAGTTAGTTGACTCCCTTTGAGGAGGGATTATCTTGTGTGGGTTGAGGTGTTTCCTTGTTGGTGTTTTCCTTCGAGTTATGCGATAGCCTTCCCAAGTTTGGATTGTTAAACCCTAGGATTATTAAGGAATGGCGGGAATTTGGATTTATTGGGTGTCGCTGTCGACACAAGCGTTGAGGATGCAATGGGTTTATTTCTTGTCCTTTCAGAATTTGAACTCTGTGGAGCCTCGATGGTTTATTTATGATCAGGATGTGATCCTTGGAATATCCGGAGGTGGACATCTTGTGAGATGTCTTTTGTGTGAATCTGTGGCCATGAGTTGCCCAAATTGAGTTGCAATAATGCGACTGCTCATTTGATGGAGGAGGTTTGGAAGTGGAGACCAGGTTTGGTATGTGTACATCGTGGTATACTAGTGTTTTCCTCGTAATGATGTGTATTAGACATCGTGAGTCATAATAAAGATGTCATTGGATGATATCTACGATAGAATCGGGAGCGATTCGAATCCTTGCAGTTTCAGTTGACTAACTGCTTTTGGACTGTTAGCGTTGATGTGATATCCCCGAAATGATTATGTGATTTAATCATTTATTTATATTATGATGATTTAGTGTTAATTCATGAGGTTGAATTAATATGGTTGAGGAGTTACATTTCGGGGTGCATGCAACATGTGTTGGGATGTTGGGGTTGTGGCATAATTATTTTGGGGTGTGTATTATTGTTTTGGTAAAAGCATATTTAAATGGGAATTGAAGTATTTTATTGAGAAAATACTATAAAATATCATGTGAGGATATTTTAATACATCGTGCAAAATACCGGGACCAAAACATAACACATCACATAACCCACCACCCAACCACCCCCCCTTGACCCATGCCCTGCTGCCAGCTGCAGCTGCTTGCCCATACCTCTTGTCCCATCTCTCACCCAACCCTCCCATGTCTGAAATCACTCCAATTCTCTCCCACATTTCGTCCAACAGCTGCTAAGGGAGTTAGAGAGGAGACCTTCCATTTTTATTGCTTGGGAAGCTTCCAAAAATCGGAGCAAAAAGGGGTGAGAAACCATTTCTGGGTTTGTAATTTAGTTGTTGAGTTCATACTTTTGTTAGTGTGAAAAATGGCATGTTAGCTTAGGTTTCTTAAAACCTTCGATTTAAATGCTTACATGGTGTTGTTATGTAGCTCTCAGTATTTTTCCTTATGCATTTTACATGTTTTATGTTGGGGAAATAAGCATGTAAAGTAGGGTGTTCGGAAATCTGGGTAGGATTATGCCCTGTTTTTCTGTAAAATGTGGACTGGGAGTGATTTTGAGGAGGTGATATTATGCATGTTAGATGGGTTTTAGGATAAACCTTTGATGTGAAAATATGCATGGTAGTTTTGTGAAGCCTTTGGCATTTTTATTCGAGCAATATTCATGACTTATGTGGTAGATTTCATTGCTTGAAAGTGAGTACTCAAAAATATGGGCAGGAAGACAATGCTCTGTTTTTCGAAAAAGTTGGTTGAGTACTGATGTTATAGGGTGCTTTTAATGCATGTGGGTTTGTGGTTGGGATATATATCTTGTATGATTACACTCAGGGTAGTGTATTGTAGCTACTAGCATGTTTGTTTAGGCATGTTGTATGTCTTACATGTTAGAACGAAAGGTGTAAAAATCAGTGTTGAGCATTCTGGAAAAATGTCGCGCACAGACCATGTGGCGATCGATCGCCGAGGTCCAGTAGCCAAAATCAAAGTCACGCGATCGATCGCCATGAATGGCGCGATCGATCGCCATGCGACAGTGGAGTTTGGCGATCGATCGCCAAGGGGTAGCGATCGATCGCCAGAAGCAAAATTTTGAAATATTGATATTTTGTTGGATTTTTGATTTTGGATCATATATTGGCATCTAATATTGTGTTGTACACTGGTGTAGAGCCTTCACAGACGGCTACACAACGCAGGGGATAGAGTCCCACCACACACTACATTTTGGAAAGGTACGTAAGCGACGTACGGGCATCCCAACGGTAACATGTACTTATGTTTGTCTGTTTGACATATGATGAATGCAATGGGATACATTAAGAGTTGATACATGTTATTATGCATTGTTGTTGCATATTATGCATTGTTGTTGCATATTGTGATGTGGAATAAAGAGGAGTATTCCACGAGTCAGGGGTGATCACAGTGAAGGTTTAATGCTTACGCTTGACCGCTAAAAATGTGGAGTGGGAGGGGGGAGGCTCGCTTGCACATGGAGGCGGGGTATACCATACTAAGCGATGATGAGATACCGCTAGTATGAAGAAGCGAGGATGAGATACCGCTTGTTTTGAGATTGTAAAGCGAAGAAGCATTAAAATAACTGATGATGACTGACTCAAGAAAAAAAGATGATATGACATGACATTTATTAGTGAAGCCATACATTCATATAGTGTTTTGATTATGAATTGTGGTACAGGGACAACCTATGGGCATTGTAAATGCGATGAAAATACAGGAAGTGTTTTGTATTTATGATTATGCATTTACGCCTTACGTATTCATATTGTGTCGTTTATGGATAGCTATGTGCTCATGTGTTGGGTTTGTCTTTGTAGGTGCTTTTGCTAAGGAGAACTAGGGTCGGGGCTGATACTTTGAGCTGTAAGGAGTGCTACTACAATAGCAGGACAGAGTTCTTATGCGTAGTCTCTACAAGTAGTAGAGTAGAACTATAGTGTCACTCCTATTGTTTTGAGAAATGTAACTATTATCTGTTGAAAATTTTATGGGTACATTTGAACTGTAAGCTCAAAATGTCAACACGATTAAATACTCTGATATTGAAATGCTTAGTTCTCTTAATCGCACCTATTAGTATCTTGAGATATCGGGGTCTCACATTTAGTGGTATCAGAGCAGTGGTTAGATAACCAAGGAAGAGTGAAGGGTAGCCTTTAGAGACAAGTTGGTTAGGTATTCATTGTTGGGCATGTTATGCATGTGATGCATATTTTTGTATAAGTGTTATACTAACATGCTTTGAATATGATACTCTTGTTATCTAACGGCTTATACTATGAACTGCTTTTGGTATTGTTGTTAACTCTTGTGTTGCAGCATGGCGGCTATTAACCCGGAGAACCTCAATGAAGAGGTAGGGGATATGGGCTTTATGAATGCTAGTGTTGCTCATGTGAATCCTTTACCGCCACCTGCTGTGGGAGTGGAGCCCAGTGCACATATGTTATTACCCGGGGAGCTCAGTTTGACACAGTTTCTGAACTTCCGTCCACCCATGTTTGAGGGGACCGAATCTGGAGAAGGGGCCAAAGAGTGGCTAGAACGGATAGAGCATATACTTGTGACTGCGCCCTGTGCACGGAGGTTAGCCGAGTTTCAGATGGCGAAGAAGCCTTCTATGTGGTGGAAGACCAATGTGATGGAGCTGAGGGCCCAAGGTATGGTAGTGGACTGGACTGTATTCAGGACCCGGTTCCTTAACCGGTATTTTTCTGCCGCTGCCAGACAAGTCAAGGAGGACGAGTTCACTAATTTGAAACAGGGCAACATGTCAGTTTCAGACTTTGCTTTGAAGTATTCCTCACTGTTGAGGTATGTCCCCCACATCGCTGTGAGCAGCCATGCGAAGATGAGGCATTTCCTGAAAGGACTGAGGCCAGAATTGTTTGATCGGGTTGTTTCCAACAACCCCAGCTCTTTTGATGACGCCCTGACTAGGGCAGAGCTGGCAGAGATTGCAGTGGGAGCATATAAGGACGTTGTACCCTCTTTCGTGCCATCACAGAGGCCTGTTACTGATAGTTTGAAACCACGAGGGGATCAGTTCAAGGCTCGTGGAGCCTCATCATCTTCCAGATTTAGCGGGAAGAAATCTCAGAGTCAGAAGCAGAGCAATCGAGGACCTACACAGGGGAGTAAGGCAGGAGGGGACAGGTGTGACCGATGTGGAGGATTTCACTTGTCACGTGACTGCCGAGGCTATTATGTTTGTGGCAAGGTGGGCCACTTAGCTCGGAATTGCCCCAATCGGGCAAGTCAGGCAGACTCAGGGCAGAATAGGCCAAGATTTGATGCTAGGACGGCACCACCGAGGCAGCAGTTTGTGCCTTGACCCCAGGGAGGTCAGGCGACAGGACCACCGCAGGGACAAGTGTATGCACTGACTAGGGAGCAGGTGAGGCAGCCCCGGAGGAGGTCATTGCTGGTACGTGTCATTTATTTACGTACCCTGCATTTATTTTGGTAGATACAGGTGCTTCTCATTCTTTTGTATCTGTTGCTTTTGTGGAGAGACACCACTTGTGCTCGTCTATGTTACCCACGCCTCTCATGGTCTCGACACCCACGGGAAAGCATGTGATTGCGGACCGACTATTATCTGATTGCCTCATTTATTTTGAGGGCAACGATCTGAGGGCCGATCTGATTCAGTTGGAGATGGCAGACTTTGACTGTATTATCGGCATTGATGTGTTGAGCAGATATCGAGCTGTGGTAGATTGCCGACAGAGGATGGTACGTTTTCTATCTGATCAGGGTTTCCAGTGGACTTTTTATGGGGACGGCTCTCGTCCAAGGATTCCAGTGATCTCAACGGTTAAGATGTCGCGGTTATTGGAACGTGGCCACACTGGGTACCTTATTTATGCCGTGAATGCATCGGAAGAGAAGGAAGTGAGAGCCGAGGACATTCCAGTTGTGGCGGAGTTCATTGATGTGTTTCCAGATGAGATTCCGGGATTTCCGCCTGTCAGGGATGTTGAGTTCGCCATTGAGCTGCTGCCGGGGACTTCTGCTATTTCTCGTGCCCCATACAGGATGGCACCGGCAGAGCTGAGGGAGCTAAAAGTACAGTTACAGGAGCTCCTTGACAAGGGATACATTCGTCCTAGTGTATCGCCTTGGGGTGCACCAGTCTTGTTCGTGAAAAAGAAGGATGGTTCAATGCGTCTGTGCATTGACTACAGGCAACTGAACAAGGCCACAGTAAAGAACAGATATCCACTTCCGAGGATTGATGATCTGTTCGATCAGCTTCAGGGTACAGAGGTGTACTCGAAGATAGACTTGAGGTCCGGCTATCATCAGGTGCGGGTTAGAGCTGGCGATGTCCAAAGACTGCTTTTAGAACTCGGTATGGGCACTACGAGTTCTTAGTGATGCCATTCGGAGTGACAAATGCACCTGCAGTTTTTATGAGCTTGATGAACAGAGTATTTCAAGAGTACCTCGATCAGTTTGTGATCGTATTCATTGATGACATCCTCGTATACTCAAGGAGTGAGGAGGAACATGCCGATCATTTGAGGACAGTACTTCAGATTCTCAGAAATCATCAATTGTACGCCAAACTCAGCAAGTGTGAGTTTTGGCTGAGCAGTGTATCATTTTTGGGCCATATCATATCACGAGAGGGGATATCAGTAGACCCGAGGAAGATAGAGGCAGTTATGGATTGGTCTACCCCTACTTCAGTCAGTGAGATCCGGAGTTTTCTTGGGTTGGCTGGCTATTACCGACGTTTCGTCGAGGGTTTCTCAAAGATCGCCAAGCCACTTACACAGCTGACTCAGAAGGGAGTTCCATTCCTTTGGTCGGAAACTTGTGAGCAGAGTTTCCAGGAGTTGAAGCACAGATTGACTTCAGCGCCAGTTTTGGTGATTCCCAAGGAGAACAAAGGGTTCGTTCTCTATACTGACGCATCGCTTCAGGGTTTAGGATGCGTGCTGATGCAGGATAAGCACATTGTGGCATACGCTTTGAGACAATTGAAGCCACATGAGACGAGGTATCCGGTCCATGATCTGGAGCTAGCAGCTATAGTTTTCGCCTTGAAGATATGGCGACACTACTTATACGGTACCTCATTCACCATCTTCACTGATCACAAAAGCCTGAAGTTCTTGTTTACACAGGCTGAGCTGAACATGAGGCAGAGAAGATGGATAGATCTGCTGAAGGATTATGATTGTGAAATCCAATACCATCCCGGGAAAGCAAACTTGACAGCCGATGCTTTGAGTCGGAAGGTGAGGAGCACAGCGGAGGATGCCATGTGTCTATCAGCTATGTTGGGCTCCTACTGCCATTTGGGATTTGATTATGATGTTTCTACTTCACCAGTACAGGTTTTGACCTTGTTAGCTGAGCCTGCTATTTATGATCACATCAGGAAAGCTCAGGGGACCGATACAGAGGTTCAGAAGATGGATGTCAGTGGTTCATTCAGGGCAGCCATCGAGATTCAAAGTGGCTGAGGACGGTTCTCTGAGACTTGGCGACAGATGGGTGGTTCCAGATACACCCGAGTTGCGTCAGGGTATATTACAGCGAGCTCATTGCAGCAGGATGAGTGTCCACCCGGGCGGGAAAAAGATGTATAAGGATCTACGTAGCCAGTTCTGGTGGAGGCGTATGAAACAAGATGTCACCTCTTTTGTCAAGCGCTGTTTGATCTGCCAACAGGTGAAGGCTGAGAGACAGAGGCCTGGAGGTGAGCTAAGGAGCTTGGAGATACCACAGTGGAAGTGGGAGCACATATCCATGGACTTCGTGACCCACTTACCGAGGACTGTTTCAGGTTTCGATGCTATATGGGTAGTCGTCGACAGATTGACAAAGAGTGCTCATTTCATTCCCTACTGTATGACATATACGCACTTGAGGATGGCACAGTTATATGTCAGAGATGTAGTGAGACTACACGGGATCCCTGTTTCGATAGTGTCCGATCGAGATCCGCGGTTCACATCTCACTTCTGGGAGGGTCTGCAGACAGCTCTAGGTACGGAGTTGAGGCTGAGCACAGCCTATCACCCTCAGACGGACGGACAGACCGAGCGTACAATACAGACGCTCGAAGATATGTTGAGAGCTTGTGCGCTAGAGTTCGACACTTCATGGCAGGACTCGATAGCCTTGGTGGAGTTCTCTTACAACAACAGCTACCAGACAAGCATACAGATGGCTCCTTTCGAGGCCCTCTATCGGTAGGCGTTGTAGGTCACCCTTGTGTTGGGATGACGGGGATCGCAAATCAGTCGGAGGACCAGATTTGATCCGGGAAATGGAAGAAAAGGTAAAAGTGATAAGGCAAAAGATGAAGGCAGCTCAGGACAGACAGGCAGCGTATGCCAATCAGCGGCGTAGGCCGTTGGAGTTTCAGTTGGGCGACAGAGTCTTTCTGAAGATCTCACCTTTCAGAGGCGTAGTACGGTTTGGTATGCGGGGGAAGTTGTCCCCGAGATATATGGGGACGTATGAGATCTTACAGCGTGTGGGTACTCTAGCATACCATTTGGCTTTACCGCCTTCTCTGTCTGGTATACACGATGTATTCCATGTGTCTATGCTGAGGAAGTATGAGCCGGATCCTTCACATGTGTTGCAGCCTTCAGAGGTTCAGATTGAGTCAGGTGTTTCCTATGTTGAGCGGCCTATCAGGATTCTAGATAGGGCAGATCGCAGACTGAGAAACAAAGTTATTCCTATGATCAAGGTTCATTGGGATCGTAGGGGTGTCGAGGAGGCCACGTGGGAGACAGAGCGACACATGGTGCAGCACTATCCAGAGCTGTTTTCTGGTATGCGTTTATGTTTTGTTTTACTTTATATTGGGTAAGTGCATGCTGATTTCGAGGGCGAAATCTTATAAGTAGGGGAGTATTGTGATATCCCCGAAATGATTATGTGATTTAATCATTTATTTATATTATGATGATTTAGTGTTAATTCATGAGGTTGAATTAATATGGAGTTACATTTCGGGGTGCATGCAACATGTGTTGGGATGTTGGGGTTGTGGCATAATTATTTTGGGGTGTGTATTATTGCTTTGGTAAAAGCATATTTAAATGGGAATTGAAGTATTTTATTGAGAAAATACTATAAAATATCATGTGAGGATATTTTAATACATCGTGCAAAATACCGGGACCAAAACATAACACATCACATAACCCACCACCCAACCACCCCACCTTGACCCATGCCCTGCTGCCAGCTGCAGCTGCTTGCCCATACCTCTTGTCCCATCTCTCACCCAACCCTCCCATGTCTGAAATCACTCCAATTCTCTCCCACATTTCGTCCAACAGCTGCTAAGGGAGTTAGAGAGGAGACCTTCCATTTTTATTGCTTGGGAAGCTTCCAAAAATCGGAGCAAAAAGGGGTGAGAAACCATTTCTGGGTTTGTAATTTAGCTGTTGAGTTCATACTTTTGTTAGTGTGAAAAATGGCATGTTAGCTTAGGTTTCTTAAAACCTTCGATTTAAATGCTTACATGGTGTTGTTATGTAGCTCTCAGTATTTTTCCTTATGCATTTTACATGTTTTATGTTGGGGAAATAAGCATGTAAAGTAGGGTGTTCGGAAATCTGGATAGGATTATGCCCTGTTTTTCTGGAAAATGTGGACTGGGAGTGATTTTGAGGAGGCGATATTATGCATGTTAGATGGGTTTTAGGATAAACCTTTGATGTGAAAATATGCATGGTAGTTTTGTGAAGCCTTTGGCATTTTTATTCGAGCAATATTCATGACTTATGTGGTAGATTTCATTGCTTGAAAGTGAGTACTCAAAAATCTGGGCAGGAAGACAATGCTCTGTTTTTCGAAAAAGTTGGTTGAGTACTGATGTTATAGGGTGCTTTTAATGCATGTGGGTTTGTGGTTGGGATATATATCTTGTATGATTACACTCAGGGTAGTGTATTGTAGCTACTAGCATGTTTGTTTAGGCATGTTGTATGTCTTACATGTTAGAACGAAAGGTGTAAAAATCAGTGTTGAGCATTCTGGAAAAATGTCGCGCACAGACCATGTGGCGATCGATCGCCACAAATGGCGCGATCGATCGCCGAGGTCCAGTAGCCAAAATCAAAGTCACGCGATCGATCGCCATGAATGGCGCGATCGATCGCCATGGGACAGTGGAGTTTGGCGATCGATCGCCAAGGGGTAGCGATCGATCGCCAGAAGCAAAATTTTGAAATATTGATATTTTGTTGGATTTTTGATTTTGGATCATATATTGGCATCTAATATTGTGTTGTACACTGGTGTAGAGCCTTCACAGACGGCTACACAACGCAGGGGATAGAGTCCCACCACACACTACATTTTGGAAAGGTACGTAAGCGACGTACGGGCATCCCAACGGTAACATGTACTTATGTTTGTCTGTTTGACATATGATGAATGCAATGTGATACATTAAGAGTTGATACATGTTATTATGCATTGTTGTTGCATATTATGCATTGTTGTTGCATATTGTGATGTGGAATAAAGAGGAGTATTCCACGAGTCAGGGGTGATCACAGTGAAGGTTTAATGCTTACGCTTGACCGCTAAAAATGTGGAGTGGGAGGGGGGAGGCTCGCTTGCACATGGAGGCGGGGTATACCATACAAAGCGATGATGAGATACCGCTAGTATGAAGAAGCGAGGATGAGATACCGCTTGTTTTGAGATTGTAAAGCGAAGAAGCATTAAAATAACTGATGATGACTGACTCAAGAAAAAGAGATGATATGTCATGACATTTATTAGTGAAGCCATACATTCATATAGTGTTTTGATTATGAATTGTGGTACAGGGACAACCTATGGGCATTGTAAATGCGATGAAAATACAGGAAGTGTTTTGTATTTATGATTATGCATTTACGCCTTACGTATTCATATTGTGTTGTTTATGGATAGCTATGTGCTCATGTGTTGGGGGTTGTCTTTGTAGGTGCTTTTGCTAAGGAGAACTAGGGTCGGGGCTGATACTTTGAGCTGTAAGGAGTGCTACTACAATAGCAGGACAGAGTTCTTATGCGTAGTCTCTACAAGTAGTAGAGTAGAACTATAGTGTCACTCCTATTGTTTTGAGAAATGTAACTATTATCTGTTGAAAATTTTATGGGTACATTTGAACTGTAAGCTCAAAATGTCAACACGATTAAATACTCTGATATTGAAATGCTTAGTTCTCTTAATCGCACCTATTAGTATCTTGAGATATGGGGGTCTCACAGTTGAGTTGTGCTGATGCTCTTTCACGTTATGAGGGATTTGGAAGTCTATTCCACTCTAGAGTTTGACACGAGGTCAACGTTCTCACGGTTGAGGTGTCATTCAGGATGCGTCCTTACTAGTTGTATTAGAACTAAGGATGACTGTCCGATCTACGGTCGTAAGTATTGGTTGTTTTGCAGTCATGAGGGACTGACTTTTGGGATGAACCGCATCGAGGTACGTTTTGCCTCTTGGGTGATATGTTGGTTTTGGTATGTCGCTCTGTTTCATAGTTTGATGTGAGGTAAGTATCCTCGCGTTTATTAAGACGATCCTAATATGGTCAAGGATCGAGGTTATGGCTTCAAGTTGTTGTGTAGCCCGGGTGTTTTGTGATACACCGGTGCTAATTTCGAGGACGAAATTCTTTTAGTGGGGGATATTGTGATGACCAGAGATTAGGGATGTTAATCCCGGAGTGTTAATAACCCCTAAAGTTGTTTTACGTGGCGATTTGGAGTTTAATCGAGGTGTTGGGCCTTCCGGGCTCGTCTATTTGAGTAGTTGGGATCGTTGGATCCCGAGGTTGAGATCGTATTCTCATTTCGGTGAAAACCTATGAGTTGGGTTTTTAGTGTGACTCGGAATCTCGGGTGCTTTGGGTGGGCACCGGTAGGGGGTTTTGGAGTTAGAGAGAGAATTTTTGAAAACAGATGATTTTTAATGAATCATGATGTATTTGTGGGGCTATTAGTATTTCGGGGTATTTTTGCTATAAATACCAGTTGAACCCGAGATTTTAATTATTGGAACTATTTTCCCCACCTTCCCTCTCTCTCCTCGCGCACACTGTTTCCCGATCCCCTTTGACCCTCGCCGCTTCCAGGCGTGCGCCCGCCGCCGTACGGCCGCCGTTCGGCGCGTCCGACCCACCGGTAGCTTCGTCTCTTCCAGGCGCACCACTCCATACCATCAATTCGAAGTTTGGTCGCGATTTGAGTTCGGATTTCTGCAGAAAGCGCTAGGGTTCGAAACTGGAATTTGTCCGATTTGGCGCTCGATTTTTGGTACGTTTTTGGGGCTTTTCTTCCGGTGTTTTTGGGGCGTTTTTGTGCTGTTGTTGAGTCGAAAATTTCAGACTTTAATGGTTCGAAAATTTGTGGCTTATGGTTCGAATTTTTCCAGTATGTTGGAGGGGTTTATGTTCGAATTTTGGGGGTTTTTGGCAAGGGGTGATGATTCTTGCTATTGATCGATTAATTCATGTTTTAGATGTATTATGGTGCTTAGTTTGGGTTCGATTTGTGTTGTGAAGGTTCGAAAATTTGTGGGGAGTTCTTGAGCAATTTTCGATAATGGTTAATTGTCGTGTGTTGACAATATTTTGAGGGTTATGAGTGTGCTTGAGCATGGGTTGCATGTTCGTAAATAATTGTGAATTATTTATCGTGTTAGCACATCGTTCCTCGGGGCATGGAACTCGAGCAAGGTTTGACTCGGACTTCGGAAATTTAAGGTACGTGCGACGTACGAGCATTACTATATATTAGAGCATTTGTGGAATGCGTAATGTATTTTGATTGCATTGAATAATTGTGCATGAGGTTATATATATATGTGTTGAGAAGCTATGAAGTGACCTAATCTTGATATCGCTGCCACAAGCGTGCGTGATACTAGAGTAGTATGACCTTATAAGAGATATGGGGTACTGGGTTTATATGACTATTGAAGGGCATTTGAGATGCCTGAGAATGATCGTGGAATCATGTATTCATTATAAGACATGTGAGATGTCTAAGTATAATGGAGAATTTGTAAAATAAATGCTAGGCATTTGAGCTATCTGTGATTGGTAGCAAAGTTGAACATCAGTAATAGATATCGAGATATCTATATTTTATGTATAATGAATTTGGAATCATTAATTATTGATACTTGAGAATCAGGCATGCTATGAGTTAAATCAATGTGTTGATTTACTGATTTTTGAGATTTGATGAGTTTGATGATTGTGAGAACAGGGACAGTACACGGAATCCCGGATGAGGACGTTGCCATCCAGGGAGTATCATTTAAAATTCATTAGTATTTACTTTTGTTGTAAATTATGAATTTCATTATTGTGATTATGGGATTTTGTGTATTGGTATGCTCACCCCGTTGGGGGCTGTCTCTGTTGGGGCAGGTGAACAGGTACATCGATGGCTGTGGAGCTGAGTTTGAGCTGTTGATTGGATGTACTCACAGGATCGTGGTACCAGGGCTTGATGGAGCACGGTATCGTATAGAGTACTTATATACACCCGAGGTTTATATACACATTTATGATGCTCGCATGTGAGCACGGTTATACTTGTATATGGGTTGTATATAAAGGCATGAGCATTTCTCTCTTTCATTTTAAGTTGCATGCAATTAAGGGTAGAATTGCTAATGATATGAGAGTCATTGGTGTATTATGTGGGTGTTGAAACCCATTTATGTTGTCTTATGTGTGGTGTCTTCCCTGGCTGGGAATTTACTTAGCGTTGATGTATTCTGTTGAGTATGTGTTTTCCCTGGCCGGGAACTATATATTGTGATGTGTTTTTATTTCGGGATGGCTCTATTTATGGGGAGACTCTGCCCAAATTTTTATAAAAGTCCACCATGTAAAAAGTGGCGTAATGGGGATGGAAATGGGCGGAATCTATGAGTCTATTGTTGGTAGAGATGATCTTAATGTTGAATATTAAAGAAATTTTGTAATTGCCATTCAATGGTAAAGTATCATCTGTGTTTCCCGATTGATTTTATTGAAAGCATGTGCCACACATAATGATTAATACACTAATCAAGGGTTAAGGGCTTGGGGTCCTTACACTTTGGCTAATCGCCCAAGACTCGGTTATTTAGGTAGACAACACTTTGTCAATTACATCACATATAATTCTTGGATAGTTGGACGAACAACACTTTGTTCAATTCATCAAATGAATTATTATCCAACCTATGCCTCTAGGTTTCCAATCCTATTTAGATAACCTAGTTAAGTCGTACCCAATTTAAAGTATAACGGATATCACTTTTATCCTTTCGCGTCTTACTAAGATTGCCACGGTGCTTTGCTTTGGCAAACCCACACATGTACAATCGAAGTTTTTGACGAGTACTTTTAATTTTGGAAGGCATCTAAAACTTAATATTTTAGAGGGATTTATTGATCTCATGATTAGTTTGATAATTTAAAATATGTCCACTACATATAGTTGTATACATATCTACATATATGTGTAATACAATTATCAATCTAAAACATAAGATAAATCATTCATCAACATACATAATTAAACGTGACATGGTTATAGCCCCTACTAGCGATTTTCTCAAGCCAATGAGAAAATCCTAAGAGTCAACCTAAGGTAACTTCACAAGCACCTTCCTTTGGCTCCAATATGCGAATGGCCTCCTCATCCCGGCACCTTGCTTCATCTTCATTGATCACCATCAACAATTAAACTATACTATTTACAAGATATAGAATTCCTCGATTCACATTCGAGGGGAACATAGGGGAGGGATAACATTTAGAATAAAATAGAGAAGGCACGACACGCAGGTCGTATTATAAATTACAAACATTCACAAATCCTATCTAATAGGTCAAAAGGGCACCATGCACCATGCTCAAACAACACATAAAACATGCTTTAACATTTAATTAATTAAATTCTAAATAATTTAAAATTTAATTCTAATTCAAACTGTAAAATAATTTTTTTTTTTTTAAAAATTATCGTACGCTCGGGACATCACATGCCACAAACTTAATGCGACTCAAACCATGAACCAAATTTTGTCGGACCCATCTAACCACACGGCTGGACCATGCATGGGCCTAGGGTTCGAAACCCTAGCCCATGGTCGAGCCTTGAGCGAGCGGCGGCGGCACTAGGGTTCCAAATTCTAGCCGCCACGCACCACTTCGAGTTTTCATCGAGCCATCTTGTTCGAAACGCCGGAATTCTTGAGCCACGAATCATGGTCAGGTCATGCACGGTGGTGGCTCAACCATCTCGAGCCAAGGGTTCGAAAACCCTAGCTCTCATGTGGTGAAGCCACTTATCCATGCATGCTTGAACCATTATCGAGCCAAAGAGTTCAAAACTCATCCATGTCTCGAAACCTCCATGCACGAACATGAGCCACAACGACTAGTCCATCTCGAGCCAAGGGTTCGAAAACCCTAGCCCTCATGTGGCTAAGCCGTGGGTCAATTGTGCTAGGTGGTGGCCGAAACATTGCTCAATTAATTTGATAATTCGCTTCGTGTATCGTATACATCAAACATCAATTATATCAAATATAATTTCATGATAATTTCACAAACTTAATATTAACATATCATATATGTTCATACAGTTTTAAATAGCATGCAATATTAATCTAAATATGATTAAACTATTTAACCACATAAATCCGATATGAGCCTTGAACCTGGCTCTGATACCACTGTAAGTAATCCAACAAGCATGGAACGCAGTGGAATAATAAAATTTTGGATTACTATAACCGCGGATCTATACATAGGGATTTATATCGGATAAAGGTTTACAAAAGTCTCACCCTTGTAGCGTGTTTGAGCAGATCCATGGAGCAGCACCACGTCCAACGTCTCCTTCGAGTCACTAGTAAAACTTGTCAAGTTTTGCCTCAACGGTATCCACACGATCAAATCGGGTGAAGGGATAGTTTAAGAATAAGTTGCAAGACAAGTTCTTAAACCGGAACAAGAAACACACTCGATTCACAATCGAATAATCGCCAAAAATCACCAAGTCTCTCACGGCTACAAAGAAAAACCGAGAGCTCTTTGATGATTGTAGGAGGCGGTTGTGTCTTGCTTGTTAGTGTTTAGGTTGGAATGATATGAATTGCATCTAAACAATTAATCATAACCTTGTATTTATATTATAAGATTTAATTAAGGTTTAAGGCTTTCTTAAAGCCTCATGGGCCCAAACCCATAATTTAATTAAATCTTTATAATCTTTTAATTAAGACTCTTCTTAATTAATTAATTCATCCAATGAATTTAATTTCCCTTCTCGATTTAATCTTTTGTGTGACCCGATAGGATCTTGTAATGTTGGCAGTGACATAAAATCTTATTTTACGTTACAAGCAAGGAGCGGTGTCTAGCAACACATCGAGGCTACCCAAATTACAAGAATGTCAATGATCATAACCTTTAGAACTTGTGATAATATTAACCATGTAACTTAATCCCTTTGTCCTTTGTGTTTAGATTGAACACGAGTCATGGAATAGTCATACTCGTATATTCAATCTTTATTTCTTGATCCCCAAGTAGAACTAGAATAAACGAATAAGCTCGATATCTCATATCGACTCATTCGATCATGGCCATGCATTTTAGTTCTCACTTGATCAAGGGCCAAACACATCTCCTGTTATATAGGAGGGACAAATCCTATCTCGATCAGTCAACATCCCTCTACATAATTCGTAGTGTATCCAATAGTCGCCTTTATAGTTTACCCTGTTACGGGTAACGTTTGACAATATCAAGATACATAACTCCTTATGTTGGGATCTCTGATGATCACAAGTCGTAAGGATTACATACATTATTATCACTATGAGAATTGCTTATGACACTCATATAACTATCCATGTAGTATTCTCATGGTGGGTCTGTCCAGTACATCGTTCTCTAACATGTACCCATGTGTTGATTTGATATCTCATATCAATGAACAATTCATCAATCAACACATACTAGTCTCTACGTATTATCATTATCCCTATTCATGATAATACTTGACTAGGGACATCTTTAAGAATAATACAATATTATTCTAAGGACATTAACATATATATTAATTCACATTGCACAGTTAAACAAATAATATATAATAATGAATTGCCATTCATAAAATCATAATCATTGTATGTCTTAAACAATCATCTAATGACTTATCTTAGGGCATATCCCAACACGTCACACTCTTTCGTGTCGACAAGTTTTGTGGAAAGGAACCACATATGCACTTCTCCGTCGCCCACGCCTCTTATAGTCTCGACCCCCGCTGGAAGAAGTATGATTACTGATCAGATTGTCTATGATGGCCTCATTTATTTTGAGGATAACGAGCTAAGGTCAGATTTGATTGTTCTGGGGATGTCAGACTTTGACTGCATTGTAGGCATTGATGTTCTGAACAGGTATCAGGCAGTTGTGAACTGCAGGCAAAGAACTGTCCGATTCAGGTCTGATATGGGAGTCCAGTGGACATTCTTTGGGGATGGTTCTCGTTCTAAGATCCCATTGATATCTGCTGTCAAGATGGCACAGTTGTTGGAACGGGGCCATACAGGATATCTCATCTATGCTGTTGATGTTACTGAGAAGAGGGAAGAATTAAAAGTTGAGGATGTGCCCGTAGTGGCGGAGTTTCCTGATGTCTTTCCGGAAGAGATTCACGGATTCCCACCGACAAGAGGTCGAGTTTGGGATTGAGTTACTACCGGGGACGTCTGCCATTTCTCGTGCCCCATATAGGATGGCACCAGCGGAGCTAAGGGAGTTAAAGATTCAGTTGCAAGATCTCCTCGATAAGGGCTATATACGCCCTAGCGTATCGCCTTGGGGTGCACCAGTTTTGTTTGTTAAGAAGAAAGATGGTTCGATGCGGTTGTGCATCGATTACAGACAACTGAACAAAGCCACAGTGAAGAATAAGTATCCACTTCCGAGGATCGGTGATTTGTTTGATCAGATGCAGGGTACGAGGCTCTACAGTAAGATCGATCTGAGGTCGGGGTATCATCAGATTCGAGTAAGAGAAGGGGATGTTCAGAAGACAGCTTTCAAGACCAGATATGGGCACTATGAATTCATAGTCATGCCTTTTGGGGTGACGAATGCCCCAACTGTTTTTATGAGCCTGATGAACAGGGTGTTCCAACCGTATCTGGATCAGTTCGTCATTGTTTTCATTGATGATATACTCATTTACTCCCGGACCGAAGAGGAACACGTGAAGCACTTGAGGACGGTACTCCAGATCCTTAGGGATCATCAGTTATATGCAAAGCTCAGTAAGTGTGAGTTCTGGTTGAGCAGTGTAGTGTTCTTGGGCCATGTTATATCGAGCAGCGGGATATCTGTAGATCCCAGGAAGGTTGAGGCTGTGTTGGAGTGGGCTGCACCCACTTCTGTACCCGAGATACGAAGCTTCCTTGGTTTAGCAGGTTATTACCGACGTTTCGTCGAGGGATTTTCTAAGATCGCTATGCCGTTGACACAGCTGACTCAGAAGGAAGTCCCGTTCTATTGGTCCAAAGCTTGTGAGGAGAGCTTCCAAGAATTGAAGCGTCGTCTGACCACGGCACCTGTATTGGTGATTCCGTCTGAGAATAAGAAGTTTGCCTTGTACACGGATGCATCATTGCAGGGTTTGGGTTGTGTATTGATGCAGGACAAGCAAGTGGTGGCTTATGCTTCGAGGCAGTTGAAGCCTCATGAGACTAGATACCCAGTTCATGATCTGGAACTGGCGGCCATCATTTTCGCCTTGAAGATTTGGCGACATTATCTATATGGTACTTCATTTACCATTTTTACGGACCATAAAAGCCTGAAGTTTCTATTCACTCAGGCGGAATTGAATATGCGCCAAAGAAGGTGGATGGATTTACTCAAGGATTATGATTGTGAGATTGAGTATCATCCTGGTAAAGCAAATTTGATAGCAGACGCCCTAAGTCGGAAGGTGAAAAGTACTGCTGAGGACGCTATGTGTTTATCCGCTATGATGACTTCTTATTGCCATCTGAGCTATGATTTCGATGTGGACACATCGCCGGTGTGAGTGTCGACCTTGTTGGCTGAGCCAGACATATTTGAGGCTATCAGGAAAGCCCAGAGGTCGGATGATGAGGTTCAGAGATGGTCATCGATAGCACTTCAAGGACAGCCATCAAATTTCAGAGTGGCAGAAGATGATTCCTTGAGACTGGGCAACCGATGGGTAGTCCCAGATACACCAGAGTTGCGTAGAGGAATATTGGAGCGAGCTCACAGTAGTCGACTCAGTATCCACCAAGGAGGAAGGAAGATGTACAAGGACCTATGCGGTCAATTCTGGTGGAGACGCATGAAGCGTGATGTGATCACTTTTGTTAAAAGATGTTTGATCTGCCAGCAGGTACAGGCAGAGAGACAGAGGCCTGGTGGCGAGTTGAAGAGCTTAGAGGTACCCGAATGGAAGTGGGAGCATATCTCTATGGACTTTGTGACCCACTTGCCAAGGACGGCCTCAGGATTTGATGCGATCTGGGTGATCGTAGATAGGCTGACGAAGGTAGCTCATTTCATCCCCTACTGTATGACTTTCACATATCTAAAGATGGCCCAATTATATGTACGGGGTGTGGTGAGGTTACATGGGGTTCCAATCTCGATTGTGTCTGACAGAGACCCAAGGTTTACTTCGCACTCTGGGAGGGTCTCCAGACAGCTTTGGGCACAGAGGTGAGAATGAGTACAGCGTATCACCCTCAGACTGACGGCCAAACAGAGCGTACCATTCAGACGCTCGAGGACATGTTGAGGGCATGTGTACTGGAGTTGGATACTCCGTGGCAAGATTCTTTACCACTGGTAGAGTTCTCCTATAATAACAGCTATCAGGCCAGCATTCAAATGGCCCCTTTTGAAGCACTTTACGGACGACGATGTAGGTCACCGCTGTATTGGAAGGACTTGACTAGTAAAGCGGTCGGAGGACCGGATATGATTAAGGAAATGGAAGAAAAGATTAAGATGATACGCCAAAAGATGAAAGCAGCTCAGGATAGGCAAGCAGCCTATGCCAATAAGCGACGGCGACCGCTAGAATTTCAAGTGGGAGACAAGGTCTTCTTGAAGATCTCACCCTTCAGGGGTGTAGTTCGTTTTGGTATGCGGGGAAAGTTATCTCCGAGGTATGTTGGGTCGTATGAAGTATTGCAGCGCATCGGTACATTGGCCTACCGTTTGGCTCTACCGCCGTCTTTATCTGGTATACATGATGTTTTTCACGTCTCTATGTTACGGAAGTATGAGCCAGACCCGTCTCATGTATTACAGCCTACTGAAGTACAGTTGGACTCAGATGTATCCTACGTTGAGCGACCAATCAGAATTCTGGATCGAGAGGATCGCAGATTACGAAGCAAGGTTATACCGATGGTCAAAGTTCAGTGGGATCGTCGGGGTGTCGAGGAGGCTACGTGGGAGACGGAACGACATATGATGCAGCATTACCCGGAACTATTTCTTGGTATGATTTATGTTTAGTTTCATTTTGGGTAAGTGCATGCGATTTCGAGGACAAAATCTTATAAGTAGGGGAGTAATGTGATGCCCCGAAATTAATTATATGCAATTTGGGCATTAATTATGTTTATGAGATGAATTATTGTGGTAATTGATTTATGTGTTGAGTATTGAAGTGTTAACATGATTTAATTGTACTGATTGTCAATTATGAGGAAAGCATGATTTTAGTGGAAGTTTAATGCATTTTTGTAAATGCTTTTAAAATACCATGTTGGGGTGTTTTATACATCATGTTAATTGGTGGGGTACAATTTTAATTAACTTTATAACCTTTCCCCACTTTACCCAACTCACTTTACCTTTCCCTCTAAATCCCCAAATCACTCTCAAACCCTACCCTTTCTCCCATTATCAAAATTCACCAAGGAAGGAGAAGGAAAGCTCCACAAAACTTTTGTTTGTGTGATCTTTGTTAAGATTTGGAGTCTTCAAGAGGTATGGTACCCTTTCTAAAGTTTTTATGATGTTTGGTGTTGAAATGGGTTAGTTTTTTATGTTGTTATGTGGGTTTGTTTTGGGTATATGTTATATATGTTTCGGGTATGATTTTGGAAGTGTTTTATGTGGGTTTTAGTGAGTTATGATGATGTTGGTGTTGTAGGAAAGTTTGGGTTTGAATGGTATGAAATGGAGCTTTGAAAAATGCACAAAAATGGTGGGAAATCGCGCACCAGCGGGTGGCGATCGATCGCCCTGTATGAGGCGATCGATCGCCGAAGGCCAGTAGCACAAAATCGCTACAGGCGATCGATCGCCACATTTTAAGCGATCGATCGCCGAGAGGCAAAAAGTGAGGCGATCGATCTCCTCGAGCAGCGATCGATCGCCACTGAGTAAAAAGTGGAAAATTATGATTTTTGATGAATTTTTGGTATTTGGCTATTGTTTAGCTTCTAATATTGATTTGTATGGTTGTGTAGAACCATCCAAGGTACCCACAACATCAAGGAGATAAAGTTCTCCAACCTCTCCACTTTTGGAATTAAGGTACGTAAGAAACGTACGGGCATCGGACGATAAACCATACTCCTACATATGATGTTTATGATGATGATTATGATAAGTAAGTTTATGATATGATGTTTATGATGATGGTTATGATAAGTAAGTTTATGATGATGATGTTTATGATGATGATTGTGATAAGTAAGGTTATGATAATGTTTATACGATGTTTATTTAATGATACGATGTTTATGATATGGTAAGATGCCATACGATAGGGTAAGACGCTCATATGGTAAGATGTCATACGATAGGGTAAGATGCCCACAGGGTAAGATGCCCATATGGTAAGATGTCATACGATGTTCACGATATGGTAAGATGCCATACGATAGGGTAAGATGCCCATATGCATGAATATGAATCAGGGTCAACAAAAAGAAGTTAATGAATAACCAGCAAGTTTACTTAACCAAGATTTCATGCATTTACTGTTATGTCTCCTTTTATGATGTTAAGTAAATATGTATATGCTCACGATGTGTTGTCCCTGTAGGTACACTTTTGGACCAGGGCTAAGGGTCGGGTTGAGACAGTGAGCTAAAGGAGCATGAAAGAAGATAGGATACAGGATTTTTGGGATAGTCTCTACTCTAGGAGTAGTATAATTCTATCGCTTTAACATTCATTTTGAGAATGTAATTAATTAAGTTTTGAAATTTCATTTTTGGCCTGTAATCTTAATAGCTCAAACTACAACCGGAACCTTAAAGATGTCATTAATGCATGATTAGTTCATAATACGTTATTATTATAATGTCAAGGTAGGAAGACCCTACATATACAAACCATATACACATATGAGAATGCTCACGTACGAGTATTGAATAAGTAATGTCTATCTATTGTATAACATAATACCCAATACCAGCATTGGTACCTCAGCCTTGGGAGCATTTCCAATCAACAGCTCGAACTCAACTCCAGAACCAGTGTTGTACCTGTTCACCTGTCCCAACAGAAACAGCCCCCACACGGGGTGAGCATACCAATAACGACTTCACAATAACAACAATATCACAATTCATAATTTACATAATATAACGCTGTAAATTTAAAAGATACTCCCTGTAGTATCATCATCAAATGGGATCTCCCATGATGTTCATGTTCTCACAATAGCCAAAACCATCAAATTCCCAAAATCAGTTAATCATTACGTTGATTAACTAAACTCATTCTCACCATTCGAATTTCATAATCAAATATGGTTAAATCATTACACTAATGATTACAGAAATCATATACAACTCATTAATGATTTCGCATTATCACAACATCCTGTCTCATCGCTCGCTCAACAGCGGCAATATCACAATCCAATGCTCGCTCAACAGCGACATCATTACTCATTGCTCGCTCAACAGCGGCATCCCATGATCCTCAATGCATATCATTGAGGATCATGACAATAATATATCTAACTATGCTCGTACATTACACGTACCTTATAATCAAATAGCAAGAGCCAACCCTTGCCTTTGCCCCGAGATCCCGTGAATTATTCGCTAAACACACTTAATAAATCACAATTAATTACGTGCACACAATCACATACCCGAGCACGTACTTAACTTCCAAATACATCATCAAGTTATGATGATTAATCATTTAAAAGACTCGGGCGAAGCATGCATCGGTTCAACAACAAACCAATATTTTTCACAAAAACGGGTCTCTCGATCGATCAAGAGCCACATCAAATTTGGCAACAAAAATCGTTCTCGCGCGATCGACCGATTGCCAGACCATCTCGATCGATCGGCCGCTTTGCTAGATCGATCGATCACACTGTTCATCGCCTTCCACTTTTAGCCAACGGCGCGCGATCGATCATGCCCACTTTTCGATCGATCTGCGAGCTCTTTAACAGCCAAAAATGGTGTTTTGCGAGCCATAACCTCCAAAATAACAATCCCAACACCTATACTCCGAAAATCCTCAACAAAAACACCATAAATCCTCCCCAAAAAACCACAACCCAAAAACTCTAAAATTCAAAAACTCATACCCAACTCTAAACATGCTCAAACTCTACAAAACTACAATCAGAACGAAGGTAAATGCGAGTGGAAGAAGATTACCAAATTATCTTCGATAAACCTCGCTCCGAGATCGAGCCTTGCTGTATTTTGCTCCAAGGGAAAAAAGGGAAGGGAGAGTGAAACGTGGGGGGGGGAAGCGAAATGCCAAATGATTGAACACCGAGTCCACTTGGTATATATAGTACCAAGGCTCCAAAAACCCGAGCCTCAAATACTCGCACCCTGACTCATTAAAAATCATCTGTGTTCAATAAATATCTCTCACTCACTATTTTCATTACCAACCTCAATCCAATGTTCCGCAGATTCCAGATCCCACTACCAACACAATTCCAAGGTTTAACACCTTAATGAGAATAAATCTCAACCTCTGGGCCCAACGACCCCGATACCGGATTAAAATCCCCGGGAGTCACAACACCGTAATTATCTCATAATTACTACACTTAAGATCCATTAAGGATTATAATCACTCCGGGATCAACACGATTAATTTATGGATATCACAGAAATTCTGTTTCTGATATTCTCATATTTTGATTTGTGTAGACATTAATTTTGAGAAATATCATTGATGTTTGGACCTTGGATAAACATATGGTTTATTCATTAAGTAATATATGTTAGTATTTGAGAAACATTTTGCATTGTGATACATGGATGACAATATTCGTATTAAGGCAACTTATCGCCATGATTCATGTATTTTTGTTTCTTACTGTGGTGAATGATGAAGTATATGGACCAAGTGGGAGAATGTTAGTAACTAATTCATTAATGTTTCATTTATTGGTCCATTTAACTTCACCTTAAATTTACTTCACTTCATCTCCCAATGTCATAATATATGGAGGTGCTCTATGATGGTAAGTGTTGGGTTTCCGTACCCCGGCGCCAGATCCAAACGCAGCGGAAATAATACAATAAACAGATCTGACCCGGGGACGGACGATCGCGCCTGATTCATATATAAACATGCAAATATCAAATATTAATGCACGAAAAGAGATTACCGATAACAGCGAAATCAATCTGATGTCGGTGGTCCTCGAGTCCAATCAACCTGACCAGATCTACAAGCCAACACCAGTGCTAGTTTGGTGTTAGCGTTTCTATGAGAGTGAATCGAATTGGAATGGAATTCTTATGGAATGAACTTTAACCCTAGACAAGGTTATATTTATAGTGGTTAGCTAATTGGGCTAGGGTACATAAAGCCCATCGGGCCAACATTTGGCTTGCTGGGCATTTATGCTAACAATCTCCCACTTGCCCAAAAGCCAACACAAAACTACAAACTCATAATCCAAGTAACTCAATCTAATTGAACAACTTGATGTACTGCCAATGTACATAATTATGAGACATAAATATATCAAATGATTTAATTTTAGAACTTTCTATAAATGAAACAATTTCAAATATAGAACTCCACTAAATTGAGGAGCTTTCAAAAATTAAATTCATCTCTTCTAAATCACTCAGTTTGAGTACTTAACATTTAAGTCTCAATTCTCATCGATAGATCGGCGGCCGGTTGATTGTGACCCAGCGAGGCTCAAGTGTATCATAGCAGTAGGATCACAACCTTTGTGATTTTAGAAGTCAAACAACTTCTTTGGGCTTACCCTGAATGCCCCATTGTCAATTAAACTCCTTTAATAGACAATTACCAAAATATAATTCCATTATGAACCTACCGATCGTGGGTAGCGTCTAGCATCTGCGCTTCACGAAGACCTAGATACAAATGACTAGCAACGTACGAGAACCTGTCAGCCATAGTTAGCGTGCAGTACATTCCTTTCACTCAATATGTCCCGATTGAATCTAGGGCATTGGTTGATCGAGACCCATTATGATTTCAATAACTATGTATTTGTTTCACGTTATATGATTCATTGTGTGCGTATATGAAAAACTCATTTTTCACAAGCACTACCCACTCTGGCCAGAGATTCCTCGAATCATATATAGAAAAACACATAGGACATCCTGGTTCATCAAGACCAGTGGTGAATCCCCAACGACAATCATAGGCCTCTGACAGCATCACTGAATACCCAAAATAATGACTTTATGACCCACATGTGATCAGTCATTAAATCAAAGTACACAGCTATCTATCAAGACCTCAATGACGCCTCGGGTCATGAGGAGTAATGGTGCACAACTATGACTAGGAATTCTATACTCGACAAATGGTAACCACTTATAGAATTCCGAGTAGGGTCGTTCAGTGAACTCATTCCTAATGAGCACCTATTCATGTGTGCTGACTTCTCCAAGCCAACGCCGATGAAACGCGGCGCACTACACTAGACACATCATGAATACCAGTCTCTAACGAGCATATATCGATATCCCATTCTCGAAGGCTCATCGACCAGGAACATTTAGAAATCGCAGTCGAGAATGTATTTCATGGTCACCATCATATGCGTAACCACATTCTATGGACTATAGCAATCTCAAGGACTTCATCAACACATCAAGATGCATGGGTAAACAGATGAAGAAGTGCCATATATATTAATATTCAAACAAAGAATTGTCATAATAAGATTACAAGTACAATCAATCAACTATTGATTTACTTAATCATGTATAACAACAATATCTTTCACTTTCCCAAAGCCAACTACTCATGTATCTTAAGACCATCTTCCCAAGATGTCTAACAGACACCAATCCTTGTAAAGGCTTTGTCAGTGGATTCACTATATTTTTCTGTTGAAGCGATTCTCTCGATAATAATGGCGCGTCACCATCTCTCTTATTAGATGGTATTTCTCAATATAAGTTTGGATACTGATGAGATCTTGGCTATTCATAATAGCTCAAATGTTTTCACAGTACACAGAGACTGTGTCAACTGCACTAGAAATTACACCCAACTCTTGGATGAAATTTCTTATCCAAACTGCCTCTTTGCTGCATCGTATGCTACAATGTATTCAGCTTCACTGGTGGAATCCAATGTGGTGTCTTGCTTGGAACATTTCCAAGAGACATCACCATCATTGAGCTTAAATACAAATCCGAACATCGATATGGTATCATCTACATCCAATTTAAAAAACCAGCATCAGCTTAGCCTTCAACTTTTATTTCTCCACTTACAGATCCAAAAACCATGAACATATCATAAGTTCTTCATAAGAACATGAGGATTATTTTCACAGTTTTCCAGTGACCTTCACCGGGATCTGTCTGATGTCTGTCCATTACTCTAAGAACATACATCAGGCCAAGTACATACCATAGCATACAGTATGCTATTAAAAGTAGAAATATAAGGTACCAATGTCATCTTTTCTTTGTCCTCATCAATCTTAAAACCCATTGACCCGAGAGATGAATACTATGACATATTATGAAGTAACTCATTTTTCGACTATTCTATGCTAAACTCTTTTAGCACAGTGTTTATGTACGTAGATTGAGAGATCTCAAGCATCATTTAGATCTATCCCTATAGATCCTTATGTTAAGCACGTATGACGCTTCTCCCAATCTTACATGGAGAAATTAGTAGATAATCATGCTTTAATTGATTAATCCAATACCATTCACAATGAGCATGATATAATCGACTTAAAGCATCACAAATGTAACCATGCTCCCACTAACCTTTTTGCCACACACATGTCACTTCCGGATTTTTAACAAAACCAAACACTTTGATGATGTTATCAAAACGAAGGTTCAAACTTCGGGATGCTTTCTTAGGCCCGAAAATGGACCTCTGGAGTTTGCAAACCTTTTGTTCACTCCAAGAAGTTGTAAACACATCTGGCTGCTACATTTCTACCTCAATGCCACCACTGAGAAATGTTGTGTTCACATCCATTACTCATATCTCATATTCATAATATAAAGATATAACTAATAAAATCTAAATAGACTATAGCATCATAACCGATGAAAATTTTCTCATAAACAACTCTTTGCCTATGAGAATAATCGTTTCTCACCAGTCAAGCTTTGAAGGTCACTACCTTCCCATCCACTCCAAGCTTTCACTTATAAATCCATGCAGCCAATGAGAACAATTCCCAAAGATGATCTACTAAGGCCCATACCTTATTGGAGTACATGGAGTCCATTTCAGATTTCATGTCATCTTGTCAATGTCCCGAATCAATATCTGACATCGCCTCCTTGAAAGTCCACGGATCATATCCATGGTCTATTTCTTGACTACTTTCAAGGAGTAGATTCATTCTATCAGGAGCTCTTGAAACATTTTCAAATCTCCTTGGTGTGTGTAAATCAAAGGTTGTGATTAACTAAATTAATTTCACCGTTTTCACTTTTCTAGTGGTTTGTGGTTCTTGAACCCTTTCAAGTTATATTATTTTGTCATCCTTTCTAATAGAAACATTTTCTCTAGAAAGATTGCACTTGCAAAACAAACTCTTTGCCTGCAATTGGTAATATAATTTCCACAAAATAACATAAGATGGATCAACTATCCAACTCATCTCCCACTGGCTGCTTCACATAAGCAGAACAATCTCAAAATAAAAATTTTGATTATTTTTCGGTCCATATCGTATATGGAGTTTTGGTCACTGCATTGGTATGAATTATATTCAACAAATATGTAACTTTAGAGAGTTACTCAGAGAGAATCACATTCTCTTTAAGACAACTCAACATCATCTTGCACTAACATTTAGTGCTCCACATACGTCCATATGAATCAAATTCAATGGACATTCAGCACATGCTAAATATATGTTGGATTTAAGTTATCATTCTTTTTATATTCTTTGAATATAATCATACTAATCATTCATAAGTTCACCAGATTCAATAAAACATGCATTCTTAAAAATAATGCAAATCACATTCGCATATTTAAAAGAATATCATTCTCTATCAAAATAGGAACAATGTTCATGATTAAATCTAGAACAAATAAATAATTGCTCAAACCAGTTCCTAACCAGTTCAAGATTTTATATTATATAAATGTTTCAAACAGCCATTGCAACAACTCTTGCTACAATGCTTAGCCTCAGGTAGGTTCACCTTCCTAGGGCTCTCTACTTCTTCATATCACATGCAACTCTTTGCAAAAATGCGAGCACAACTGGCATCATATACCAAAGAAGTAGAACCAATAGAAACATTTAATTTTAATATAAAACATACCCTTTCTAGAACGCTTCTAGTCTAGGTATTCCTTACAATTTTGCGCCAGTGACCAGCAGTGAAAACATAGATGCCTCTCCTTTCGTAGTTGCTACTATATCCTTTTTCGTCTTTTGAGGTTGGGAATCATTTCCCTTCCTCTTCTTTATTCTTGAACTCTTCCTACCATTGGTAGAAGATTCGACAAGAACACGTTTCTCCGTTTGAATCAAGGACTCATGAGTTTCCAACATTTTGACTACAAGATCAAATCTATAGCCAGTTAATGAGGATTTGTCACATTCAGATTTTCCAATTTCTCAACAAGAGATATTTTTCTTACAACATGCTCATAGACCGAAGCCCCATCTCGCATGTGAAATGAAAATAGCTCTTTTGAAATCGCGAGTCTCAGTAATCGCGTCCGTTCACCAAACAACATTTGTAGGTGTTGGAAAATATCAGCAATGTGAACGAATTTCTCATATCTGTGTTGAAACTCATTGGTGACATTGATGCTATCATATAGCACATAGTCTAGAGATCATCGTCCCATCACTTCTCAAGTGTGGCAATCTCTTCATTAGACGAACCGGGAGACACTTCAACATGAGGCTCCCACCAAGGGTATATAGCAATCTTTTAGAAGCAATCACTATATTAACATTAATAGTCAATCAGTATAATTTGGTGCGGTTACTTTGTTTGTATCGAGAATTGATGCAATCGGATTCACGGCAATCACAATACTGAGAATAAACAGAAAATATATGCAAACTGTTTGATTATTAGTTTATTCAAAAACTATGGGCTTTAGTTATTGAATGCTCCCACTAAATTTTTCGAATTCGTCACCCTCATGACAAATGAACGGAAAATCGTATTTTCTTAGTGGGCTTGGAGTCCAACTAGCTCATGATAGCCCCGGGCGAGGGTCCAGCCGACCTCATGATACTAAAGGTAGCTCACAATTGCATCATATGCAACCCCCAAGATATTCGTCTCGTGATTGACATAACCCTACGGAGGCAGGCCAATTATGTCTTCTCACGTCAAACTAACCCATCCCACGGATGGTAATGTTCGCCAATAAGACCCCACGAGGGTGAGTAATCTTAAAGGTTAACAGAACCCTATCCATAATTAAGTGGCAGTTAAACACACAGCTTTCCCATGCCAGATGCCCCCCACGAGGGTGAGACAAGACACCTGACACAAGTAGCGTCTCATGGCTTAACTGTTGATGGAAGACAGGAAGCAACAAACTCATTTGAGCTCCCTTTACAGTTTGATATTAAAATATTTTGAATCATATTCAAAAGAGGGATTTAATAATTTTCAAATCTCATCAAGTACTTGTTTGTTTGATTGCCGGATTCATGCAAATATGTTTTATTCATGCAGTCATATGTACTAATAAAACATACAAACAAACATTTATCATACATCACATGCATAATAAAAATAAATATGGACGATTACGGTCTTTTCCTAATTGATCCACGTGAGCCATACGTGGATCACAAGTCTGTCTAAGGTGATGCAGGTATGCAATGCAATCCTATTACATTTTGTTTCCATCATACAAGTCTTGATCTTGGTGCTCCGTCTTCAATCTCGATCTCCCACTAATTCTAAAGATTTTACATTTAAATCATGCAAACAAGAGAATAGGGATACAAATCCGGGGAGGGATACATCAGAAAATAGAGAGAGTAGACTCGCAGGCCTGAAAACCAAAATCACAATTATAATGAAACAATAAAAACCTAAACATTCACCTAAACACATTGGTCAAGGCCCGTAATCATCCATCATGCAATCACAACATATGTAATTAAACATTAAACTAAACAATTACATCATATGTAATTGTATTACATCATATGTAATTAGAGCACAATAATTAATTTATTCTATCGTTTCCCACTAATCGCATCATTAATTGAAAATAAAATTAACAAATTAAATAAAACCATTTTATTTAATTTCTAATTAATTAAATTTCAATTAATTGGTAAAATCACTATTTTACATTTTAACCATCATATTAATCAAAAATTAAATTAACAAATTAAATGAAACATTTTCATTTAATTTCCAATTAATTAAATTTTCAGTTACTTGATAAAATCACTATTTTACCTTTTAATCATAATGGTAATCGAAAATAAATTAACAAATTAAATGAAACAGTTTCACTTAATTTCCGATTAATTAAATTTTCAGTTACTTGGTAAAATCACTATTTTACCTACAAATCATAATATTAGCCAAAAATAAAATTAACAAATTAAATGAAACATTTTCATTCAATTTCTAATTAATTAAATTTTCAACTAATTGTAAAATCTTCATTTTACATTTAATAAATTAAAAATCATATTTTTAATATATTAAGTTTATGATTTATTATTTCAAAAATTAATATCCGGATAAAACATCTAAAATGACCCAAATAATTTATGGACTCCAAACAATTTGGATCCAAAATTAGAAAATCAATTTTCAACCCCAAAATTACCCTTAATTTTCGGATTAAAAACATAATTTTTTTTTTTTTTTTTTAAATTTTCGAAAATTACTGTTCATCTTCATCCAAAATCGATTTTAGGGTTTCTGCTTAACCTAGCCGCCATCCCCAAAATCGAATTTTTAGGGTTGATGCTAGGGTTAGCGCCGCCACCCCTTTCACTAGGCTGCACGCCGCCAGCCTCACGCTGCTCCGACGGAATACTGCTGAACGTCTGCCATGGATCTCACGCCATTTTCCTCAGCAACGTTTGCAGAGATTTGTGTGAGTTCCGTGCGCAAATCAACCAACCTGCTGGTTGATTCCAGTCTGGGCGCGCGGACGGCGGTGGAGAACAATTTCTCAGCCGTGTCCGCCGCCATCCCGCCAGCGACCGCCGCCAGGGTGAAGATTCCGGCGATGGGTTGTAAGAAACAGATACCATCGATTTTGGGTAATCCATTTTCTATATTTCCGGACTCCGTAATTTTTGAAATTCGTACAGATTAGTTATACGATTGGAAACGATCTAATAAACATTAATTATTGAATACATGAATCAAAGCGCAACCTGGCTCTGATACCACTGTTGGGTTTCCGTACCCCGGCGCCAGATCCAAACGCAGCGGAAATAATACAATAAACAGATCTGACCCGGGGACGGACGATCGCGCCTGATTCATATATAAACATGCAAATATCAAATATTAATGCACGAAAAGAGATTACCGATAACAGCGAAATCAATCTGATGTCGGTGGTCCTCGAGTCCAATCAACCTGACCAGATCTACAAGCCAACACCAGTGCTAGTTTGGTGTTAGCGTTTCTATGAGAGTGAATCGAATTGGAATGGAATTCTTATGGAATGAACTTTAACCCTAGACAAGGTTATATTTATAGTGGTTAGCTAATTGGGCTAGGGTACATAAAGCCCATCGGGCCAACATTTGGCTTGCTGGGCATTTATGCTAACAGTAAGAGCATATAAATACCATGTATTTGAGTCCCTTAGCTAACAATCTATTAAGTAACTAATATACCATCTAAAGTTGGATTGCGAATGCTTATAAGGGCAAAACCTAGAAGATCTTTTGAGGGTGGAGGTATATTCTTTATCCATTTTATTCCGCATTTGATCTAACAAAACATGTTTAGATCACATAAAAATACTTACTATAAAAATATCCACTCGACTGAGATATCAATAATGTTTTAATTTTTCAGGTAGCGATATTTCTGGTTCAGAAGCCTTATTTCGATTTCTTTTTTAAAGGAAATGACGAGCCTGCCGTCGTACAATTGAAGGTGACAACCAAATATTTAATCCATCAAAAAGTTAATCAATGTTAATAATATTAAAAAATGTACAAACACAAAGTCTACATTTGGTTAAGCTCAGGGTTCTCTTTTTTGGATGTTGTCTCAAGAATCTATTAATAAGGATTCTCTTTCATTTCACATCAAATTTTAGTTTTCTATCTAACTAAACATGGCAATATATACATATTATTGAGGTATATTCTCCAATTTCAAACAATTAACAAACGTCAAACCATATTTGATGATTAATCAGTCCCGTTATACCTATTGTTTAATACACGACATTTAATTCTTGATATTATGTGTTTTGGTGAGCAACAATTGATATTATGTTTTTTGATTGATGGTAGCAATCAAAAAAAGGTACTTGGGTACTTTACGTTGCAACATTACTATCATTTAAAGTTTTTGATATGACAAAAATCAATCCCACAACTTAAATAAGACCTCAAAGTCTAATATTCAGTTCAAAGTTGATTTGGCACTTTGTAATATGGAATATCTGAAACCTTCAAAACAAAATAATTTTCAAAAACGGTGAAGAAAAAATCGCTATGCTGCATGGACACAAGAATAGATAAATAAATAATTAATTATACAATGCATCAATCGCGGAACAAAAAAATAACCACAATCATTAATAAGTTCCAATAGCAAAGTTCATATACTAAAAATGTTCAACTCTAAGAATGAAAAAATTAAACATCCAAAAAATTAAAAATACTTATATATTATATGGAAAATAAAGAAAAGTACAAATATCTCTCCAGAAAAATAAAATTAAAAAAAGATAAAAACACCATGTCCTATCTGAAGTATATCAAGAAAACAAGGCAACGTTCTTAAGTAAATTTGCAAGATTCTAATAAAATTAATGTGGTTATACAATCAAAATAAAATGTGAATTCAGTGGCATATACAAGGTTTGCGAGCATTCGTAAGTTGATTTTGTCCTACATGATTGTAAAGAATGAAAAAAACGCATACCTACAAGAAACTTGTTGATCAAGAATATAAAAAATTCACCCACCACCTATTTCTTGTGAAATAAGAAGGAAATAAGAAAAAGCTTTTAAGAAGAAAAAATTGTTACTTTTCAATTTGCAGCGCCTTTTTTATTGTGAAGTCGCTTGGTAAATAAATTAGGCTTAATTATTTAAAATAGACGGGTACCCTATCGGGTTACGGGTAAGATTTTTCATATCAACCTGACACGACACCAATAAATACCTGAACCCGAAATTGTTCAAAAATTTACCCGACCCGATCGGGAATACCCGATCGGTCGGGTCGAATATCGGGTACCCGTACCCGAATTTCCACCCCTAGTTCCTGTGAGAGCTCAATAGTTTGGCCATTGACAGTAGAAGAGATTGAGTTCTTGCGTGTAGTGGCGTTGGAGAATAGTTCTCTGATTGGTGCTTCATAGACCACGGTGCCTGATTCCAAGAATTTCTTCAGGCCTGAAGCTTCCAAGTTTTTGAATACGAAGACCATCTCATGGTCGTCCATCTGATAAATTGCATTGAACTCTACAGACAATAAGTTGTGAGTAATGGTGGCAATTATGGAATCAACAAAGATGGTGGGAAATTAAGTGAATTCTGAGAGAGAAGCAGACTGAGTGGTGAATTTTAAAAAGTGAAGTGTAGAAGACGATGTACAACCGATAAATATGGATATGTTAGACACGTGTTGTAGGACCCCCAACTCATAACTCATCATCAGTGCATTATATCATCACAAGTGTATCATAATTATCACATTAGGGAAGCTCTCCTTTCACATGCCGCATACTCACAATATGAGTCTATAAAATTTTGGACATGATCTTCCCATAAATCCAGTTTCAGTTCAACATAATTCAGTTATACACTCTGCATAATGCACTAATCGTATTCTCTGTGATGCCCGGGGATTAATGGTGTTAATCCCGGTGTGGTAATAATCCTTAATGGATTTTATTGTGGCAATTATGAATTAATTACGGTTTTGGGACTCCCGGGGATTTTAAATCCTGTTTTTGGAGTAGTTGGATCCAAGGGATGAGATTGTATCCTCATCATGGTGATAACCTTGGAGTTTGGTCTTTGGTGGGATTTGGGGTTCCGGAGTACTTTGTACTGGGGCAGATATTGGAAATAGAGATTGGGAGGTAATTTTTGAAAACAGATGATTTTTAATGAGTCGTGATGTAATTGTGGAAGGATTGGTATTTTCAAGTTTTGGTGCTATATATACCAAGTAGACTCGGTATTCCGTCATTTTGGCACGGAACCCTTCCCCTCTCCTCTCTCTCTACGCTCAAGCCCTACCCCCCCCCCCCCCCCATTTCCCTCTTTTCCCTTGGTGGAAGAATCGTTGGTAGATTGGCTCGGGAGTCGGATTTCTCAAAGAAAATCAGGTATTCATCTTCCACTCACCATTGTCTTCGATTTGGTAGTAGTATTGTAGAGTTTGGTTGGGTTTTGAATTGGTTATGAGATTTGGGGGTTTTGGTTAAAAATCCAAGATGTTGATTTTTGTGTTTTTTGAGTTTAGATGGTGTATTGGTGGTGTTGAGGAAGTTAGGGGTGTTGGTTTTGAGTTTGGGTGTGAAAAACACCATAGAAGCTCGAGTTTTTCGGAAAATCCCAGGTGGCGATCGATCGCCGAGGAGTGGCGATCGATCGCGACGAGTAGCTCAATTTTTTATGGCGATGAACAGTGCAGGTGATCGATAGTGAGTCCTCGGCGATCGACCGCGAGCGAGTTGGCGATCGATCACGAGGACTGGCGATCGATCGCGACAGGGCGCTGTTGCCCACTAGACAGGGGCGATCGATCGCGCTAAAAGCGACGATTGATCGTCGCCCTTAGGGAGTTGTTTTTTTTGGAAATTTTGGAAAAATGACGGGATTTTGGAATCAAGGTTTAAGTGGCCCATTTCCGGGGCAATGTCTACATTCCAATGGGAATGCCATACTTTTAAAATGGATTGGTTGGAGCCAAAGTTTATTAAAATGGGATTCTCGGTTGGGTTTTTGGCTACCTTTTAAACTTATAAACTTGGTATATTTTGGGTATTATGCATGCTTAGCCGGGGGGCTTTTATTTTGTTAATCGTCGTGGATGGACGATATGTTTGGAACTTGTGAACGTGCTTGGGCACGTGATTGCATGCCTATGTTTAATTGTGAGTATTTGCATGTTAGCACTTAAACTCATCGGGTCGTGGGACTCAGGAAAGTTGGACTGAACTACGGAATTATAAGGTACGTTTAACGTACGAGCATAGCCTGTTATAATATTGCAACTGTGAAATGCATGGTGTGTGGTAATTGCAATAAATGAATGTTGAAATGTATAGTATATGGTAATTGTGATAAATGGAAATACGTTGGGAATTATATGGTGCCGCTTTGAGCGAGCAACGATTGAGATGTTGTCTCCGTTGAGCGACCATCGGTTATAACTAACACTCTTGACTTGGGGTTTCTATATCACTAATTGCATGTAACATGCATTAACAATTGCAAGAGAAATTTGTGCTAAAATAGGCTGGAAATTTCGAAACTTGAAGGTGGAAAGAAGGAGGAGAGTTTATGATGGTGAAAGAAGAGAGAGAAAGGGTTTGCCTTACAATAAAAAAAACAATCTGAAATCCATGATATGTGCATGAGTTTCAATGCACATTTGGCATGATTTTTAATTTATTTGATGTTGTGATGCCCGGGGATTAATGGTGTTAATCCCGGTGTGTGGTAATAATCATTATTGAATTTTAATTGTGGCAATTATGAATTAATTGCGGTTTTGGGACTCGCGGGATTTTTAAATCCGGTTTTTGAATCGTTGGATCCAAGAGATGAGATTGTATTCTCATCGTGGTGATAACCTTGGAATTTGGTTTTTGGTGGAATCTGGGGTACGGAGTACTTTGTACTGGGCCAGGTAATGGAATTTGAGTTGGAGAGATAATTATTGAAAACAGATGATTTTAATGGATCATGATGTAGTTGTGGAGGTATTGGTATTCTGGAGCCTTGGTGCTATATATACCAAGTAGACTCGATATTCCGTCATTTGGCACGGATTCCTTCCCTCTCTCCCCTCTCTCTACGCCTAACCCTCCCCCATTTCCCCTCTTTTTCCCTTGGAGGAAAAATCGTTGGTAGCTTGGCTCAGGAGCCGGATTTCTCGAAGATAATCAGGTATTAATCTTCCCCTCATCATTGTCTTCGATTTGGTAGTGGTGTTGTAGAGTTTGGTTGAGGTTCTTGTTGGTTTTGAATTTATGGATTTTTGGTTAAAAATCCAAAGTTGAGTTTATAGAGTTTTTATTGGCCTTAAATGGTGTATTTGAGGTGTTGATGGTGTATGGGGTGTTGGTTTTGAGTTTGGGTGTGAAAAACACCATGGAATCTAAAGTTTTTTGGAAAATCGCAGGTCGCGATCGATCGCCGAGGTGTGCCGATCGATCGCGACGAGCAACTGGAATTTGGTGATGATAAACAGTGCTGGCGATCGATCGCGGCGGAGACTCGTGATCAATCGCGATGAAGCACTGGTTGGCTACTGGTCAGGGGCGATCGATCCCCTCGCAGGTTGTTGTTTTTCTGAAAATCTTAGAAAATGTCGGGATTTTGGAATCTAGGTTTAAGTGGCCCACTTCCGGGACTTTGTCCACATTCCAATGGGAATGCTATACTTTTACATGGATTGGTGGAGCCAAAGTTTAATAAAACGGAATTCTCGGTTGAGTTTTTGGCTATCATTTAAACTTATAAAATGGAATATTTTGGGTATTATGCATGCTTAGCCGGGGGGCTTTTATATTGGTAATCGTCATGGATTGACGATAGGTTTGGGGGTTATGAACGTGCTTGGACACGTGGTTGCATGCTTGTGTTTGATTGTGAATTATTTATGTGTTAGCCCATAATTCATCGGGTCGGGGGACTCAAGCAAGGCTGGACTCAAACTACGGAATTATATGGTACGTATGACGTACGAGCATAGCATGTTATAATGTTGCAACTGTGAAATGCATGGTATGTGGTATTTGCAATAAATGGATATTGAAATGCATGGTATGTGGTATTTGCAATAAATGGATATTGAAATGCATGGTATATGGTACATGCAATAAATGGATAGTGAAATACATGGTATATGGTAATTGCGATAATGGACATACATTGGGAATTATATGGTGCCGCTTTTGAGCGAGCAATGATTGGATGTTGTCGTCGTTGAGCGACCATCGGTTATGACGCCGCTATTGTTGAGCGTGCGTGGGGTTACAATGCCGCTATTGTGGAGCGAGCTATGAAATAGAACTATGGAATCATTGGCTAGATACATGTGATATCTGTGGTACTCTATTTGATTATTTAATCATATATGATTATGAAACAGGTATAGTAGGAATGGTTTTAGTTGATCAATGAGATGATCAACTGGCTTTGAAATGGTTTGGTTATTTTGAGAACAGGGACAATACAGATGAGGATGATACCATCCAGAGAGTATCATTTAAATTCATGGCATTTACATTTTGTAAATATGAACTGTAATATTATGATTATTGGATTGGTGGTATTGATATGCTCACCCTGTGTGGGGCCTGTCTCTGTTGGGGCAAGTGATATAGGTGCAGCAGTAGCTTTGGAGTTGAGCTCGGGCTGTTGATTTGAGGTACTTCCAGGATTGAAGTACCAGAACTGGTTGAATAAGTACGTAGATCCAGAGTTGAGATTGAGCTGTGCCTGGGAGGTGCTTCCAGGATTGAAGTACCAGTAACGGTATTTGGTAGAATATCTTATACATTAGATACACGCTTATTCATTGGCTGCTCTCATGTGAGCACGTCTTTACGTGTATATGAAATGTATAAATGGTCATGGCTTTTCTCTCTCTTCATTTATTGTTCTGCATTCAATTAAATACGGAATTGCTAAATGAACTAAGAGTATGTTAGTGTATTATTAGGGTGCATACTATGTAAGTGGTTTTGGCTGGGAAAGTTGAATATTATGGGGTTCTAATGCAAGAAATTTTGTAGATGGTATATGATGCTACGATTGCATGTGGTTTCCTTCCCATGATAATATGACTGTATGCACTAATGGCATGGATTAATACACTAATAATGGGTTAAGGGCACGGGGGTCCTTACAGATGTATTGTGGAATCCATGTGTCAATACATCATTATCTTGCAAGATTAATGGTCCAAAATCATGTATTATGTGTTGCCCGGGGATTAATGGTAGTTGATCCCGGTGTGGTAATAATTCTTAATGGATTTTAATTGTGGCAATTGTGAATTAATTAAGGTTTTGGGACTCCCGGGATTTTAAATCCGGTATTTGGAGTCGTTGAATCCAAGGGATGAGATTGTATTCTCATCGTGGTGATAACCTTGCAATTTGTTTTTTGGTAGGATCTGAGGTCCGGAGTACTTTGTACTGGGGCTGGTAATGGAATTGAGTTGGAGAGATAATTATTGAAAACAAATGATTTTTTAATGAATCATGATGTAATTGTGGAGGTATTGGTATTTTGGAGCCTTGGTGCTATATATACCAAATGGACTCGGTATTCCGTCATTATGCGGAATCTCTTCTCTCTCTCCTCTCCCTCATGCCACTCTCTCACCCCAAACCCTTCACCTCCTTTTCTCTTGGAAGCAAATCGATGGAGGCTCGTCTAGGGAACCCGATTTCTTGAAGAAAAGATGGTAATCTTCTTCTCCTCACCTTTAGCTTGGATTTGATTATGGTATTGTGCTTGTTGGTCAAGTTTTGAGTTGGATTTGAGATTTGGGTGTTTTGATTAAAAATCTAAAAAGTTGTTTTTATTGAGTTTAATTGGTGTATTGGAGGTGTTGAGGAAGTTAGGGGTGTTGGTTTTGAGTTTGGGTGTGAAAAACACCAATGAAGCTCGAATGTTTTGGAAAACCGCAGGTCTTGATCGATCGCGGCTTGGCGCCTATCGATCGCTACATGTTTTTGATTTTGGGAAGGCGATGAACAGTCTCGGTGATCGATCGCGAAGGATAAGCGATCGATTCGCGAGGGTCTTGGGGATCGTTCGCGAGTTTTGGCGATCGATCGCGGATGGCAGTGTTTCGGGCAGTAGACTTTAGGCGCGATGAAGGGTGATCGATCGTGGCCCTGTTTGGTTGATTTTTTTGGAATTTTGGAAAATGTCGGGATTTTGAAATCGAGGTTTAATTAGCCGATTTTCGGGGCGATGTCTACATTCCAATGGGAATGATCTACCTTATAAATGGATTGGTTGGAGCCAAAGTTTAATAAAACGGAATTCTCGATTGAGTTTGTGGCTATCATTTAAACTTATGAAATGGAATATTTTGGGTATTATGCATGCTTAGCCGTGGGGCTTTTATTTCGGTAATCGTCATGGAGTGACGATATGTTTAGAGGTTGTGAAAATTCTTGGGCACGTGGTTGCATGCTTATATTTGATTGTGAGTTATTTATGTGTTAGCACATAATTCATCGGTTCGTGGGACTCAGGCAATGTTTGGTTCGGACTACGGAATCATAAGGTACGTATAACGTACGAGCATAGCCTTTTATATTATTGCAATTGTGAAATGCATGGTTATTTGTATTTGCAATAAATGGATAGATATATTGGAAATTATATGGTGCCGCTTTTGAGCGAGCAATGATTGGGACGTTGTCGCCTTTGAGCGAACATCGGTTATGACGCCACTGCTGTGAGCATGCGTGAGAATAAAATGCCGCTATTGTAGAGCGAGCGATGAAATGGAACTATGGAACCATAAGTGAGATATATGGAATATATGTAATCATTATTTAATGATTTGATATTATTGATGATATCGGTACGTGGCAAACGGATTTGTTAATCAATGTAACGATTAACTAGCATTTGGGAATTTAATGGTTTCAGTTATTTTGAGAACAGGAACAGCACAGGGGATCCCGGATGAGGATGATGTCATCCAGGGAGTGTCTTTTAATATTCATAGCATTTACTTGTGTAAATTATGAAATGTAATAATGTACTTATTGGATTTGAGATATTGGTATGCTCACCCCCGTGTGGGGGCTGTCTCTGTTGGGGCAGGTGATTAGGCACATCGATGGCTTTGGAGTTGAGCTCGAGCTATGGATTGGAGGTGCTTCTAGGGATTGACGTACCAGTGACGGTATTGAGCACCGTGTTTTTTATACATTTGATACACATATACTTATTTGATGCTCGCATGTGAGCACAATTATGTGTATATGGTATGTATAAATAGCCTTTCTCTCTTCATTTATGAGTTGCATGCAATTATTTATTGAATTGCTAAATGAACTGAGAACATGTTAGTGTATTATAATGGTGCATGATATGTATGTGGACTTGGTTGGGGGAAAATTAGACATTATATGGAATAATGTAAAGAATTTTATTATTGGCATGATTTGCTATGATGACAAGTGGGTTTTCCCCTACATATATGATGACATGCACTAAATGCTTCGGTTAATACACTAATAACAGGATTAAGGCACGGGGGTCCTTACATTAGTGGTATCAGAACAGTGGTTTGCTCTTTGGGGCTGTTGAGGGCCTAGGATCATATTGATGGAAATGAGTAGCACATTTTCTTCTGATCTCGTTCGTTCCAATCTGTAGTGAACTCTGATACCGTTCGCCTTATCTGATCACATACGTTGCTCTATCTCCTCCTTCTCACGTCTCTTTTCTGTTTCTCTTATCTGTATCTTCACTCACGTAACTCTTCCCACTTCTATTATGCTCATGTCTTTCTCTCGTTTTTCTGATCTCCAGAATCAGTTTTTGTCCCTTCTCCTCCGTGAAGTCATAACTCTTCTGTCTGATATCCTCCCGTCCCCTTTCTATTCACGTACGTTTCTTCACTTTATTCTGATATCTGGCCACGTGAATTTTTTTTCCAAAGTCTCGTATGTCTCCTGGTCTACATAAGTGAATTCCTTCCGTCTCTTCTAATATATATATCAGATATGGTCCCCCCAATAATCAGTTCTCCTATCATATTTTATAATATAATATTTATCCATGTTCGATAATATCCGGTTGTGCTCGGTTTGGTCCTTTTTCATCATTTTAAGCTTAATTCCTCCAAATTTATGCATTTGGACCTGGATTCTGTTAGCATAAAATACCCAGCAAGCCAAACGTTGGCCCGATGGGTTTATGAGCCCTAGCCCAATAAACTGTCTCATAAACACTATAAATATAAGGTTCACTCTAGGGTTAAATAACATTCCATTCAATACACATTCTCATAGAAAAGCCGTCATCACACTAGCACTAGTGCCGGGCTTGTAGATCTGGTCAGGTTGATTGGACTCGAGGATCACCGCCATCAGATTGATTTCGCTGTTATCGGTAATCCCTTTTCGTGCATTATATTTGATATTTGCATGTTTATATATGAATCAGGCGTGATCGACCGTCCCCGGGTCAGATCTGTTTATTGTATTATTTCCGCTGCGTTTGGATCTGGCGCCGGGGTACGGAAACCCAACAGTGGTATCAGAGCCAAGTTGCGCTTTGATTTATGTATTTGATAATTAATTTTATTAGATCGTTTCCAGTTTTTCTAATCGTGTTTGAATTGTTTCAAAAATTACTTTGAATCCGGAAAAATATAGAAATTGGATTAAAAAGATGTTTTAATCGATACCCAAAAACACTTCGCCGGAAAACCTGTACTCGCCGGAAAATGTTTCCGACCTCCGACCGGTTGCCGCTGGTGCGCGGCAGATCTGCTCAGCGGCTGCTTCTTTAACCACCATGTGCGATGAAATCTGTCACCGTGCGCGTAGCTCGCGCGAAACTGAAACCATCGGATCAGTTAGATGAGCGCGGGCGGACATGGCGGACCAGGCGGGAGGAGAAGTGTTCTCAGTCGTCTGTGTTCACGAGGTCCACAAATCCTTAGGGCGAGATCGCTAGAAGGAGGCGATGGGTTGCTGGAGCGACGGATGAGGCGCGGGTGGATGTAGCTAGCGGCTGAAGGCTGGCGGCGAGAGGAGGCGCACGGGTGGCGGCGGATTTCAAACCCTAACCCTAACCCTAACCCTAATTTTTGAAATTGGGGAAGATGGTGAACAGTGATTTTCGGGAATAATTTTTTTAAAAAAAAAAAAAAAATTTATTTTTTTAATCCGAAAATTAAGGATAATTTTTGGGGTTGAAATTGCATTTTTAATTTTGGATCCAAATTGTTTGGAGTCCATAAATTATTTGGGTCATTTTAGATGTTTTATCCGGATATTATTTTTGAAATAATAAATCATAATACTTAATTTATTAAAAATGTGATTTTTAATTTATTAAATGTAAAATGGATATTTTACAATTAGTTGAAAATTTAATTAATTGAAAATTGAATGAAAATGTTTCATTTAATTTATTAATTTTATTTTTGACTAATATTATGATTTGAGGTAAAATAGTGATTTTACCAATTAATTGATAATTTAATTAATTAGAAATTAAATGAAAGTGTTTCATTTAGTTTGTTAATTTTATTTTCGATTAATATGATGGTTAAATGGTAAAATAGTGATTTTACCAATTAAATGAAAATTAATTAATTAGAAATTAAATAAAATTGTTTTATTTAATTTGTTAATATTATTTTCAATTAATGATGCGATTAGTGGGAAATGATAGAATAAATTAATTATTGTGCTCTAATTACATGTGATGTAAATAATTACATGTGATGTAATTAGTACAATTACATATGATGTAATTGTTTAGTTTAATGTTTAATTACATATGTTGTAAATGCATGATGGATGATTATGTGCCTTGACCAATGTGTTTAGGTGAATGTTTAGGTTTTTAATGTTTCATTATTATTGTGATTTTGGTTATCGGGCCTGCGAGCCTGCTCTCTCTATTTTCTGATGTATCCCACCCCGGATTTGTATCCCTATTCTCTTGTTTGCACGATTTAAATGTAAAATCATTAGAATTAGTGGGAGATCGAGATTGAAGATGGAGCACCAAGAATCAAGACATGTATAATGGAAGCAAAAATGTAATAGGATTGCATTGCATACCTGCATCACCTTAGACAGACTTGTGATCCACGTATGGCTCACGTGGATCAATTAGGAAAAGGCCGTAATCAGTCCATATTTATTTTTATTATGCATGTGATGTATGATAAATGTTTGTTTGTATGTTTTATTAGTACATATGACTGTATGAATAAAACATAGTTGCATGAATCCGGCAAACAAACAAACAAGTATTTGATGAGATTTTAAAATATTATTAAATCCCTCTTTTGAATATGATTCAAAATTTTTAATATCAAACTGCTAAGGGAGCTCAAAAGGGTTTGTTGCTTCCTGTCTTCCATCAACAGTTAAGCCATGAGACGCTACTTGTGTCATATTGCCTTACTCACCCACGTGGGGGGCATCTGGCATGGGAAAGCTGTGCGTTTAACTGCCACTTAATTAAGGGTGTGGTTATGTTAACCTTCTAGATTACTCACCCACTGTGGGGTCTTTTGGGCGTGACATTTCCATCCGTGGGATGGGTTAGTTTGACGTGAGAAGGCATAATTGTCCTGCCCACGTAGGGTTATGCCAATCGCGAGACAAATATCTTGGGGGTTGCATATAATGCAATTGTGATCTACCTTTAGTATCATGAAGCCGGTGGGCCCACGTCCGGGGTTTTAATGAGCTAGTTGGACTCCAAGCCCACTAAGAAAATATGATTTTCCGTTCATTTGTCATGAGGGTGATGAATTCGAAAAATTTAGTGGGAGCATTCAATAACTAAAGTCCATAGTTTTTGAATTAATTAATAATCAAACGGTTTGCTTATATTTTTCTGTTTATTCTCAGTATTGTGATTGCCGTGAATCCGATTGCATCAATTCTCGATACAAACAAAGTAACTGCACCAAATTATTCTGATTGACTATTAATTTTAAAATAGTGCTTGCTTCTAAAAGGTGGCTATATACCCTTGGTGGGAGCCTCCTGTTGAAGTGTCTCCCGGTTCGTCTCATGAAGAGATTGCCACACTTGAGAAGTGATGGGACGATGATCTCTAGACTAGGTGCTATATGATAGCATCAATGTCACCAATGAGTTTCAACAATGATATGAGAAATTCGTTCACATTGCTGATATTTTCCAACACCTACAAATGTTGTTTGGTGAACGGACGCGATTACTGAGACTCGCGATTTCAAAAGAGCTATTTTCATTTCACATGCGAGATGGGGCTTCGGTCTATGAGCATGGTGTAAGAAAAATATCTCTTGTTGAGAAATTGGAAAATCTGAATGTGACAAATCCTCATTAACTGGCTATATATTTGATCTTATAGTCAAAATGTTGGAAACTCATGAGTCCTTGATTCAAAAGGAGAAACGTGTTCTTCTTGTCGAATCTTCTACCAATGGTAGGAAGAGTTCAAGGATAAAGAAGAGGAAGGGAAATGATTCCCAACCTCAAAAGACGAAAAAGGGTATAGTAGCAACTAAGAAAGGAGAGACATCTATGTTTTCACTGCTGGTCACTGGCGCAAAATTGTAAGGAATACCTATACTAGAAGCGTTCTAGAAATGGTATGTTATATATTAAAATTAAATGTTTCTATTGGTTCTACTTCCTTGGTATATGATGCCAGTTGTGCTCGCATTTTTTGCAAAGAGTTGCATGTGATGTGAAGAAGTAGAGAGCCATAGGAAGGTGAAATCTACCTGAGGCTAAGCATTGTAGCAAGAGTTGTTGCAAATGCTGTTTGAAACATTTATTTAATATAAAATCTTGAACTGGTTAGGAACTGGTTTGAGCAATTATTTATTTGCTCTAGATTTAATCATGAACATTGTTCCTATTTTGATAGAGAATGATATTCTTTTAAATATGCAAATGTGATTTGCAGTATTTTTAAGAATGCATGTTTTATTGAATCTGGTGAACTTATGAATGATTAGTATGATTATATTCAAAGAATATAAAAAGAATGATAACTTAAATCCAACATATATTTAGCATGTGTTGAATGTCCATTGAATTTGATTCATATGGACGTATGTGGAGCACTAAATATTAGTGTAAGATGATGTTGAGTTATCTTAGAGAGAATGTGATTCTCTCCCAGTAACTCTCTAAAGTTACATATTGGTTGAACATAATTCATACAAATGCAGTGACCAAAACTCCATATACGATATGGACTGAAAAATAATCCAAATATAGATTTGAGATTGTTCTGCTTATGTGAAGCAGCCAGTGGGAGATGAGTTGGATAATTGATCCATCTTATGTTATTTTGTGGAAATTTATATTATCAATTGGAGACAAAGTGTTTGTTTCGCAAGTGCAGTCTTTCTAGAGAAAATGTTTCTATTAGAAAGGAATGATAATATAATATAACTTGAAAGGGTTCAAGAACCACAAACCACTAGAAAAGTGAAAATGGTGAAATTAATTTAGTTAATCACAACCTTTGATTTATACACACCAAGGAGATTTGAAAATGTTTCAAGAGCTCCTGATAGAATGAATCTACTCCTTGAAAGTAGTCAAGAAATAGACCATGGATATGATCCTTGGACTTTCAAGGAGGCGATGTCAGATATTGATTCGGGACATTGGCAAGATGCCATGAAATCTGAAATGGACTCCATGTACTCCAATAAGGTATGGGCCTTAGTAGATCATCTTTGGGAATTGTTCCCATTGGCTGCATGGATTTACAAGTGAAAGCTTGGAGTGGATGGGAAGGTAGTGACCTTCAAAGCTTGACTGGTGAGAAACAGTTATTCTCATAGGCAAAGAGTTGTTTATGAGAAAATTTTCATCGGTTATGATGCTATAGTCTATTTAGATTTTATTAGTTATATCTTTATATTATGAATATAAGATATGAGCAATGGATGTGAACACAACATTTCTCAGTGGTGGCATTGAGGTAGAAATGTAGCAGCCAAATGTGTTTACAACTTCTTGGAGTGAGAAAAATGTTTTCAAACTCTAGATATCCATTTATGGGCCTAAGAAGGCATCCCGAAGTTTGAACTTTTGTTTTGATAACATCATCAAAGTGTTTGGTTTTGTTAAAAATCCGGAAGTGACATGTGTGTGCAAAAGGGTTAGTGGGAGCATGGTTACATTTGTGATGCTTTAAGTCGATTATATCATGCTCATTGTGAATGGTATTGGATTAATCAATTAAAGCGTGATTATCTACTAATTTCTCCATGTAAGATTGAGAGAAGCGTCATACGTGCTTAGCATACGGATCTATAGGGATAGATCTAAAGAATGCTTGAGATCTTTCAATCTACGTACATAAACACTGTGCTAAAAGGGTTTAGCATAGAATAGTCGAAAAATGAGTTACTTCATAATATGTCATAGTATTCATCTCTTGAGTCAATGGGTCTTAAGATTGTCGAGGAGAGAGAAAAGATGACATTGGTAGCTTATATTTCTACTTTTAATAGCATACTGTATGCTATGGTATGTACTTGGCCTGATCTATGTTCTTAGAGTAATAGGCATACATCAAACAGATCCCGGTGAAGGTCACTGGAAAACTGTGAACATAATCCTCAAGTTCTTATGAAGAACTTATGATATGTTCATGGTTTTTGGATCTGTAAGTGGAGAAATAAAAGTTGAAGGCTAAGCTGATGCTAGTTTTTAATTTGGATGTAGATGATACCATATCGATGTTCGGATTTGTATTTAAGCTCAGTGATTGTGATGTCTCTTGGAAACGTTCCAAGTAAGACACCACATTGGATTCCACCACTGAAGTTGAATACATTGCAGCATAAGATGCAGCAAAGATGCAGTTTGGATAAGAAATTTCATCCAAGAGTTGGGTGTAATTTCTAGTGCAGTTGACACAGTCTCTGTGTACTGTGACAACATTTGAGCTATTATGAATAGCCAAGATCTCATCAGGATCCAAACATATATTGAGAAAATACTATCTAATGAGAGAGATGGTAGACGCGACATTATTATCGAGAGAATCGCTTCAACAGAAAAATATAGTGAATCCACTGACAAAGCATTTACAATGATTGGTGTCTGTTAGACATCTTGGGAAGATGGTCTTAAGACACATGAGTAGTTGGCTTTGGGAAAGTGAAAGATATTGTTGTCATACATGATTAAGTAAATCAATAATTGATTGATTGTATCTGTAATCTTATTATGACAAATCTTTGTTTGAATATTAATATATATGGCACTTCTTCATCTATTTACCCATGCATCTTGATGCATTGATGAAGTCCTTGAGATTGCTATAGTCCATAGAATGTGGTTACGCATATGATGGTGACCATGAAATACATTCTCGACTGCGATTTCTAAATGTTCCTGGTCAATGAGCATTCGAGAATGGGATATCGATATATGCTCGTTAGAGACTGGTATTCATGATGTGTCTAGTGTAGTGCGCCGCGTTTCATCGGCGTTGGCTTGGAGAAGTCAGCACACATGAATAGGTGCTCATTAGGAATGAGTTCACTGAACGACCCTACTCGGAATTCTATAAGTGGTTACCATTTGTCGAGTATAGAATTTCTAGTCATAGTTGTGCACCATTACTCCTCATGACCCGAGGCGTCATTGAGGTCTTGATAGATAGCTGTGTACTTTGATTTAATGACTGATCACATGTGGGTCATAAAGTCATTATTTTGGGTATTCAGTGATGCTGTCAGAGGCCTATGATTGTCGTTGGGGATTCACCACTGGTCTTGATGAACCAGGATGTCCTATGTGTTTTTCTATATATGATTCGAGGAATCTCTGGCCAGAGTGGGTAGTGCTTGTGAAAAATGAGTTTTTCATATACGCACACAATGAATCATATAATGTGAAACAAATACATAGTTATTGAAATCATAAGGGTCTCGAGCAACCAATGCCCTTGATTCAATCGGGACATATTTAGTGAAAGGAATGTACTGCACGCTAACTATGGCTGACAGGTTCTCGTACGTTGCTAGTCATTTGTATCTAGGTCTTCGTGAAGCGCAGATGCTAGGCGCTACCCACGATCGGTAGGTTGTTGCTGGAATTATATTTCAGTCATTGTCTATTAAAAGGAGTTTAATTGGCAATGAGGCATTCAGGGTAAGCCCAAGAAGTTGTTTGACTTCTAAAATCACAAAGGTTGTGATCCTACTGCTATGATACACTTGAGCCTCGCTGGGTCACAATCAATCGGCCGCCGATCTATCGATGAGAATTGAGACTTAAATGTTAAGTGCTCAAATTGAGTGATTTAGTATAGATGAATTTAATTTTTGAAAGCTCCTCGTTCTAGTGGAGTTTCTATATTTGAAAGTGTTTCATCTATAGAAAGTTCTAAAATTAAATCATTTGATATATTTATGTTTCATAATTATGTACAATGATTGTACATCAAGTTGTTCAATTGGATTGACTTACTTGGATTATGATTTTATTGTTTTGTGTTGGCTTTTGGGCAAGTGGGAGATTGTTAGCATAAAATACCCAGCAAGCCAAACGTTGGCCCGATGGGCTTTATGAGCCCTAGCCCAATAAGCTGTCTCATAAACACTATAAATATAAGGTTCACTCTAGGGTTAAATAACATTCCATTCAATACACATTCTCATAGAAAAGCCGTCATCACACTAGCACTGGTGCCGGGCTTGTAGATCTGGTCAGGTTGATTGGACTCGAGGATCACCGCCATCAGATTGATTTCGCTGTTATCGGTAATCCCTTTTCGTGCATTATATTTGATATTTGCATGTTTATATATGAATCAGGCGTGATCGACCGTCCCCGGGTCAGATCTGTTTATTGTATTATTTCCGCTGCGTTTGGATCTGGCGCCGGGGTACGGAAACCCAACAGATTCTTGAAATATAATATATACCAAAAACCGTAATATTTTCCAGGAATCACTATAAAAACACCTCTAATCTTATATTAAATTAAGTGTAAAAATCACACTTATCATATATGCTCATGGTTTGGAATCGTTCCTGTAGGGACGCTTTGGCATGGAGGGCTAAGGCCAGGATTGACGGGCACCAAACGGTAACATGTATTTTATATACATTATGGATTATCCATTGTGGTTGCATATATATTGAAGTGATGATTTTAATGCTTTGCCGCTAAATGTTGAAGCGAGGGTATTGCCGCATGTCACATATAAAGCAAGGTGCATTAAAATACACTCATTGTGATTGTATATATATTGGAGTGATGATTTTAATACTTTGCCGCTAAATGTTGAAGCGAGGGTATTGCCGCATGTCACATTTAAAATACACTCATTGTTATTGCATATATATTGGAGTGATGATTTTAATGCTTTGCCGCTAAATGTTGAAGCGAGGGTACTGCCGTATGTCACATTTGAAGCGAGGTGCATTAAAATACACTCAAGTGATGCATATTGGGATATGGATTATGCATTGTGTTGCAGATATGGACTGGATGCTTGGTGAACATCCCATGAGTCATTGTTATGGACGAGTGCTGATTTAAATACTTTGACGCTGTCACTTGACACGATGATAGAATAGCCGCTGTCATCGTAGCGAGGAAAGAATATTTGCCGCCAAATGTTGAAGCGAGGATATTGCCGCATATCGCATTTGAGCGAGGTTATTCAATGCCGCTGATATGTCGAAGCAAGGGGTATTAGTGTGACATCCCCGAAATGATAAATTGCTAATTGGTGCATTAATTGTGTTTATATGATTAATTATGGTGGTAATTAATTATGTGATGGAATTTATTTACCTTATGGAAATGCATGGTCATGTGGATAGGGTGACCCGGAGTTGCATTTCAGGGTGCATGTGGTGCATGTTGGGTAAATATTATTGGAAGCATGATTTATTTGCCTTTGGTAGCAATTGATTAGAAATCATGTGTTTAATTGGTATTTGGTGCATTTTGAGTAAATGCTTTGAAAAATATCATGTTGGGGTGTTTTATTCACCATGGAATTATTTTGATTTGCATTTTAATTAAAACCCACCTCTTATATACCCAAACCCCACCTTTATCATCCATCACTTTACCTTTACCAAAAATCAAATCCACAAACCCTTCCCCTCCAAATTTTCGAGCTCAAGCCTTGGGTGGAAGAGGAACCTTTCAAAAATCTTGATTTGTGGAGCATATTGGGTGATTTGAGATCCCCAAGAGGTATGGGTACCATTTTGTAAGGTTTTGTTTGAGTTTGGTTTGATTTTGAATGGTTTTAAAATGGGTTTTGTTGGGTTGTTGTGGGTTTGGTTAATGGTTGGATTTATGGTTGTTTTAAGGTGTATTTTGGAAGTTTATGTTGATATTTATGTTGTTGGTTGGTTGGTTTGAGTATTGGGATGGATTGGAAGGTTTTGGTATGCACAAATGGTGAAAAATCGCGAGTCTGTGCGAGGCGATCGACCGCCTGAAATTGGGCGATCGATCGCCGCAAGGCAGTACCAAAATTACGGGTTAGGCGATCGATCGCCTGTTATGAGGCGACCGATCGCCGAGAGGCCGTAGGTTTTTCTAAGGAATGGCGATCGATCGCCATGTTTGGGGCGACCGATCGCCGCTGTGTAAATTTTGAGGCGATCAATCGCCTATGGGAAGCGATCGATCGCCGCCTGTGGAATTTTGGAAAATGGTTTATTTTGTCAAATTTTTGGTATTTGGCTATTATTTGGCTTCTAATATGGGGTTTTGTGATTGTGTAGAACCATCACAGGTAGCAACACAACCGAGGAATTGAAGCCGGACCAATTCCACTTTTGGAAAGGTACGTAGTGGACGTACGGGCACCCCAACGGTACATGTATCTTATATACTTATTGTTTATGCATTGTGGATGCAAGTATATATGTGGTATTGCATAGTGGATGCAAATACATGTTATGCATGATGTTTATAGATGCATATGATTATTGGTGCACATCCCATGAGTCGTGGTCATCCCTTGATGATTTTAATGCTTGCCGCTATTTGGTTTGGTTCCGCTAAATGTGAAGCGAGGGGTGGGAGCGCCGCATGTCACATTTGAGCGTGGTTATCATATAGGACAAGGAAAGGGTATTTGCCGCTCAATGAGAGGCGAGGGGTGGGAGTCCCGCAGTCCATTGAAGCGAGGTTATCCTATGCCGTCTATATGTAAATAAGCGAGGGGCATTAAAATACATTGTGATGGACAGACTAGGGATTGGGGATCAGTATTGGTTATTGATCAGCTGGTATATGTCATGACATGTTTAGACCATTAAAATAATCTATTGATTATACTCATGAGTTATGGTACAGGGACAACCAAACGGGAAGCGTTTGAAATGCATGGGGAAAACAGGAAGTGGTTTATTGTGATTATGTATTTACACTTTATCTTCATATTGTGTTGAATATGAATGATTATTATTGCTCATGTTTGGGGGTTGTCCTTGTAGGTACCTTTTTGGCATGATAGAAGAGCTTGAACGGGTTGAGGTGGTGAGCTTGAGAAGCATTCTTTTGAGGCAGAAAGGACAGGATTAGTTTGGATAGTATCTACTCTAGGAGTAGTATAAAAATATAATGAAAAACATTCATTGATTGGAATGTAATTAATCCTTTTGGTATTTCTCATTTTTGGGCTGTAATGCTTAAGCTCATAGACTCAACATGTTCTTTTACACTCTGATCATTTATTTTAGCTCTATTGCCTTAGTTCCGCATTTAAGGATTAGGGTCCTTACATTAGTGGTATCAGAGCAGTGGTTAGAGAACCCGGGAACGAGTGAAGGGTAGCCTTAGCATGATAGGCTAGGTGCTTACATTTGAAGCATGTTTATGCATGTGGTGCATATTTTGTATATCTTGTTATACTAACATGCTTATATCACCCCTGTTATCTAACGGTATATCATGTATTGCTTTGGAATTGTTGTTAACATTTGTGTTACAGCATGGCTGCTAACGAGGAAGTCGGTGATATGGGGAGCATGAATGCTAGTATTGGACAGACAAACCCTCTACCTCCACCGGCTGTGGGAATGGAACCAGTGGTTCAGTTATTGCTACCGGGTGAGATTAGCTTGACACAGTTTCTATCTTATCATCCGCCCCGGTTTGAGGGGACAGAGTCCGGAGAAGAGGCTGAAGAGTGGTTGGAAAGACTTGAGCAGATCTTTGTATCGGCTCCTTGTGCTGTGACAGCTTGGCTGAGACTAGCGGAGTTTCAATTAGCCAAGAAACCTCTGATGTGGTGGAGGAGCACAGTAATGGAAATGAGAGCACTGGGTACTGTGATTGACTGGACACTCTTCAGGACTAGGTTTTTGAACCGGTACTTCTCCGCAGCAGCAAGACAGACGAAGGAGGACGAGTTCACAAGTCTGAGGCAGGGGAACATGTCAGTGGCAGACTATGCCACACGGTACTCTTCGTTGTTGAGGTACGTCCCCCACATTGCCACCAGTGGGCACGCTAAGATGAGGAATTTTATGAAGGGATTGCGACCGGAGCTCTATGATCGGGTTATCACCAACAACCCGACTTCTTTTGATGATGCTCTCACAAGAGCGGAGCTTGCTGAGCTAGGAGTAGGAGCTTACGCTATGCCACCACCGGTACCGCAACAGAGGCAGACCAATGACAGTTTGAGGCCTCGGGGTGAGCCATTTAAACCCCGTGGTGCCTCTTCATCTTCGCGATATGGTGGAAAGAAACATTTTGGTCAGAAGCAGGATAACAAGAAAGGCAATTGGTCCGCCAATAGAGGATCTTCACAAGGGGACAGGCCGGGAGAGCCGAGGTGCAATAATTGTGGAGGGCCACATTCTTCAAACAAGTGTCCTGCATGTTATATCTGTGGCAAGATGGGCCACATAGCTCGGTATTGCCCCACTCGGGGAGGACAGTCAGAGTATCAGGGCAACAGGCCTAGGTTTGAGGATAGGACAGTGCAGCAGAGGCAGCAGTTTGGGCCTCGACCATCGGGAGGTCAGACAGTAGGACCACCCCAGGGGCAAGTATATGCACTGACCAGGGAGCAGGCCCAGGCAGCCCCAGAGGAGGTGATCGCCGGTACGTGTCATTTATTTACGTACCCTGCTTTTATTTTGATCGATACAGGTGCCTCCCATTCTTTTGTATCGGTGGGTTTCGTGGAAAGACACCATATGCGCACGTCTTCTTTACCCACGCCTCTCCTTGTCTCGACACCCACTGGAAGAAATGTTGTTGCTGATCAGTTTATGGCAGACTGCCTCATTTATTTTGAGGGCAACGAATTGAGATCAGACTTGATTGTGCTGGGTATGTCAGACTTTGACTGCATCTTGGGTATTGATGTTCTGAACAGATATCAGGCAGTGGTAGATTGCCGACAGAGGACAGTGAAGTTCAGACCTGAGTTGGGCAGTCAGTGGACCTTCTATGGCAACGGTTCTCGTGCGAAGATTCCGTTGATTTCAGCGATCAAGATGACTCAGTTGTTGGAACGTGGACACACGGGCTATCTTATCTATGCCGTGGACACGTCTGGGAAGAGTAAGGAACTAAGAGTTGAGGATGTGCCAGTAGTGGCAGAGTTCGCCGATGTATTCCCAGAAGAGATCCCAGGATTTCCACCGGCTAGGGAAGTTGAGTTTGGGATCGAGCTGTTGCCAGGGACATCCGCTATCTCTCGTGCACCTTATAGGATGGCACCGGCCGAGTTGAGAGAGTTGAAAGAACAGTTGCAGGATCTCTTGGACAAGGGATATATACGCCCGAGCGTGTCGCCATGGGGCGCACCAGTTCTCTTTGTGAAGAAGAAGGACGGTTCGATGCGGCTGTGCATCGATTACCGGCAGCTGAATAAGGCTACAGTGAAGAACAAGTATCCTCTCCCAAGGATAGACGACTTGTTTGATCAGTTGCAAGGTACCAGGGTGTATAGCAAGATTGATTTGAGATCCGGGTATCATCAGATTCGGGTCAGAGAGGAAGATGTACAGAAGACAGCGTTCCCGACCCGATATGGACATTATGAGTTCCTAGTGATGCCGTTCGGCGTGACGAATGCTCCAGCAGTCTTCATGAGTCTGATGAACAGAGTGTTTCAGCAGTATCTCGATCAGTTCGTCATTGTGTTCATAGACGATATTCTTATCTACTCCCGGAGTGAGGAAGAGCATGTGAAACACTTGAGGACAGTGCTTCAGATTCTCAGAGAGCATCAGTTGTATGCTAAGCTCAGTAAGTGTGAATTTTGGCTGAGCAGTGTAGTGTTTCTGGGGCATGTCATATCGAGCAGCGGGATATCAGTAGATCCCAAGAAGATTGAGGCGGTGATGGAGTGGGCTGCCCCCACTTCTGTGCCTGAGATCCGGATTTTTCTGGGCTTGGCCGGGTATTATCGGCGTTTCGTCGAGGGCTTTTCGAAGATTGCCAAGCCGCTGACTCAGTTGACTCAGAAGGGTGTACCCTTCTTTTGGTCAGAAGCTTGTGAGGAGAGCTTCCAGGAGTTAAAGCACCGGTTGACGACGGCGCCAGTGTTAGTGATCCCGACGGAGAACTCCAGATTTGTTCTGTATACTGATGCATCACTGCAAGGCCTTGGGTGTGTTCTGATGCAAGATAAGCATGTGGTAGCTTATGCATCGAGGCAGTTGAAGCCGCATGAGACCAGATATCCAGTTCATGACTTGGAATTGGCGGCTATCATCTTCGCCCTGAAGATCTGGAGACATTACTTATATGGCACTTCATTCACCATATACACGGATCACAAGAGCCTCAAGTTTCTATTCACTCAGGCGGAGCTGAACATGAGACAGAGGAGATGGATAGACCTACTCAAGGACTATGACTGTGAGATAGAGTACCATCCCGGGAAAGCCAATTTGGCAGCGGACGCCTTGAGCCGAAAAGTAAGGAGTTCTGCTGAGGACGTCATCCTTTTGTCTGCTATGATGACCTCCTATTGCCATCTGGGCTATGATTTTGACATTGATGCATCACCTGTGTATGTACAACTTTGCTAGCTGAGCCAGATATTTATGAGCGTATCAGGAGAGCTCAGAGGTCAGATGACGAGGTCCAGAGGTGGTTATCTTTAGTACATCTTGGTCAGCCGACGAAGTTCGGAGTGGCCGATGACGGGTCTTTGAGATTGGGTAACCGATGGGTGGTTCCAAATACGCCGGAGTTGCGTAAAGGGATCTTGGAGCGAGCTCACAGTAGCAGACTTAGCATCCACCCAGGCGGGAAGAAGATGTACAGAGATCTGCGTGGTCAGTTTTGGTGGAAGAGAATGAAGTCTGATGTCGTCGCTTTTGTAAAGAGGTGTTTGATCTGCCAGCAGGTTAAGGCAGAGAGGCAGAGACCTGGCGGCGAGATGAGAAGCTTGGAGATACCGAAGTGGAAGTGGGAGCACATTTCCATGGACTTCGTGACTCATTTGCCGAGGAGTGCTTCAGGCTATTTGGGTGATTGTGGACAGATTGACTAAGGTAGCCCACTTTATCCCCTATAGCATGACATTCACCTTTTTGAGGATGGCGCAGTTGTATATTAGAGATGTGGTGAGATTGCATGGGATCCCCGTTTCCATAGTGTCAGATCGAGATCCGCGATTCACATCTCATTTCTGGGAAGGCCTTCAGTCAGCTTTGGGAACTGAGGTCAGATTGAGCACTGCTTATCATCCTCAGACGGATGGCCAGACCGAGCGCACTATTCAGACGCTCGAGGACATGTTAAGAGCTTGTGTTTTGGAGTTCGATGCCTCTTGGCAAGATTCAGTGCCTTTGGTAGAGTTTTCGTATAACAATAGCTACCAGGCGAGTATTCAGATGGCTCCGTTTGAAGCTCTTTATGGCAGACGGTGTAGATCACCCTTGTGTTGAGATGATTTGGACCGCAGATCGGTCGGAGGACCGGAGTTTATTCGGGAAATGGAAGAAAAGATAAAGACAATAAGGCAGAAAATGAAAGCGGCCCAGGACAGACAGGCAGCTTATGCAAATAAATGGCGGAGACCTCTGGAATTTCAGTTGGGAGATAAGGTCTTTTTGAAGATCTCGCCTTTCAGAGGCGTTGTGCGATTTGGGATGCGCGGGAAACTGTCTCCGAGGTATGTTGGACCGTACGAGATTTTACAGCGCATTGGCACCTTAGCTTACCGACTGGCTTTGCCGCCTTCTTTATCTAGTATACATGATGTGTTTCATGTATCGATGCTGCGGAAGTATGAGCCGGATCCGTCGCATGTGTTACAGCCTTCCGAAGTTCAGTTAGAGTCCGATGTGTCTTATGTGGAACGACCTGTCAGGATTCTGGATCGAGCAGACCGTAGACTTCGGAACAAAGTGATACCTATGATCAAGGTTCAGTGGGATCGCAGGGGTGTCGAGGAGGCTACGTGGGAGACGGAGCGGCATATGGTGCAGCACTACCCGGAACTATTCTCTGGTATGAGTTTATGTTTAGTTTCTTTTTGGGGTAAGTGCATGTGATTTCGAGGACGAAATCTTATAAGTAGGGGAGTATTGTGACATCCCCGAAATGATAAATTGCTAATTGGTGCATTAATTGTGTTTATATGATTAATTATGGTGGTAATTAATTATGTGATGGAATTTATTTACCTTATGGAAATGCATGGTCATGTGGATAGGGTGACCCGGAGTTGCATTTCAGGGTGCATGTGGTGCATGTTGGGTAAATATTATTGGAAGCATGATTTATTTGCCTTTGGTAGCAATTGATTAGAAATCATGTGTTTAATTGGTATTTGGTGCATTTTGAGTAAATGCTTTGAAAAATATCATGTTGGGGTGTTTTATTCACCATGGAATTATTTTGATTTGCATTTTAATTAAAACCCACCTCTTATATACCCAAACCCCACCTTTATCATCCATCACTTTACCTTTACCAAAAATCAAATCCACAAACCCTTCCCCTCCAAATTTTCGAGCTCAAGCCTTGGGTGGAAGAGGAACCTTTCAAAAATCTTGATTTGTGGAGCATATTGGGTGATTTGAGATCCCCAAGAGGTATGGGTACCATTTTGTAAGGTTTTGTTTGAGTTTGGTTTGATTTTGAATGGTTTTAAAATGGGTTTTGTTGGGTTGTTGTGGGTTTGGTTAATGGTTGGATTTATGGTTGTTTTAAGGTGTATTTTGGAAGTTTATGTTGATATTTATGTTGTTGGTTGGTTGGTTTGAGTATTGGGATGGATTGGAAGGTTTTGGTATGCAAAAATGGTGAAAAATCGCGAGTCTGTGCGAGGCGATCGACCGCCTGAAATTGGGCGATCGATCGCCTGTTATGAGGCGACCGATCGCCGAGAGGCAGTAGGTTTTTCTAAGGAATGGCGATCGATCGCCATGTTTGGGGCGACCGATCGCCGCTGTGTAAATTTTGAGGCGATCGATCGCCTATGGGAAGCGATCGATCGCCGCCTGTGGAATTTTGGAAAATGGTTTATTTTGTCAAATTTTTGGTATTTGGCTATTATTTGGCTTCTAATATGGGGTTGTGTGATTGTGTAGAACCATCCCAGGTAGCAACACAACCGAGGAATTGAAGCCGGACCAATTCCACTTTTGGAAAGGTACGTAGTGGACGTACGGGCACCCCAACGGTACATGTATCTTATATACTTATTGTTTATGCATTGTGGATGCAAGTATATATGTGGTATTGCATAGTGGATGCAAATACATGTTATGCATGATGTTTATAGATGCATATGATTATTGGTGCACATCCCATGAGTCGTGGTCATCCCTTGATGATTTTAATGCTTGCCGCTATTTGGTTTGGTTCCGCTAAATGTGAAGCGAGGGGTGGGAGCGCCGCATGTCACATTTGAGCGTGGTTATCATATAGGACGAGGAAAGGGTATTTTCCGCTCAATGAGAGGCGAGGGGTGGGAGTCCCGCAGTCCATTGAAGCGAGGTTATCCTATCCCGTCTATATGTAAATAAGCGAGGGGCATTAAAATACATTGTGATGGACAGACTAGGGATTGGGGATCAGTATTGGTTATTGATCAGTTGGTATATGTCATGACATGTTTAGACCATTAAAATAATCTATTGATTATACTCATGAGTTATGGTACAGGGACAACCAAACGGGAAGCGTTTGAAATGCATGGGAAAAACAGGAAGTGTTTTATTGTGATTATGCATTTACGCTTTATCTTCATATTGTGTTGAATATGAATGATTATTATTGCTCATGTTTGGGGGTTGTCCTTGTAGGTACCTTTTTGGCATGATAGAAGAGCTTGAACGGGTTGAGGTGGTGAGCTTGAGAAGCATTCTTTTGAGGCAGAAAGGACAGGATTATTTTGGATAGTATCTACTCTAGGAGTAGTATAAAACTATAATGAAAAACATTCATTGATTGGAATGTAATTAATCCTTTTGGTATTTCTCATTTTTGGCCTGTAATGCTTAAGCTCATAAACTCAACATGTTCTTTTACACTCTGATCATTTATTTTAGCTCTATTGTGCCTTAGTTCCGCATTTAAGGATTAGGGTCCTTACAATTAGTGACGCGATCATGACAAGCGAGGTGCATTAAAATACACTGTTGTAACAAGACTAGGGATCGGCTATTCTATTGGCGATGGTTTATGTCGTCGGGTATTCATAGCGATGGTTCATTCCGCTTTTCTATTGGCGATGGTTTATGCCGCCGGGTATTCATAGCGATGGGTCATTCCGCTACATCTATGGCGATGGTTCATACCACCGGATATCTATAGCGATGATTTATGCCACTGATTCTATAGCGATGGGTTATGCCGCTATGTACGTAGCACGGGATCACGCCGCTTCGAGCGATGGGTGCTGATTGCATACCACTGTTGGACGATGGAGACAGTTATGCCGCTATCTTATTAGCGGCGAGTTATAGTATGTTGTTGTTTTATTAGCATTATTGTGGATGTCAACCGTTAATATACATATACCGTTGTGTGTTTGACGATGAGATTATGGATGTCGTGTATCGATATGTACCGTCACGAGTTCACGATGTTATGTTGGATGTCACATGTTGACATGTATCGTCACGAGATGACGCTGACATAGTGGATATTCCATGTAGACGTGTAGCGTCGTTTCGATGAATAATACATTAATGTATATGTATTTAGTCATATGGTCTGAGCCGATAGTGAACACAGGGTAGTGTTTTGGGTCACTAGTTGACGAGACCATTATGCCGAGCAAGTTGCTCGAAGAATTATTGGATGCACTGTGCCGGTCAGTGTACCGCATCATTCATTTGAGGTAAATATTTTACGAGTAGTGGTACCTTTGGGTATACTCGTTGGGATGGCTATGGCCAAGTGATTGTTAGTAGGAGTAGTTATTGAGGAAAATACTCTCTCTTGTCGATGTGACATGTGGTAGACACGGTCACACCCACCCATGAGGGTGTGGATTAAATCCTAATGGATAGGATTGCCTTGTGATTGAGCAAGGACACCGGAATGTCCTTTGTGCATTGGTATTAGAGAAATATTGGGTGATGACCCACTACTCTAATGGATGTTACGGTATGGTGTACCGGGATGGAACGTATGATACGTTGGTAGGTTTAGCATAAACCTAAGGAGGCAACGCTTGCTAGCCAGGTATTATTGCAGTGCTATAGTGTGCTTGTGATAGCCATTATACTACTCGTTGGATTGATGATTGAGGCAGGGAATACCTCACAGGGACGTTATACGTCAAATATTTTGAGGGACTTGTACCGGACAACTCAATTTTGTTGGGAATACCAACGTGAGTGTCGACAAGTCGTTGTTAGCTCTGGTTGAGCATCATTGCATATGGAATGCAACGGGAGTCACAATTGGAATTGTGGAATATATTTGTGGGGTAACACTACTATATTGATTTTATCTCTTGGAGAGATTTGGATTGTACTGTCATGGAGACAGCTGGTATCGATCATGGGTTGATTGTGAATCAGCCATGGTACGCATTACTGGTGTTGGGCTAAGTAATGGCTTTTATTTCCGAGAGACGTACGAGGAGATGTCTTCAGGGAAATGCTCGAAATTGTGTAGTACTATAGTACTAGTACAAAAACATCGTTAGATCTCCAGGGAAATGCTCGAAATTGTGTAGTACTATGGTACTAGTACAAAAACATCGTTAGATGTGTATACGTTGTGTATACGGTTTCGATTTGGTAATAGTGGCATTGAGGCTCTATTCTGAACCTATTGGGTATTTATTGGTTCCGAGATATAATTTGGTGTAAATATATCCAGGTTTCTGAACGGTGTTCGAGGTTAGAGGGTCATGGTTCGTGACACTTTCCTTTTGAGGAAGGCGGTATTCATATACCTATTGGGAATCTTTGGAAGATTCGTTGAATTGGTTCGTGTGGTGTTGATGTTGGAATCACACCCTTTAGCTTTTGGTTCGTCAATCATTATTCTCCTCTGGGTGAGAATAACCGAGGATTGACAGTTGTGTTTGGAACTCATGGGTATGATAGATACCCGAGCCGAGTGCATTGAGTATGCATGTGTATTGGTGCTTAGGCTTGTATGCCGGTGTGTGTATACGAATGCCAGCATTTTCTTAATACTCGTCGAGCATCGGGTTAGTATGCTTGGATGAATAAATCTCTGGTGGGAGATTGTGGCACCTTGAGATTGGTGATCTCGATGACACGATGTATTCTGATGAATGATCGTGAGGTCCTGTTGACTCCCTCTGAGGGGGATAATTGTCGTGTTTAGGGGTCATGGTAATTCTTGCTGGATAATTTGATAGCCTCCCTGTGTTAGGATTGTTGGATCCTAGGGTAAACGAGGGATGGCCAGAATTCGGATTGGTTAAGTTTCATGGTTGACACGTGTGGCGGGAATGCAATTGATTGTCCTTGCATGTCCTTTCGAGAACTTGAGACCTTGTGGAGTCTCGATGGTGTATTTGGACCAAGATATGATTCTTGGAACACACAGATGTAGACATCTTTGGAGATGTGTTTTGTGTTGATCGGTGGCTGTGTTGTTGGCCAATCCGTGTTGCAATGTGGTGCAACTACTCCTTTGATGGAGATGGATTTGGGAAGCGGAAGCTGGATGTGGTTTAGGTACACTATTTTGTACTGGTGGTTTCCTTGGTAACGATGTATGTTTAGCATCGTCGGCTAAATCGTAGAGATATCATCGAGACGATATCTATTTTGGACTCACGAATGATTCGTTGATTTGCAGTTATGGTTGGCTGACTGCTTTAAGATGGTTAGCATCGGGGAATGCTGACGTCTTCCTTGAATTTGTGTTGGTTTGGGAGGTTACTCCTTTCCGGGTGCTGGTGCGAGGTCGGTATCCTCGCGGTTGGTGTCTCGTTCATGTTATGTTCATGATTCGACAACGTGGATCCGTTTTGATTGCTTGGTCTTGGCGATACGTGGGGTACGCCTGTGCAAATTTCAGGGATGAAATTTCATTAGTGGGGGATAATTGTGATGCCGAGGGATTAATGATATTAATCCCGGTTTGGTAATAATCCTTAATGGATTTTAATTGTGGCAATTATGAATTAATTGCGGTTTTGGGAATCCCGTGATTTTAAATCCGGTATTTGGAGTCATTGGATCCAAGGGATGAGATTGTATTCTCATCGTGGTGATAACCTTGGAATTTGGTTTTTGGTGGGATCTGGGGTCCGGAGTACTTTGTACTGGGCTGGTGATGGAATTGAGTTGGAGAGATAATTATTGAAAACAAATGATTTTTAATGAATCATGATGTAATTGTGGAGGTATGGTATTTTGGAGCCTTGATGCTATATATACTAAATGGACTCGGTATTCCGTCATTATGCGAAATCTCTTATCTCTCTCCTCTCCCTCACGCCTCTCTCACCCCAAACCCTTCACCTCTTTCTCTTGGAAGCAAATCGATGGAGGCTCGTCCAGGGAGCCCGATTTCTTGAAGAAAAGCTTGTAATCTTCTTCTCCTCACCTTTAGCTTCGATTTGATTATGGTATTGTGCTTGTTGGTCAAGTTTTGAGTTGGATTTGAGATTTGGGGGTTTTGGTTAAAAATCTAAAAAGTTGTTTTTAGTGTTTTTATTGAGTTTAATTGGTGTATTGGAGGTGTTGAGGAAGTTAGGGATGTTGGTTTTGAGTTTGGGTGTGAAAAACACCATTGAAGCTCGAATTTTTTGGAAAACCGCAGGTCTTGATCGTTCGCAGCTTGGCGCCGATCGATCGCTACATGTTTTTGATTTTGGGAAGGCGATGAACAGTCCCGGCGATCGATCGCGAAGGATAAGCGATCGATCGCGAGGGTCTTGGTGATCGTTCGCGAGTTTTGGCGATCGATCGCGGATGGCAGTGTTTCGGGCAGTAGACTCGCGCGATCGATCGCGCCTGAAGGGCGATCGATCGTGGCCCTGTTTGGTTGATTTTTTTGGAATTATGGAAAATGTCGGGATTTTGGAATCAAGGTTTAATTGCCGATTTTTGGGGCGATGTCTACATTCCAATGGGAATGATATACCTTTAAAATGGATTGGTTGGAGCCAAAGTTTAATAAAATGGAATTCTCGATTGAGTTTTTGGCTACAATTTAAACTTATAAAATGGAATATTTTGGGTATTATGCATGCTTAGCCGGTGGGCTTTTATTTCGGTAATCGTCATGGAGTGATGATAGGTTTAGAGGTTGTGAAAGTGCTTGGGCACGTGGTTGCATGCTTATATTTGATTGTGAGTTATTTATGTGTTAGCACATAATTCATCGGGTCGTGGGACTCAGGCAAGGTTTGGTTCGGACTACGGAATCATAAGGTACGTATAACGTACGAGCATAGCCTTTTATATTATTGCAATTGTGAAATGCATGGTTATTTGTATTTGCAATAAATGGATAGATATATTGGAAATTATATGGTGCCGCTTTTGAGCGAACAATGATTGGGATGTTGTCGCCTTTGAGCGAACATCGTTATGACGCCACTGCTGTGAGCATGCGTGAGAATAAAATGCCGCTATTGTAGAGAGAGCGATGAAATGGAACTATGGAACCATAAGTGAGATATATGGAATATCTGTAATCATTGTTTAATAATTTGATATTATTGATTATGATATCGGTACGTGGCAAACGGATTTGTTAATCAATGTAACGATTAACTGGCATTTGGCAATTTAATGGTTTCAGTTGTTTTGAGAACATGAACAGCACAGGGGATCCCGGATGAGGATGATGCCATCCTCATAGGGTAAATTATGAAATTTAATATTGTACTTATTGGATTTGGGATATTGGTATGCTCACCACGTGTGGGGGCTGTCTGTAGGGTCTTCCTACCTTAACATCATTATAATAACGTATTATGGACTAAACATACATTAATAACATCTTAGGGTTCCGGTTGTAGCCTTGAGCTAATAGGATTACAGGCCAAAAATAAAATTTCAAAAGCTAATTAATTACATTCTCGATAATGAATGTTAAAGCTATAGATTTACACTACTCCTAGAGTAGAGACTATTCAAAAATCCTATAACCTAAATTCTTTCATGCTCCTCGTAGCTTACTGCCTCAACCCGACCCTTAGCCCTTCAGTCCAAAAGTGTACCTACAGGAACAACCCATCATGAGCATGCACATCGTTACTTAACATCATAGATAATGGCATATAAATAAATGCATGAAAATAATCGTTAACATATACTTCCTGGTTAATCGCATTAACCCGCTTTTGTTGTCTCTGTTTCATAGTCAGGCATGTAATCATTAGTGCTTGACATAAATGATTAAAATCGTACTTCACTTATATGCTCATAATCAACAATGTTAATTAGAAATGTGACTGTTCTGGTCCTGTTATGTCAGAGGCACAATTGGCCCCCTCGCTCGACATATAGCGGTACTGTGATATCCCTCGCTACACCTTGATAGCGGATATATCTCCTCGCTAGCTATGTCAGCGGTAAGTACCTTCCTCGCTTGCCCATAACAACCACCGGAACACTCTACCATTTCTAATAACATAGTTTAACATTCATCATAAACATCATAGCATCTTTACTCATCATAGACATCATCGTATATTTACTTATCATAATCATCATCATAAACATCATATCATCTTTACTCATCATAGACATCATCGTAAACATCATAAATACTTATGAAATCATTGCATAGTCATAGTATAGGAGTGTGTTTTACCGTCCGATGCCCGTGCGTCTCTTACGTACCTTAATGCCAAAAGTGGAGAAGTTGAAGAACTTTATCTTCTTGAAGTTGTTGGTAGCTGGGATGGTTCTACACAACCATACAAATCAATATTAGAAGCCAAATAATAGCCAAATACCAAAAATTCAACAAAAACATCATTTTCCACTTTTAAGCAGCTGGCAATCGATCGCTGCATCGAGGCGATCGATCGCGAGCCTTACCGATCGATCGCTTCGATGTAGCGATCGATCGCCTGACCCTTCTGCCTCGCAGAGATCGATCGCGCCATATGTGGCGATCGATCGCGCCATATGTGGCGATCGATCGCCTGCTATACAAATCGCCACCGGCCTTCGACGATCAATCGCTGCATTTGTAGCGATCGATCGCCACCTGCTGTGTGCGCGATCCTTCACCATTCTTGAGCATTTTCCAAGTTCTACCTCATACCCTTCAAACCCAAACATTTCAACAACTCAAATATCATCATAACTCACTAAAACCCACATAAAACACTTCAAATCATACCCCAACCACATATACATATACCCAAAAGAAACCCACATAAAAACCCAAAATGTTAACCCATTTCAAAACCAAACACCATCAAAACTTTAGGAAGGGTTCCATACCTCTTGAGGACTCCAAATCCTATCAAGAATCTCACAAACAAAGATTTTGAGAAGATTCCTCCTTCCTCTTTTGCTCAATTTCGAAAATGGGAAGGAAGGTAGGGTTTGAGAGTGAAATTGGGGATTAAGAGTGGTGGGGAAAAGTGAGATAAAGTGGGGGGTATAGTGGGGTTATATGAGTTGTTAATTAAATTTGTATCCCATTAATTAACATGATGTATAAAATGCCCCAACATGATATTTTAAAAGCACTTTACAAAAATGCACCAAACTCTCAATAAATTCATATCTTCCACATAATTATCAATCGATATAATTAACTCATGTTAACACCTCATTTTCCAATATGCATAACATGTACCCTGAAATGCAACCCCCAGGTCACGCCTATCATGTGACTAAGCATTTCAACATGATAATTAATTCCAACACATAAATCAATTATCACCATAATTCATCACGTAAACATAAGTAATGCCCAAATTGCAATTAATCATTTCGGGGACATCACACTGTCTCTGTTGGGGCAGGTGATTAGGCACATCGATGGCTTTGGAGTTGAGTTCGAGCTATGGATTGGAGGTGCTTCCAGGGATTGACATACCAGTGACGGTATTGAGCACCGTGTTTTTTATACATTTGATACAGATATACTTATTTGATGCTCGCATGTGAGCACAATGATGTGTATATGGTATGTATAAATAGCCTTTCTCTCTTCATTTATGAGTTGCATGCAATTATTTATTGAATTGCTAAATGAACTGAGAACATGTTATATTATAATGGTGCATGATATGTATGGGGACTTGGTTGGGGGGAAATTAGACATTATATGGAATAATGTAAAGAATTTTATTATTGGCATGATTTGCTATGATGACAAGTGGGTTTTCCCCTACATATATGATTACATGCACTAAATGCTTGGGTTAATACACTAATAACGGTATAAGGGCACGGGGGTCCTTACATATTAAACATGAGTTAAATTAATTAGTGGCATGTGTTCTCCAAGTTCCATGTGATCATTCACATGATCAGGCACTAAAATATGTTCCACTAGTTGGTTGACTCTCGTGGTCCGGAACACCTTAATTCAAAGTCTATAATTTTAATTATCCAGGTTTGCTTAATCATCGTTAATCCGGATTGACTAGTGTCGGGGTCTTACATCGGTTAACTGGCAGACTAACCTCGCCTGAGGGCTGAGGTTGGATGGTGAGGAGCCATTCGTAAAATAGTCTGGATGCAGTAAGTTTTCGACTGGTGGCTTTGCAACCCACCTCACCCACCTCACCCGGTGCCGTTATGGTCAAAATGACATATTTCAGTTTGTTAAAATTATATTGTAATACAGAAGTATGATGGACCTATTATTTATTTCATTTGTTGTTTGCATAAGGGAATTTTAGGGCTAAAAAATTCATCATAAACTGTGAGTCCTTTGCAAATGTAAGCTCTTGGGGTCCCTCAAGATGACAGAAACTAAAGGATCTCTTGTTCATTAAGCCCCTGCATTTACTGTGAGACCCCGTTATCTAATCAACAATATAAGGTGCAATTAAGAGAACTAATCATATTCATCAGAGGGTTTGGTCGTGTTGATATCCTGAGCTTATAGAGATTACAGTACCAAAAGAATTTCAAAAGGGATTAGTTGAATTTCATAGTAACAGCGTGTAAGACTATAGTTCTACTACACTCCTTGTAGAAACTATACAAAATGAAACTCTGTTCTGCTAATCCTGTAGCACTCCTTAAAGCTCAATGTGTCAACCCCGACCCTTGTCCTCTGTATTAAATGCACCTACAAAGACAACCCCCAACACATGAGCACATCATAATTCATATTCAACATAATATGAATGTAAAACATAATGCATAATCATAGATATAAAATACTTCCTGTATTTCCAATGCATTTAAAACGCCCATTGGTTGTCCCTATACCATAACTCATAATCAAATCATTATATGAAATTATGGCTTCTTTGAATAAATGTCATGACATAACTTCACTTCTTAAATCTTAAATATTTCTTAGTCAGTTTATCATCAGTGTATTTTTGTAAGACCCCAACCCCTTATACTCGTCATTAGTGCATTTATGACGTCGTATGAGTATAAAAAAATTTCATTCTTTAAAAGAATCCTTACATGCTTCACATATTATCCATGACATCAATAATACTCAGCAATAAGACTCAAGGTTCACCCATTATCATCACCATTGCACCACTTTTACATTGTGGGTTTTAATAAACATTTGGGCAGAGTCTCCCCATAAATTGAGCTATCCCAAAGTAAAACACATCACCAAACCAATTCCCAGCCAGGGAAAAACACAATACTAAGAAGACATCAAAAGTGGGCTTCCACACCCTTATACAGTCCATCTACATGCTTCCAGTTGCTCACATACGAGCAACAAATAAATGAATACCAATCTAACTGAATAAATAGCGTATATTATTTACCCACACTCATATACGCTTCTGGAAGCGGCATGATCCAACAAAGCTCGAACCAATATCCCAAAATAGCTTAGTACATGTTGTACCTGTTTCAACAGAAACAGCCCCCACATGGTTGAGCATACCCCAACTCAATATTCATTCACAAATCAATATACGACATTGTAATGCAACAATTTAGATTATTCAAAAACTCAAAAAGTATACTCCCTGTTACAAATTCCGAACCGGCATAGCTATCACGGACTGTTCCTGTTTCAATCTTATATACTTGCATAAACATCATGTTCAATATCATTAGTCAAAGCATGATACTCATCAATGCAATAAATACGACATAACCACAACATATTTATACTCAATCATGACGAATCTTTTCTCGAAAGCAGCTCTACTATCAATTAATCTCATTCTCAACCACTTCGCATATCGATCATGCCAAAGGCATCAATAATCAACTCGTATACCCGGATCACGTACATCGACGTATCCACCATTCCACGTATATTCAACTCAATTATCAAACTCAATCACTGAACATTAAAACATCACATTTAAAATACATGTATGCATGAATATATAAATACTGGATATACCTGCTCGTACGTCACCACGTACCTGAGCATCAATATTCAGAGTTAAAGCCATTATCATCATCGCGTGGCTCACAAATGATCCACACAAATTACCGAGTATCAATAATCCACATACCCACAAAAATTACTATTTCATCCCTCAATAAATCAATAGAAATATGTATTTATAAAAGATATCATATGACATAAAAACCGAATCACATCAATACCTATTCAGAATCATCATTCACTACTATCACAAACATTTTCCAATTTAATTCCTACCTCCTTCTGATTTTCACCGTTTAATTAGATATTCGAATTGGATCAAATTTCAAAGTATTCAGACAATTATTGACTAATTCTAATTATAATTAATCATTCTACAACAATTACTCCATCTAAAATCACGTCTCAATTAAATTTTGCCCAAAATATAATTTCATCCAAAATAACAAACCAAAAACAGTCGAGTGTTTCAACTACAACTAAACATGTCGGTGTACTCAGAACTCAATAATAATCACTAATAAACTATTTTTAACTCCCCCATATAACACGGCCAAATCAAAATAATCACCAAAACATAAAATATTAGTGTCTAAACATAGCTCTCACCTCGAGGATTCCAAATATGTGCTCAATCTGATTAAGGGGCTAACCGAGTAAAAAGAAATCAAAATTGAAAGATTCAAAATGAAACTGGAAATTGAGGTTGCAGAAGACGTGAATGTCTTCTGTGCAATGGCATCTATCTCTTAAATTCTTCATTTTATTAAAGATTATATTATAATATAATGTAAGTGGACCACACTTCATTAATTATATAAACTGCAGTCTGCAACTCTCGTTTGTCCTATTTAATTACATATTTTGTCAATCTTATCAACAAAGTTTTAGATCATTCTTTTATCTTCGAGTAGACAGCTAATTCCCTCAATTCTGACATCGTATGAGACAGTTATGATTTTGTTTTGATCACACCATTTATTATTAGTTTTCGGGTCCAGTCTCAATATTCATTTATAGGCTTTTCTCGCGGCATTACATTTCCAACTCCGGGACAACAAATAATTTCAGATAATTTAATTCCGTAATTATCCCGACATATCATAAAACTATCATAATTAAATCAATTTGACAATTAATATTTATTCCAGGCATCACAATTTTAATGCCCATCGCTTCGTAATTTTCTTAACAAGCGGTACTTCTTCCTCGCTTCTTCATACAAGCGGTATCTCTTCCTCGCTTCGTATGGCATACCTCGCCTCCATGTGTAAGCGAGCCTCCCCCTCCCGCTCCACATTTTTAGCGGTATAAGCGGTAAGCATTAAAATCATCACTAGGATAATCCTGACTCGTGGAATACACACCATTTATTCCACAACATACATATGCAACAACATGTATCATACTCATAATGCACAACTTTGCATCTATCATGTGTCAAATGAACAGACATAAAATACATGTTACCGTTGGGTGCCCGTACGTCGCTTACGTACCTTTCCAAAAAATGGTGTGTTGCATGACTCTATCCCCTGCGTTGTGTAGCTATCTGTGAAGGCTCTACACCAGTGTACAACACAATATTAGATGCCAATTTATAGACCAAAAATCAAAAATTCCAACAAAAAATATCATTTCCATTTTTGCCACTGGCGATCGATCGCTACTCCGAGGCGATCGATCGCCAGACTTCATTGGCTTGAGGCGATCGATCGCGCCATTCATGGCGATCGATCGCCTGCCTTTGGCAATGGCCTTCGGCGATCGATCGCTGCCTTTGTGGCGATCGATCGCCACATACTCTGTGAGCGATTTTTCCAGATTCCCAAACATTCATATTCATACTATCCAATCTAGCATATATGACATACAACATGCTTGAACAAACATGCTAGGAGTTACTAGGTACTACCATGAATGTATTCAGATCAAAGTTATACCCAACCTTAAACCCACATGCATCAAAATCGCCTAACTTTCTCCTTACTCAATCAAACTTTCTGAAAAACAGGGTATCATCTTTCTACCCAGATTTTCGAGCACCCATTTTCAAGCCAAATATTCTACCACATAACACATATAACATGCTCAAGTAAACATGCTAGGAACTTCATAAAACACCATAAATGAACTTGAATCGAAGGTTTAACAAAACCTAAGCTAGCATACCATTTTTAACACCAATGAAAACTTGAACTTAAACAACTTTAAACCAAAACCGGACATGGCTTCTCACCCTTTTTTGCTCCGATTTTTGCAAGGTTTCCAAGCAATAAAAATGGAAAATCTCCTCCCTATCTTGCTTAGCAGCTGCTGGACGGTTTTTGGGAGAGAAATGGAGGAGTTTCAGCAATAGGAAGGTGTCGTGGGAGAAGGGGAAAGTGAGGTATGGGCTCAGCTGGCAGGGCATGGGTCAAGGGGGTGGTTGGGTGTTGGGTGGTGTGATGTGTTATGTTTTGGTCCCCGTATTTAGCACGATGTATTAAAATATCCTCACTTGATATTTTATAGTATTTACTCAATAAAATACTTCAATTTCCAATTAAACATGCTTCACCAAAACAAATAACACCCATCCCAAATAATAATGTCACAACCCAAAATCCCAATATATAACACATGCACCCTGAAATGCAATTCCCCAATATTATTAATTCAACCCTATGAATTAATACCAAAATCTTCACAACATAATTAATGTTTAAAAATCACATAAACATTTCGGGGATATCACATTTACGTACCCTTATTAGGAGTTGTTTATTAGTAAAAATGGGATTTTGGGTGTTTTTGTAATAATCCTAAAAGCTTTAAGGAGATTTATGCAATTAAAGTAAGGGTTTTATGTCTTTTGAGGTTGGTAGGGAGTTGGAATAAATAAAAGAATTATAGAAGGTAGTTGAAATAAAGAATCTTTGATATATTGCGGAATGTTAAAATTATGTTTTGGTAGAGAGATTTTAAGTGAGTTTATATATATATATATATATATATATATATATATGTGTGTGTGTGTGTGTGGCAAGTATATTTCAACCACTAAAAAAAAGATAATGCATGAAAAACAAAATTTGCTGATTACATGTTCAAGTCTCTAAAACATTACTCATTACAGTCCAAACCTATGCTCAGTGGCATAAACCTGAAGCACGTTACTAGGAATAAAACTGCCTCCTTAATATATATAATCCCACCTCGTTATCATCATGCTATTTATACACAAACAAATCCTATTCATATCTGCAAACATATACATACAATGGCAGTCCTGGCAACTATCCCTGCTAACGAAACCTTATTCTTTCAAAATTACCACTTCGGCAATATGAAGGCATCAAATAACAATAGATATAATGTTATCCGCATGAAGATTCAGCCTCCAAATGTTGCTGCCACTTCTGTTGCTCAACCATTAACTCATGATACGTTAATCAGTTCGCCGAAGCCACTGGATTTTGTGTTTCCTAATTTCCAGTTTCAAGATTATATGGCAGCAAAGGTCAGCAGGGTGAACAAAGCCTTGGATGACGCAGTTCCGCTGCAAAACCCCATCAAAATCCACCAGGCTATGAGGTACTGTTCATCATCATTAACTCTATGTTTTTGGTTTAACGATACGGCGAATCCATAAGTAGCTGCCCCTAAAAAAAAATATTTTTTATTAGTTAAAAAAAATTAAAAATTATATTTTGCTCCCAAAAATTGCATTTTCTGATCCCTAAAAAAAATTTACCTTCATTTTTTATTATGTTATTATTTTTTGTACACTCAGCTTTTAGGCTATATTCGTCCATGTTTAACGACACGGGGAAATTGCACTTGTTACTGTTAGAGAACAAATAACAAATTTATCAATATCTTTACAAACTCAATCTTTTAGATAAGACAGCAATTCAACATGTTATCAAAGGCTTTTGCTAATGCCATGATCATGTGTTCAAAACTCATAAATAATTCCATCCACATGAAATATACACTTGACGAGGCTCCCAAAAAAGGTGGAACAAACCGGAGTATTAGGAGTATGAATAATAAATTGTACAATCTCTCTACAAGCTCGTGAATTTAGATGAAATGTCAATTCCATTGTTACCCTGAAGAGCATGAAGCCATTATGCGAAACCAAGAGTTTTTTAAAATCCTTTGATTTAAAATCACAAACATATATCTACTAAAAATGAAATATAAATTGGCCAATGTTACATTTGATTTAAAACTAGGGGATTTACAAGACCGTTGATTTTATATATTGGTTTTCCTGCTTAACTTTTCACAAGGATTGCAAATGTAGTTTCATCTATGTTTTTTTCTTCAACACAATAATAAGATAACACGAATAACAAGCATAATGTCTCGATGGGCTGAAAAAAGCTATCAAAACATAATTATAATTATTATATGTAAGAAAACATAGATCTGGATCAGCTGATCTTGAGTTTTTCAAAATTTTCCAGACTCGTGCTTAGGCCCGCAATTTTTTAAATCGATCACGATCGAGAATATCTTGAAAACTTAGATCTGACCACGGTTCAGAACCGCATGTTAAACGGTTCAGAATCATCGGTTCGACTGTTCAAAAAATATCGACCCTTAACCTTTCGTGACGGTTCCGGTTACCGTTCATAAACCGCCGGTTCTGGTTCCGATTCCGGTTCCGGTTAACTACAGTTTTATCCTTATTTTTTTAAAAAAAATTAAAATATTATTAAAATTCGAAATAAAGTGTTAAAAGTGTTTGAATGTGTTTTCATCATGGATTAAACATAAAATAACGTGAAATAAATTCAAGCTCAGATAATCAAAAAGTGGAAGATATATTTGTTTGGTTAATATACATAAATTATAACACAATATTTAGATCAACAAGACTCTTATAGCTTAGTGGTTGGATCTAAATATTAAAGTTGGAGGTCATGAGTTCAAATCTATACCATAACACATATTTTAAATTTAAAATGTAAAAAAATTAAAATAAACCCTTGAACCGCCTGTTAACCGATGGTTCACGGGTTAGCAAAATCATGACCCTTAACCGGCCCTTCTATAGACAGGCTGGTTACGGTTTCGACCCTTCAAACCGTAGACCTGTTATAGACAGGCCGGTTACACGTCCGATCCCTCGAACTATAGATGTCAAACGGGCCGTGCCGGCCCGGCACGACCCGTAAATCCGTGCCGCCCGGCACTGTTCCGTGCCGGGCTGGCACGGCCCTTTAAGGAGACGGGCCGTGCCTGGCACGGCCCATAGGCCCGTGGCTTATGGGCCGTGCTGGCACGGCCCAAATCAATTTATTTTTTTTTTTTGATTTTTTATTTGTTTAATTTTATTTATTTATATATAATAATATTATATTTAAATATAGATTGTCACAATATACTTATAAAATCAAAATTTATTGACTACGAATTGAAAAACTACAAATTACATTGAACAAAAGAAAATAATAAATTACAAAAGAGTTTAAAAAATATGCTAGTTTTCTTCATTTTCATCCGAAGAAACATCATGTCCTCCCAAACCTTGTAAGCGGCTATCAGCATCCAACCAATCCTTTAAAAGAATACACATCTCCACAGTGTTTGGTTTCATTCTACTTCTTTTTTCATCAATGACTCTTCCACCTGCACTAAAACAAGACTCCGATGGAACTGTGGATATCGGAGGAGTTAGTAGATCACGTGCCATTATGGAAAGTACTGGCCAAAGTCTAGCATTGTCTTTCCACCATGCCAAAACATCAAAAGTTTCTAATTCTTGTTCACTGAAATTTATGACTTGGTTTAGATATAACTGAAGCTCAGTAAATGAAGATGTATTAGAACTAGAAGAAGCGGAAGTAGTGTCTTGTCTTCTTCTTAACATTGTCCACACAGAACCCTTACCACTACTACCACCACTACTACCACTTTCTCTTACTGGAGTTGCTCTAGAATTATGTAACGAATCATATAAAGAAAACAAAGCAAACAAACATTTATTAATGCGCTCTTTCTCTTGATTAATATTAATATTCTCATAAGCCATGTTGGTGTAATAAGATTCTATTATAATTTCTACACTATATAATTTTAATCTAGGATCCAGAATTGATGCCAAGCAATTCAACATAGGAATAGTTTTCCAGTATTTTTTAAATTTATACTCCATTGGTTCGACAATACCTGTAAAAAACGGATCAGATCTATGTAATGCAAAACATTCACTAATTTCATAAATTTTATTCAAAAATATTGAAGAAGTTGGATAATAACAGCCCGAAAATAATTTGTTGACCACATGATCGATGATGACCTTTGGTCGGGTCTATTTGAACTTGTTTATAGTTGATTGAATTTCTAAATTAGTATAGGGTGTATTATACAATGATGAAAAGAAGTTACATATATATATATATATTTATATGTGCATAAAAATTAATTTAATTAATTTGTATTATTATATATATATGTATGCATAAAAATTAATTTAATTCATTTGTATTATCATAATATTTATTATTACATATTATATTATACTGTATATTCAGCATATAAATATATATAATAAAAGTAGTAGTAATAAACAAAAAAACACTCGGCTGAATTTAAGTCGAATGGGCTCAAAAGATATTTGAATTTAACTTCTGGCCATCATTCACTATTCTTCTGAGTTCACCAATCACCACGGCTGAAAAGCAAAGTTCCTGCAATATATATATATATATATATATATATATAGATACATATATATATATATATTCATCGTCCATCTTGATATCACAATCACGATATCATCATGTATGCTTTCAGTATCCTAACATATAAACTGATCAGGTACTCACTTCTTGCCGGTGGTAAACGTATTCGACCGGTGCTGTGCCTCGCTGCGTGCGAGCTGGTGGGGGGAGAAGAATCAATGGCCCTCCCCGTTGCCTGCGCCATCGAGATGATACACACAATGTCGCTCATTCACGACGACCTCCCATGCATGGATAACGATGATTTACGCAGAGGGAAGCCGACGAATCACAAGGCTTTCGGGGAAGAAACTGCTGTTCTTGCGGGAGACGCCCTACTCTCCCGCGCCTTTCAACATGTTTCGGTCAAGACTAGAGATGTATTTCCCCGGAGGGTCTTGCAGGCCATCTCTGAGCTCGGTTCCGCTGTCGGGTCTGAAGGGCTAGTTGCGGGACAAATTGTAGACATATGCAGCGAGGGAAAACAGATTAGTCTGGATGAATTGGAGTACATCCATGTACATAAGACATCGTTTCTTTTGGAAGCTGCCGTTGTGTGTGGCGCTATAATGGGTGGAGCGGATTCGATTCAGATTAAGAGATTGAGGAAGTATGCACGATGCATAGGGTTACTTTTTCAGATCGTGGACGATGTTTTGGATGTCACCAAATCCTCCGAGGAGTTAGGGAAGACGGCGGGGAAAGATTTGGAGTGCGATAAGGCGACGTATCCGAAGCTTATGGGGCTAGAAAAGGCAAAGGACTTTGCGGCGGAACTGGCGGATAAGGCCATGGAGGAGCTCAGTAGCTTCGACGTTTTGAGGTCAGCACCGTTGTATCATCTGGCCAATTATATAGCTTATCGCCAGAACTAGTTAACAAGGTTTATATATATGTGTGTGTGTGTGAAATATGTGTAATATTTTTCAAGAATTATGTTGATCTTATATGATAATATGAAGATAAACATATCCCTACATTAGCGTGTCATGGTCTCCGTTATGAAGGGTTTGTTTGATGATGCCCTTAAGGGCAGTGCCCTTAGAGACATTATCACCATTTATTTAGAATGTTTTTTAAAAAGAAAAAAAAAGATTCTAAATGAATGTTGGATGATGCCCCTGAGGGCAGTGCCCTTCACGGCAGTGAAACCGTTGTGAAGCCCCACAAATTTATATCACAACAATCATGATGTCTTCCCCGACAACCACATTTAATGGCAATTAAAGTGATGTCATTGCTTACAAAATAAGAGAAGAGACGTGCCAAGATGCAGACTTCAGAAAAGTGTAAAGAGGCAGAAATCATTTATATATATATATTTTTATATATATATACTATTAGTTCCGGAAAATTTATCAAGAAAATTTTGCAAGAAGGAAAAAAAGGGATTTCTAATCAAGTCATTTAGTAAAACATAAACATAATCTATAAATAAGCTTTTGCTATAACATCTTCCTTTCGTTTTGAAATTGTAAGTATGATTTTATGTAAGTATCACGTCATAAATTTGTCATTAGTGCATTTATCATCGTCATTAGCATATACAATTATATAATTAGGGTATTCTCATAAATCATGCTTCGTGATCAAGGCATGTTTTCTAAAATTTTCGACACAATCCCTTGTAAATCCGATTCCCAACACAACTCAATACTCATGTATATAACTTTATAATTCACTATTGATTTTCTCTATTTATTATGCACTTTTGTTCTTAAATAAATGCATGACATACTCAAATGAAAAAGAATATATACAACCCATATACAGACATTACGATGCTCACAGATGAGCATTGAATGAATTAATGTCTATCTAAATGTATACGACGTATTATTCTATACCAAAACTGGTAACTCGCTCCTAGAAGCATCATCATTCAATAGCCCAAACAACCCTGACATGGCGTGAGCATACCAACAATATAATCTCAATATCATCGAATACTTAGTTAATAATTTACAGAATATAAAGTTACAAATTAAGATAATGCTCCCTATATGTGCCATAACTATATGAGATCTCCCATGGTGTTCTTGTTATCACAATATCCAAGATTGTCAACTCCAAATCAGTTAAACTGTACTCATATAATAAACTGTCAGTTCCATATTCAATAATAGCTAATCATTACAACAATGATTTACAGTAATTGAATGCATCTCAATCAACAATTGCATAATCATATCTCATCATATCACATCGCTCGCCCAATAGCGGTGGCACTCCAACCTCTCGCATGCACAACACTGACGACATCATAACTATTGCTCAACAGTGGCAGCATCATATTAATAGCACGCTCAATAGCGGCATCACCATAGTTCATAACGTATACCAATTCAGTGTGACAATATCATATTATTCGTTAACCATAACAATAATATATTTACCTATGCTCGTACGTCACACGCAACTTAAGGCCGACAACGTGATTTAGATATCCTCGACAATCGGAGGCCTGTACAATATGTAAGGACCCCCGTGCCCTTAACCCGTAATTAGTGCATTAATCACATAATCATGTACATATAACCATCTATGTTGGGAAATGACCATATGCTAACTAGCATAATATACCAATAATAAAATTTCTCCGTTTATTTCATTTAATGTCATTTCCAGTTTTCCCAACTAAACAATTTAACATATCATGTACCCTTGAAATACAATAATTACATTCTCAATTCATGTAGCAATTCACAATTAATTTCATACCACAAATAAATGAAAAGAGAAAGATATTTGCCTTTTATACAACCCATGTACACATATACACTGCTCACAAGCGAGCACCAAATAAACGCATGTGTACGTAATGTATGAAATACCATACTCCCAGCTCTGGTACCTCGATCCTGGAAGTGCCTCCAATCCACAGCTCGAGTTCAACTCCCAAGCCAACCACGATCCTGTTCACCTGTCCCAACAGAGACAGCCCCCACACGGGGTGAGCATACCAATACCACCAAACCAATATCACCATAACATAATTCATAATTTACAAAAATGTAAATGCCATGAAATATTAAAAGATACTCCCTGGATGACATCATCCTCATCCGGGAATCCCATGTACAGTCCCTGTTCTCAAAATAACCAAAATCATAAAATCCCTAATAGCCAGTTAATCATTACATTGATTAACTAATCTTTCCAAATTCCAATATCGATAACACTATTCCATTATCAAGTCATTACAGATATTCTAGATATCTAACCAATGTTTCCATTTCATCGCTTGCTCAATAGCAGCGACATTCATAACTGATGTTCGCTCCATGGCGACAACATCCAAAATATCGCTGGCTCCATAGCGGCATCGTACAATTCATATTATCGACCAATTTTATGTAACTGCATTCCATTTCCGTTATCCTTCCATTCAACACAATTATATTTTATCATGCACCACAATTGCAATAATCCATTAAAGATATGCTCGTACGTCATACGTACCTTATAAATCCGTAGCTCGTGTCCAACTTCGCCTGAGTCCCACGACCCGATGAGTTTAGTGTTAACATGCAAATAACTCTCAATTAAACATAGGCATGCAATCACGTGCCCAAGCACGTTCACAACTTTCAAACCTATCGTCTATCCACGACGATAACCAAAATAAAAGCCCCGGATAAGCATGCATAATACCTACAAGTTTAAAAGATAGCTAAAAACTCAATCGAGAATCCCGTTTTATTATACTTTGGCTCCAACCAATCCATTTTAAAAGTATAGCATTCCCATTGTAATGTAGACATTGACTCGGAAACGGCCCTTTTAAACCTCGATTCCAAAATCCCAACATTTTCCAAAATTCCAAAAAAAACAAACCAAACAGTGCCGTGATCGATCACTCATCAGGCGCGATCAATCACGCGAGTACACTGCCCGCATCACTGCCAACCGCGATCGATCGCCAAACCTCGCCATCGATGGCCAAGACCCTCGCGATCGATCGCCTACTTTTGGCGATCGATCGGCGAGACTGTTCATCACCTTCCCAAATTCAGTAATATGTCGCGATCGATCGGCGCCATGCCGCGATCGATCGCGACCTGCGGGTTTCCGAAAAACTCGAGCTTCCATGGTGTTTTTCACACCCAAACTCAAAACTAACACCCCTAACTTCCTAAACACCTCCAATACACCCTTTAAACTCAATAAAAACACTAAAATCAACATTTTAGATTTTTAACCAAAATCTCCAAATTTCAAATCAAACCCAAAACTCAACCATTTAGCACAAAACTATAATCAAATCGAAGCTAAAGGTGAGGAGAAGTAGATTACCAGCCTTTCTTCAAGAAATCGGGCTCCCAAGATGAGCCCCCAATGATTTTGCTTCCAAGAGGAGAAGAGGGAAGGGTTTGGGGTGAGAGAGGCGTGAGGGAGATGAGAGAGGGAAGTGATTCCGTATAAGACGGAATACCGAGTCTATTTGGTATATATAGCTCCAAAGCTCCAAAATACCGACTCCTCCACAAATACATCATGATTCATTAAAAATCATCTGTTTTAAAAAATCATCTCTCTAACTTCAATTCTCATTACCAGCCCCAGTACAAAGTACTACGCACCCCACGTTCCACCAAGAACCAAATTCCAAGGTTATCGCCACGATGAGAATACAATCTCATCCATTGGATCCAACGATTCCATAAATTGGATTTAAAATCTCCGGGAGTAACAAAACCGCAATTAATTCATAATTGCCACAAGTAAAATCCATTAAGGATTATTACCACACCGGGATTAACACCATTAATCCCCGGGTATCACAATATCCCCCACTAATAAAATTTCGCCCTCGAAATTTGCACGGCGTACTCCACGTATTGCCGAGATTACAAAAATCCAAACGGAATAACATCGTCGAATCATGAACACGTCATGAACGACACACCAACCGTGAGGATACCGACCTCGCACCGCACCAAAACCTGGAATGGGTTAACCTCTCAAACCGACACAAATCCACGAAAGACATCAGTATTCCCCGATGCTAACCATCTCAGAAGCAGTCAGCCAACCACAACTGCAAACCAAATTCCAAAATAGATATCGCCTCGATGATATCTCTACGATGCTAAACATACATCGTTACCAAAGTGACCACCAGTACACAACAGTGTACCTAGACTACATACGGTTCCCAATTCCAAATCCATCTCCAACAGAGGAGTAGTTGCACCACTCGCAATACGGATCGGGCAACTCATCGCTACCCATCAACACAAAACACATATCTAAAGATGTCTACATCCATAAGTTCCAAGAAATCACATCTTGGTCCAATACCTCAACGAGACTCTACAAGGTCTCAAATTCCCGAAAGGACATGCAAGAACAATCAATTGCATTCCCGCCATACGCTTCAACCGTGACACCCAACACATCCGAAACATGGCCATCCCTCGTTTACCCTAGGATTCAACGATCTTAACACAGGATGTTATCAAATTACTCAGAAATGAATTACCATGGCCTAAGATACGACAATCCCTCCTCAGAGGAAGTCAACCAACCCTCACGATCATTCTTCAGAATGCATCATGTCATTGAGATTACCACTCCCAAGATACCACAATCTCTCACTGGAGATTCATTCATCAAAGCATATAAATCCAATGCTCGACGAGTACCAAGAAGAGTTGGCATTCGTATACATACATCTGTATACATGCCTAAGCGCCAACACAACATGCATACTCAATGCAATAGAATCGGGTATCTCCAATCATACCCAAAGTCCCAAAACCAACTGTCAATCCTCGATTATTCTCACTCCACGGAGAAAGGGGTTGACAAACAAAAACCAAAGGGTGTGATTTCAACATCAAAACCACACAAACCAATCCAACAAATCTCCCAAAGATTCAACCGGTAGGTATATCAATACCGCCTTCCTCACAAGGAAAGTGTCATGAATCCATGACCCTCCAACCTCGAACCACCGTTCGGAGAACCTGGATATATTTATACCAAAATACATCCCGGAACCCAGAAATACACAACTGGTTATTATAGCGCATTAACGCCACTATTTCGCAATCCAAACCCATATACGCCATGTATACTCATCCTAATGATGCTCTGTACTGATGTCATAATACTCCACAATTTTGAGCATCTTCCCGGAGACATCTCCTCGAACGTCTCACCGAAATGTAAGTAATCCATTACTCGGTCCAACACCAGTAATGCTTACCATGGCTGATTTACAATCAACCCACGACCGATATCAGCTGTCTCCATGATAGTACAATCTAAATCTCTCCAAGAGATACAATCAATATGGTAGTGTTACCCCACTAACTATATCCCACAATTCTAATTGTGTGATGACCAGGGATTATAGGCCAGGGATTATAGGTGTTAATCCCGTAGTGTTAATAATCCCTAAAGTGGTTTTACGTGGCGATTTGGAATTTAATCGAGGTGTTGGGCCTTCTGGGCTCGTTTATTTGGGTAGTTGGGATCGTTGAATCCAGAGGTTGAGATTGTATTCTCATTTGGGTGAAAAACCTAAGAGTTGGGTTTTTGATGTGTCTCGGGATCTCGGGTGCTGTGTGAGCACCGGTAGGGGATTTTGGAGTTAGAGAGAGAATTTTTGTAAACAGATGATTTTTAATGAATCATGATGTATTTGTGGGGCTATTAATTTTTCGGGGTATTTTTGCTATAAATACCAATTGAACCCAAAATTTTACATAAATTCCATTTCAGCCCCAAATCTCTCCTCCCTCTTCCCGCGCGCGATTTTCCCGTCGCCCCCAGCTCCCGCCGCTTCAGGCGCTTCGTCCGCCGCCGTCCGGCCGCCGTTCGGCGCATGCGACCTACCACCGGCTTCGTCTCGTCGAGGCGCAGCTTTCCCCTCCGTCAATTCGAGGTTTCGTCGCGTTTTGAAGGCGGATTTGGCAGGAATGCGTCGATCCCCAAAAGTTAGGGTTCTTCGATTTTCGTCCGATTTCTTCCGATTTTCGATTGGGTAACCTCCCTTACCCCTTTTTCGTCATTTTCATGTATTTCCCTGCCATCATTGTGTTCGAATTTGATGAATTTTAAGGGTTTGAATTTAAGGGCTTGTTTGGGTTCGAATTTAAGGGGTTTGAGTTCGAAAATTGGGGGTTTTTGGCAAGGGGTGTTGATTCTTGCTTGGATAGCTTAATTCTCTTTTTAGATGAATTATGGTATTTAATTGGGTTCGAAATTGTGAGATTAGGGTTCGATTTTTGTAGGGTATTCTTGAACAAATTTCGATATTGTCTCATTCGTTCCCCTCCCTGCATGTACCCTGCCCCGGGTCTTTTTAAAGGTTAATTGTCGTGTGTTGACAATTTTTGAGGGATTTGGGTGTGCTTGAGCATAGGTACATGTTCGTAAAATAATTGTGAATTATTTATCGTGTTAGCACATCATTCCTCGGGGCATGGAACTCGAGCAAGGTTTGGCTCGGACTTCGGAGATTTAAGGTACGTGCGACGTACGAGCATTACTATATATGTGAAATGCATAAGGTATTTTTGATTGCATTGACTATTGTGCGTATGGTTATACATATATGTTGATATAGCCAAGGAATGACCCAAATCTTGATATCGCCGCTTGTAGCGTGCGTGACACTAGAGTAGGATGACTCTTACATGATATAAGGGGTACTGGGTTCATATGTATTCTTCGTAAGACATTTGAGATGTCTAGGTTCGTAGAATCATGTATTCATTGTAAGACATTTGAGATGTCTAGGTTCGTAGAATCATGTATTCATCGTAAGACATTTGAGATGTCTAGGTTCGTAGAATCATGTATTCATCGTAAGACATTGAGATGTCTAGGTTCGTAGACTCATGTATTCGTTATAAGACATTTGAGATGTCTAGGTATAACGAAGGATTGGTAAAATAAATGCTAGGCATTTGAGCTATCTGTGATTGATAGCGAGGTTGTGAATCAGTATTAGATATTGAGATATCTATAATTGCATGTTTAATGAATTTTCAATCACTATCTGTTGATATTCGAGGATTAGGCATGCGATGAGTTAATCAATGTGTTGATTTACTGATTATATGAGGTTTGATGAGTTTTATGATTGTGAAGACAGGGACAGTACACGGAATCCCGGATGAGGTTGCCATCCAGGGAGTATCATTTAAATTCATTAGCATTTACCTTTGTTGTAAATTATGAATTTCATTATTATGATTATGGGATTTTGTGTATTGGTATGCTCACACCGTTGGGGGCTGTCTCTGTTGGGACATGTGAACAGGTACATCGATGGCTATGGAGCTGAGCTCGAGCTGTTGATTGGAGGTACTCCCAGGATCGTGGTACCAGGGCTTGATGGAGCACGGTATCGTATAGAGTACTTATATACACCTAAGGATTATATACATATTCATGATGCTCGCATGTGAGCACGATTATACTTGTATATGGATTGTATATAAAGGCATGAGCCTTTCTCTCTTTCATTTGAGGTTGCATGCAATTAGGTTGAATTGCTAGAATGATATGAGAGTCATTGGTGTATATTGTGGGTGTTGAAACCCACTTTTGTCGTCATATGTGTGGTGTCTTCCCTGGCTGGGAATTTACTTGTATTACTGCATTATGATGAGTATTATGTGTTCCCTGGCCGGGAATTATGTTATGTGTTGTGCACTTTTTTTTTTTTGGGATAGCTCTATTTATGGGGAGACTCTTCCCAAATTTTTATAAAAGTTCATAATGTGAAAAGTGGCACCAAGGGGTTGGTAAAGGGCAAACATACGAGTCTTTTATTGTTAGGATGATGATCTTATAATCATTGAGTATTAAAGGAAATTTTGTAATTGACATTCAATGGTAAAGTATCATCTGAGCTTCCCGATTGACTTTTTATTGAAAGCATGTGCCACACATAGTGGTTAATACACTAATCAGGGGTTAAGGGCTAAGGGGGTCCTTACATTAGTGGTATCAGAGCAGTGGTTGCTCATTGGGGCTGTTAAGGGCCTAGGAAGTTATTGATAGCACATATTTATGCATGATGGCATCAATGTTGTATGACATAACAAATTGTTTATGTGCTATTATGACATGAAAAGTGGTATTGCTAACCATTGTGGTTGCAGGAATCGTGTGGAACACGATAGGATGACATTAATAGGGATGTCTGGCACTCCGTGTGTTATGTGCCAAGGAAGCTGGTTTTTAAGAAAATCATGTAAAGGGATATTTCCGAGGTAACATGTACTTTATGTTGTCTTGTTAACACATGATGAATGCAAAGTGGTGCATTAAGGTTACGATATATGTTATTGTGCATTGTTTTTGCATATGCATGTTGTGAAATATAAGAGGTGTATTTCTTGAGTCAAGGTTATCTTAGTAAGGATTTTAATGGCTTACGCTAAAGTCCATTGGAAGCGAGGAAGAATTCCGCTTACATGGAGTAGCAAGAAGCATTAAAATGTACTAATGATAAGGGCTCAGGATGAAATAAGGATTTAAAGAGGAAGGATGTCATGACATTTATTTGTGAAACCATACATTCTTATGATGTGTTTTTATTATGTATTGAATGTTGATGCATAGCGTATATGGCTATTGTTGTTAACCCTGATGGTTGCAGGTTACAGGAAATAAGGAGTACGAAAAGGAATGATGATTATACATATGTACGGGCATCCCAAGGGCAACATGTATTATGTGGTTAGTCATTTAACACAAGGTAAATCAAGGTATGCATAAGATAGTGCATTATGATATGATACATGTTGATACGCATCGTTTTGCATATGTATATTGTGAAATATAAAGTGAGGATTTCAATGCTTAACTAAGGTCCATAGGAAGCGAGGAAGGATTCCGCTTATATGGAGTAGTGAGAAGCATTGAAATGCACTATTGATATTTCACGAGTCCAGGTTATCCTAGTGAGGATTTCAATGCTTATACTAAGGTCCATATGAAGCGAGGAAACATTCCGCTTATGTGGAGTAGTAAGAAGCATTGAAATGCACTACTGATAAGTGACTCAATTCCATAAGAAGCAAGAATTTCTGCTGACATGGATTCCATAGGAGGCGAGGAAAAATTCCGCTTACGTGGATTTCCATAAGGAGCAAGAATTCTGCTTACGTGGAAAAGAAAGGAGGAACTATAATTTCACGTGACGTTTTATATTCATTTCTCTATGAGGACACGGTTTATAGCGATGGTTTATTCCGCTATATTTATTGGCGATGGTTCATTCCGCCAGGTGTATTTATAGCGATGGTTCATTCCGCTATATTGATTGGCGATGGTTCATTCCGCCAGGTGTATTGATAGCGATGCCTCTTTCCGCTACTATGTGGATGATGATTCATGCTCAGGTGTATAGCGAGGTTTCATGCCACTTATTATATGACGAGGTGTCATGCCGTCGATTCTATAGCGAGGGATTTTGCCGCTATGTACTCAGCACAGGATTTTGCCGCCTTCGAGCGATGGGTGCTGATTACGCACTATTATTGTGCGACGGAGACTAGGTATGACGCTATATTGTTAGCGATGAGGTATGAGATATTGCTATTTTATTAGCTTTATTGTAGCTAGCATGCATTGATATACATGTTTTATTATGACTATTTTACTAGCATGATAGTGGATGACATACGCTGATGTACATGTATCGTCACTAGTTGACAATGTCTTAGATGCCATGAGTTGGCATGTGTCGTCACAGGATGACGATGACGATGGTGTAGGAGATGTCTTATTAGACATGCATCATCGTTACGATGATCGATGCGTTGAGTATACGTATTCAGTGGTATGCCTTGGGTGCCAGTACCGAGCACAAGGTGGTGTGTGCGGCACCGATGGACGTGACCCTTTTACCGAGCGGGTTGCTCGAGGAATGGTTGGATGCGCTGTACATGTAATTGTACCGCAGCTTACGTTTGGGGTGATCATATTACGAGTGGTGATACCCTTGAGGTATGCTCGTTGGAATGGCTTTTGGCCATGTGATTTGACGACATGAGTAATCATGGAGGAAAGTACTCGCTTTCTGTCGATGTGACATGTGGTAGACATGGTCACACCACCCTTGAGGGTGTAGGATGGGTCCTAAGGGAGTAGGATCAGGTTATGTTAAGTACATAGGGACATTGGAGTGTCCAGGGTGTATCGGCATTAGTGGAATGTTGGATAAAGACCCACTACTCTATTGAGTTTTCTTCCCATAGTATGATATACCATGTGGAAACGTCCGTCTTATTGGTAGGTTTGAGGTGAACCTAGAGAGGCAGCGACCAGTTTGTCTGCCGTGTGTGGGCAGCACCATGAGGGGCTTGCTAGAGCTGTTATACTGCTCGTTGGAACCAAGTTTGGCAAATCGTAAGGTGATACGATGTGGATTCTGGTGGACTCTAGTAGTCACCATATCATTTGAGGTTAAGGCTGAGGTTGTGCATGCCTCACTAAAACGTGTATACGTTTATGTTTAATCTTGGTGAGACTTGTCTGGGACAGCTCAGGATGTTGGAGTACCAACAAGAGAGTCATCAGGTCGTTATTGACTCAATCTAAGGGAACCCGTGTATTAGGGATACAATGGGTGTTATTGTATCCAGTTTTTCCGAACAGTGGTTCGAGACTAGTGGATCTCGAGTTCGATGGCACTTCCCTTGTGAGGAAGGAGGTAGTATTATACCTATTTGGGAATCTTTGAAAGATTCGATGAGTTGGTGCTTGTGGTGTTGATTTTGAGAATCACGCCGTGTTGTTGATCGTCGATTTTCATTCTCCTTTGGATGGGAATGACTCAGGATTGACGGTTGTGTTTGGGGCTTAGGGTTATGTTGCAGATACCCGAGCCAAGTGCATTGAGTATGCATGCGATGTCAATACTTAGGCAGGTATACCGATGAGTATACGGATGCCAGTTATTGATTTCCTTTCTATCAAGCATGGAGTTATGCTATCTTAGGATGGTTAAATCTCTGATGAGAGATATGGAACACCTTGAGATTGGGAATCTCCATGGCACGATGATTATGAGGGATAATCATGAAGTTAGTTGACTTCCCTTGGGGAGGGATTATCTTGTGAGGGTTGAGGTATTTCATTATTGGTGTTTCCTCCGAGTTATGCGATAGCCTTCCCAAGTTTGGATTGTTAAATCCTAGGATTATCAAGGGATGGCAGGAATTCGGATTGGTTGGGTGTCGCTGTCGACACAAGCGTTGAGGATGCAATGGGTTTATTGCATGCCCTTTCAGAATTTTAAACTATGTGGAGTCTCGATTGTTTATTACGACCAGGATGTGGTTCTTGGGATATCCGGAGGTGGACATCTTGTGATATGTCTTTTGTGTGGATCGGTGGCCGTGAGTTGCCCGATCCGAGTTGCAGAGGGTGCAACTGCTCCTTGGATGGAGGTGGTCTGTATAGTGGAAACCAGGTTTGGTATGTGTACACCGTGGTATACTAGTGTTTCCCTCGTAACGATGTATGTTAGACATCGTGAGTCTTGGTAAAGATGTCATGGAATGATATCTACGATAGAATCAGGAGCGATTCGAATCCTTACAGTTTCAGTTGGCTAACTGCTTTTGGATTATTAGCGTTGAGCTGTGCTGACGCTCTTTGACGTTATGATGGTTTTGGAAGTCTATTACACCCCAGAGTTTGACACGAGGTCAACGTTCTCACGGTTGAGGTGTCATTCAGGATGCGTTCTTACTAGTTGTTAGAACTAAGGATGACTGTCCGATCTACAGTCGTAAGTATAGGTGGTTTTGCAGTCATGAGAGACTGACTTTTGGGATGACCCGCACCGAGGTACGTTTTGCCTCTTAGGTGATAGGTTGGTTTGGTAAGTCGCTCTGTTTCAGAGTTGATGTGAGGTAAGTATCCTCGCGTTTATTAATACGATTCTGATATGGTCAAGAATCGAGGTTATGGCTTCATGTTGTTGTGTAGCCTGGGTGTTACGTGATGCACCAGTGCTAATTTCGAGGACGAAATTCTTTTAGTGGGGGATATTGTGATGACCAGGGATTATAGGCCAGGGATTATAGGTGTTAATCCCGTAGTGTTAATAATCCCTAAAGTGATTTTACGTGGCGATTTGGAATTTAATCGAGGTGTTGGGCCTTCTGGGCTCGTTTATTTGGGTAGTTGGGATCGTTGAATCCAGAGGTTGAGATTGTATTCTCATTTGGGTGAAAAACCTAAGAGTTGGGTTTTTGATGTGTCTCGGGATCTCGGGTGCTGTGTGAGCACCGGTAGGGGATTTTGGAGTTAGAGAGAGAATTTTTGTAAACAGATGATTTTTAATGAATCATGATGTATTTGTGGGGCTATTAATTTTTCGGGGTATTTTTGCTATAAATACCAATTGAACCCAAAATTTTACATAAATTCCATTTCAGCCCCAAATCTCTCCTCCCTCTTCCCGCGCGCGATTTTCCCGTCGCCCCCAGCTCCCGCCGCTTCAGGCGCTTCGTCCGCCGCCGTCCGGCCGCCGTTCGGCGCATGCAACCTACCACCGGCTTCGTCTCGTCGAGGCGCAGCTTTCCCCTCCGTCAATTCGAGGTTTCGTCGCGTTTTGAAGGCGGATTTGGCAGGAATGCGTCGATCCCCAAAAGTTAGGGTTCTTCGATTTTCGTCCGATTTCTTCCGATTTTCGATTGGGTAACCTCCCTTACCCCTTTTTCGTCATTTTCATGTATTTCCCTGCCATCATTGTGTTCGAATTTGATGAATTTTAAGGGTTTGAATTTAAGGGCTTGTTTGGGTTCGAATTTAAGGGGTTTGAGTTCGAAAATTGGGGGTTTTTGGCAAGGGGTGTTAATTCTTGCTTGGATAGCTTAATTCTCTTTTTAGATGAATTATGGTATTTAATTGGGTTCGAAATTGTGAGATTAGGGTTCGATTTTTGTAGGGTATTCTTGAACAAATTTCGATATTGTCTCATTCGTTCCCCTCCCTGCATGTACCCTGCCCCGGGTCTTTTTAAAGGTTAATTGTCGTGTGTTGACAATTTTTGAGGGATTTGGGTGTGCTTGAGCATAGGTTACATGTTCGTAAAATAATTGTGAATTATTTATCGTGTTAGCACATCATTCCTCGGGGCATGGAACTCGAGCAAGGTTTGGCTCGGACTTCGGAGATTTAAGGTACGTGCGACGTACGAGCATTACTATATATGTGAAATGCATAAGGTATTTTTGATTGCATTGAATATTGTGCGTATGGTTATACATATATGTTGATATAGCCAAGGAATGACCCAAATCTTGATATCGCCGCTTGTAGCGTGCGTGACACTAGAGTAGGATGACTCTTACATGATATAAGGGGTACTGGGTTCATATGTATTCTTCGTAAGACATTTGAGATGTCTAGGTTCGTAGAATCATGTATTCATCGTAAGACATTTGAGATGTCTAGGTTCGTAGAATCATGTATTCATCGTAAGACATTGAGATGTCTAGGTTCGTAGACTCATGTATTCGTTATAAGACATTTGAGATGTCTAGGTATAACGAAGGATTGGTAAAATAAATGCTAGGCATTTGAGCTATCTGTGATTGATAGCGAGGTTGTGAATCAGTATTAGATATTGAGATATCTATAATTGCATGTTTAATGAATTTTCAATCACTATCTGTTGATATTCGAGGATTAGGCATGCGATGAGTTAATCAATGTGTTGATTTACTGATATATGAGGTTTGATGAGTTTTATGATTGTGAAGACAGGGACAGTACACGGAATCCCGGATGAGGTTGCCATCCAGGGAGTATCATTTAAATTCATTAGCATTTACCTTTGTTGTAAATTATGAATTTCATTATTATGATTATGGGATTTTGTGTATTGGTATGCTCACCCCGTTGGAGGCTGTCTCTGTTGGGACAGGTGAACAGGTACATCGATGGCTATGGAGCTGAGCTCGAGCTGTTGATTGGAGGTACTCCCAGGATCGTGGTACCAGGGCTTGATGGAGCACGGTATCGTATAGAGTACTTATATACACCTAAGGATTATATACATATTCATGATGCTCGCATGTGAGCACGATTATACTTGTATATGGATTGTATATAAAGGCATGAGCCTTTCTCTCTTTCATTTGAGGTTGCATGCAATTAGGTTGAATTGCTAGAATGATATGAGAGTCATTGGTGTATATTGTGGGTGTTGAAACCCACTTTTGTCGTCATATGTGTGGTGTCTTCCCTGGCTGGGAATTTACTTGTATTACTGCATTATGATGAGTATTATGTGTTCCCTGGCCGGGAATTATGTTATGTGTTGTGCACTTTTTTTTTTTGGGATAGCTCTATTTATGGGGAGACTCTTCCCAAATTTTTATAAAAGTTCATAATGTGAAAAGTGGCACCAAGGGGTTGGTAAAGGGCAAACATACGAGTCTTTTATTGTTAGGATGATGATCTTATAATCATTGAGTATTAAAGGAAATTTTGTAATTGACATTCAATGGTAAAGTATCATCTGAGCTTCCCGATTGACTTTTTATTGAAAGCATGTGCCACACATAGTGGTTAATACACTAATCAGGGGTTAAGGGCTAAGGGGGGTCCTTACATTAGTGACTCTCGTTGCATTCCACATGCAAGGATGCTTAGCCAGAGCTAATAACGACTTGTCGACACTCAGGTTGGTATTCCCAACAAAATTGAGTTGTCCCGAAACAAGTCCCTTACATTGACACATAAACGTCCATGTGAGGCATTCCCTGCCTCAAACCTCATACGACATAGAGACTACAAAAGTCTATCATAAACCTTCATCATATCACCGTACGATTCACCAAACTCAGTTCCAGCGAACAGTGTAATGGCTACAACAAGCACACTATATCACTGCAACAATAGCTGGCTAGCAATACGCTCTCCCCATAGGCTTGTACCAAACCTATCAACATGCCAAACGTTCCATTCTGGTATGCCATACCGTACAAACCATTAGAGTAGTGGGTCATCGCCCAATATTTCTCTAAAACACCAAAGCATAATGGACATCCCAGTGTCCTTGCTCAACCACGGTGCAATCCTAATCTATTAGGACTTATTCCACACCCTCAGGGTGGGTGTAACCATGTCTACCACACATTACAACGACAAGCGAGTAGTTTCCTCTATGACTACTCTTACCACCAATCACTTGGCCTTAGCCATTCCAGCGAGTATACCCAAAGGTATCACTACTCGAAAATATTTACCTCTATTACATGATGCGGTGCACTCACCGGTACAATGCATCCAAAAATTCATCTAACAAACCTGCTCGGCGTAACGGTCTCGTCAACCGGTGACGTAGACACCAGCTTGTGCTCATCAACGGCACTCAAACCATATGGCTAAATACGTACACCCAGACGTATTATTCATCAAAACGACGCTACATGTCTACATAGAACATCTACTATGTCATCGTCATCCCGTGACGGTATATGCCAATATATGATATCCAAAATCTCATCGTCCACTCTTGACGGTATATGTCGATACAGGACACCCATAATCTCATCGTCAAACACATGACGGTATGTAACAACACATGGTATCCACAATAATGCTAATCAAAACAATAATATACCATAACTCATCGCTAATAAAATAGTGGCATACCTGTCTCCGTCGTCCAATAGTGGTACATAATCAACACCCATAGCTCGTGGGCGGTACAATCCCGTGCTATGTAGATAGCCGCAGAACCCATCGCTATAAAATCAGCGGCATGATCCATTGCCATAAAGTCAGCGGCATAAAACATCGCTATAGATATCCGGCGGTATGAACCATCGCCAAAGATGTAGTGGAATGACCCATCGCTATATAATACTCGGCGGCATGAACCACCGTCAATAGAATAAAGGAATAACCCATCGCTATGAATACCCGGCGGCATGAACCATCGCCAATAGAATAGCGGAATAAACCATCGCTATATAGATACCCGGCGGCATGAACCATCGCCAATAGAATAGCGAAATAAACCATCGCTATATAGATACCCGGCGGCATGAACCATCGCCAAAAATCAGCGGCATAAACCATCCCTTACAATCGGTGGCAAGAACCATCGCCATAAAATCAGCGGTATAATCATGGACTCAAGAGGTACTCACATTCATGTAGCACTTTGTTCCTTTCGGACTCACATTAAATGCAGCACTTTGTTCCCGATCTCATCGCTACGTCGTGACAGCGGCATCATCGCTTCGACGTGACAGCGGCATGTATCATCGCTTCGACACGACATCGGCATCATCGCTTCGACATGACGATGGTATCATCGTTTCGACGTGACAGTGGCATGTACATCGCTTCAACACGACAGCGGCAAAATCAGAAATATATCGTCTAGTTCCGCAGGCCCAAGAGGCCCCCCCAGCACGTGTCACATGCCCTATAGACGCAAGAGGTGACCCCGTACAATGCACGTGCCAAATGCTCCGTAGGCGCAAGAGGTGACCCCGCACAATGCATATTGTCCCTTTTTGGACTCAAGAAGTGATGCCCATTCCGTACAATCTCACCGATATTTCGACACACCTGCATCAAGGTTAGCACAACACTCCACAAATCCTACTACATTATATCGGCGGCTCAATAATATCCCTCGCTATGATATGACAGCGGCATTAATCATCGCTTCGACATATGAGCGGCAAATATTATGATCCATCGCTGGTGATATACCCGTAGTAGAACTCTAATTACAATATATTTGCATGCTCAATATCAATTGAAATCTCATAATCATATGGAAATCATACCCGAATATTCCACCGTATGTTATCCACCATTCCTGCCCGTAGACAGCGTATAATGTTTCTCATTTCCTGATTTTTCTTACAATATCAAATTCTTAAAACACTTCCATATCAAGTGCTAACCGTTCCCATCAATCTCATCTCATCGTATTCCATATGATCCTGCAACCATCATGGTGAGCAATACCACATTCCACATCATAAAAGCACATAAGCAAATAGTTGTGTCACACAACACTAACTACCATCGTGCATAAATATGTGCTACACATTCCTATCAGCATGTTCCAAGACCTCAACAGCCCCAAAGAGCAAACCACTGTTCTGATACCACTAATGTAAGGACCTCTGTGCCCTTAACCCGTAATTAGTGCATTAATCACATAATCATGTACATGTAACCATCTATGTTGGGAAATGACCATATGCTAACTAGCATAATGTACCAGTAATAAAATTTCTCCTTTTATTTCATTCCATGTCATTTCCAGTTTTCCCAACTAAACCATTTAACATATCATGTACCCTTGAAATACACTAATTACATTCTCAATTCATCTAGCAATTCACAATTAATTGCATACCACAAATAAATGAAAAGAGAAAGACATTTGCCTTTTATACAACCCATGTACACATATACACTGCTCACAAGCGAGCACCAAATAAACGTATGTGTACGTAATGTATAAAATACCATACTCCCAGCTCTGGTACCTCGATCCTGGAAGTGCCTCCAATCCACAGCTCGAGTTCAACTCCCAAGCCAACCACGACCGTGTTCACCTGTCCCAACAGAGACAGCCCCCACATGGGTGAGCATACCAATACCACCAAACCAATATCACCATAACATATTTCATAATTTACAAAAATGTAAATGCCATGAAATATAAAAGATACTCCCTGGATGACATCATCCTCATCCGGGAATCCCCTGTACAGTCTCTGTTCTCAAAATAACCAAAATCATAAAATCCCTAATAGCCAGTTAATCATTACATTGATTAACTAATCTTTCCAAATTCCAATATCGATAACACTATTCCATTATCAAGTCATTACAGATATTCTAGATATCTAACCAATGTTTCCATTTCCTCGCTTGCTCAATAGCAGCGGCATTCATAACGGATGTTCGCTCCATGTCGACAACATCCAAAATATCGCTGGCTCCATAGCGGCACCGTAAAATTCATATTATCGACCAATTTTATGTAACTGTATTCCATTTATGTTATCCTTCCATTCAACACAATTATATTTTATCATGCACCACAATTGCAATAATCTAGTAAAGATATGCTCGTACGTCATACGTACCTTATAAATCCGTAGCTCGTGTCCAACCTCGCCTGAGTCCCACGACCTGATGAGTTAAGTGCTAACATGCAAATAACTCTCAATTAAACATAGGCATGCAATCACGTGCCCAAGAACGTTCACAACTTCCAAACCTATCGTCTATCCACGACGATAACCAAAATAAAAGCCCGGCTAAGCATGCATAATACCCAAAATATACCATTTTACAAGTTTAAAAGATAGCTAAAAACTCAATCGAGAATCCCGTTTTATTATACTTTGGCTCCAACCAATCCATTTTAAAAGTATAGCATTCCCATTGTAATGTAGACATTGACTCGGAAACGGCCCCTTTAAACCTCGATTCCAAAATCCCAACATTTTCCAAAATTCCAAAAAAAACAAACCAAACAGTGCCGCGATCAATCGCTCATCAGGCGCGATCAATCGCGCGAGTACACTTCCCGCAGCACTGCCAACCGCGATCGATCGCCAAACCTCGCGATCGATCGCCAAGACCCTCGCGATCGATTGGCGAGACTGTTCATCGCCTTCCCAAATTCAGTAATATGTCGCGATCGATCAGCGCCATGCCGCGATCAATCGCGACCTGCGGGTTTCCGAAAAACTCGAGCTTCCATGGTGTTTTTCACATCCAAACTAAAAACCAACACCCCTAACTTCCTCAACACCTCCAATACACCCTTTAAACTCAATAAAAACACTAAAATCAACATTTTAGATTTTTAACCAAAATCTCCAAATTTCAAATCAAAACCAAGACTCAACCATTTAGCACAAAACTATAATCAAATCGAAGCTAAAGGTGAGGAGAAGAAGATTACCAGCCTTTCTTTAAGAAATCGTGCTCCCAAGACGAGCCCCCAATGATTTTGCTTCCAAGAGGAGAAGAGGGAAGGGTTTGGGGTGAGAGAGGCGTGAGGGAGATGAGAGAGGGAAGTGATTCCGTATAATGACGGAATACTGAGTCTATTTGGTATATATAGCTCCAAAGCTCCAAAATACCGACTCCTCCATAAATACATCATGATTCATTAAAAATCATCTGTTTTCAAAAATCATCTCTCTAACTTCAATTCTCATTACCAGCCCCAGTACAAAGTACTCCGGACCCCAGGTTCCGCCAAGAACCAAATTCCAAGGTTATCGCCACGATGAGAATACAATCTCATCCCTTGGATCCAACGATTCCATAAACTGGATTTAAAATTCACGGGAGTCCCAAAACCGCAATTAATTCATAATTGCCACAATTAAAATCCATTAAGGATTATTACCATACCGGGATTAACACCATTAATCCCCGGGTATCACACAATATTTATATTGAATATCAATTCAATATCAATATCACAACCATAACCCTCAACAATATCATCATAAAACTTATAGATTTGGCATGCTTCCTATCATAATCAGTCACAATTTACCGTACCCCGTATATTACTCAAACCGTCCAATTTTATTTTTTTATTAATTTGAATTATTAATTAAATCAATCATGTATCACATATTTTTCGAATGTTCAATTCGAGCAACCTCATTTTATGGTTCAAAGTTTCTTTAGAATATCATAATTATCATGAAATCAACCGTAAAATACCACATCTTGATTATGCAGAAAATAACCAATTTTCAGAAACTTTTGTCCTGGCGATACGCGAGTTGTTCATTTCTGGCACTAATTTTTCTGCCCTTGGTGATCGATCGCGGCGAATCTCACTTCGCGAGGTTATGAAAAAGCGAGAAATCGCCATTTTTTCTGCATAAGAGTCATTCAACACACACACCTCACTATATTCTTCCAACATCTTAATCACAACACGTAATAAACATCGTTAAACACCCAATAGTTTCATTATAACAACATAAACACAAATCCTCCAAATCTTCCCCACAAAATTCATTTAACTAATTTTCCATTCCAACTCAAAACACAATCAAAACTAAGTTTTAAGCTAAGAATTAGCTTACCTACTACTTGATCACCATATCAATAATCCAAGGGAATCCATGCTTTGGTTCTTCACCAAAATGAAAGAAATTGGCTAGACGGGGAAGAGAGGATTTTGGGGGGATTTAGAGGTGTTTGTATGTGAGTTTGTGTGATTTAGGCATGTAACCAATACACCATTTAATCAATTCACTAACACCACAATGCACCAAAACACATATTTATTTTCCAATTTGTAAGGACCCCCGTGCCCTTAACCCCTTATTAGTGTATTAGTCCATACCATTAATGCATATATCATACTATCATGGGGAAAAGCCATATGCAAGTGCTACACTAATTTAGCTATCCATAAAAATTCCTTGCATTCAATCCACATAATATTCAAATCCCCCATCCAAGATTACATATATGACATGCACCATCATAATACACTAACATGCTCTCAGTTCATTTGGCAATTCCATTTTTAATTTGTGATGTCCTGGGATTATTGGTATTAATCCCGGAGGGTTATTAATCTTTAATGTTTTTTTTTATTGTGGCAATTAGGAATTAATTGTGTTTATATGATTCTTACGGTGATAATTAATTTATGTGTTGGAATTAATTATCTTGGTAAAAATGCATAGTCACATGGTATGGGTGACCTGGGGTGCATTTCGGGGTGCATGTTATGCATGTTGGGAAATTAGGGGTGATTATGGTTTGATGGTGAAATTGATAATTATTTTCGGAAAAGCATGGTTCTAATTGGGATTTTGATGCATTTTGGTAAATGCTTTTAGAATATCATGTTGGGGTGTTTTATACACCATGCTTTTGTTTAAGTTTATATAATTGATTTCCTTATGATATAAGATAGAGCCACTTGCATCCCTTTACATCCCATCCACCTCACATCAGCTTTTTGGTCCCTAAACCCCCTCCACTCATCCATAAGCTGCTATTTTCGTTTTGAAACAAGAGAGGAGGTGAAGGCTTTGAAAAAGGGGGTCATTTTGTGATTCCTTGCAAAAAACTTGAAGCTCAAGTGGTAAGCTTTCATTATTATAAAGTTTTGTTGAGCATTGGTTGGTTATGATGTTGTATCTTGGGGTTCAAGGGGTAGATCTTGTTCTATCATTGTTGTTTATGTTGGGAGTTAGGTTTTGTAGTGTTTGGATGGTTTTTGGTTGGTTTTATGTTGTAAATTGAAGTGGGTTTGAGTTGTAGGTGATTTGGTGTTGAAAGGAGCTCATTCTTGGAGGTTTCTCGCGTTTACAGGGCTGCTCGATCGATCCGAAAATATTTTCGATCGATCGAGCATGGCAGAATATGTTTTGTGGCGTTGGAACAGTGGACCGATCGATCGGGATTTTGACCGATCGATCGGAGGGTGGTTCTCGATCGATCGAGATGGCCAGTATGTTGGTGCCCCTTTTTGTTGTTTCTTGGCTCTTTTTGGGTGTCTTGCATGCTTCGCCCTGGGTTATTTTAAAAGGTTAATTGTCATGGATTGACTATATTTTTGGGGTATTATGCATGCTTAGCCGGGAACTTTTATAACTCGGTTATCGTCATGGATTGACGATACGATTTGGTGTTGTGATTGTACTAGGGCACGTGATTGCATGCCTATATTTAATTGTGAAATATTTATGTGTTTTAGCACATGTTTCTCGGGGCATGGAACTCAAGCCAGGCTTGACATGGACTACAGAATTCTAAGGTACGTATGACGTACGAGCATAGCCTATTATAATGTTGCAACTGTAAAAATGCATGATATGTGATAATTGCATTAAATGGACATTGAAACACATGGTGTGTAATAATCGCATTATATGGACATTGGAATACATGGCGTGTGGTAATTGCATCAAATAGACATTGAAATGCATGGTACATGATACTTGGTATAAATGGATAGCGATATGCATGGTAAATGGTATTTGTGTCAAATGGTTATACATGGGGAGCCATACGGTGCCGCTATTGAGCGCGCAATGAATTGGAATGCTGTCGTCGTAGAGCGACAATCGGTAATGACGCCGCTATTGTTGAGCGTGCGCGGGGTTTAGAATGCCGCTATTGTGGAGCGAGCAATGAAACAGGAACATGGAATTATTGGTTAGATATATTTGAAATCTATGGTATTTTATATAATGATTTTACCTTGTTGGTTATGGAACTGGCATAATAGAACGGTATTAGTTAATCTATGTGACGATTAACTGGCTTTGGGAATCTGATGAGTTTGGTTATTTTGAGAACAGAGACAATACAGGGGATCCCGGATGAGGGTGTTACCATCCAGGGAGTATCATTTAAATTATGGCATTTACATTCTGTAAATTATGAATTGCAATGCTATGATTATTGGATTGGTGGTATTGGTATGCTCACCCCGTGTGGGGGCTGTCTCTGTTGGGGAAGGTATTACAGGTGTAGCAGCGGCTTGGGAGTTTAGCTCGGGCTGTTGATTAGAGGTACTTCCAGGTTCGAGGTACCAGACCTTATTGGATAAACGCACAGATCCAGAGTTGAGATCGAGTTGCGCTTGGGAGGTGCTTCCAGGATCGAAGCACCAGTAACGGTATCCAGTAGAGTGTTTTATACATTAGATACACGCGTGTTCATTGGGTGCTCTTACGTGAGTACATTTTACGTGTATATGGAATGTATAAATGGACTACGGCTCTTCTCTATTCATTCATGGTTTGCATGCAATTAAATATGGAATTGCTAAATGAATTAAGAGCATGTTAGTGTATTATGAGGGTGCATGTTATATGAATAATCTTGGCTGGGGAATTTGTATATTATGTGGATTAAATGTAAGAAATTTTCTGGATAGCATATGGTGTTGCACTTACATATGGTTTTCCCCTTGATCGAGATGAAAATATGCACTAATGGTATGGCTTAATGCACTAATAACGGGTTAAGGGCACGGGGGGTCCTTACATTAGTGGTATCAGAGCAGTGGTTAGCTCTTTGGGGCTGTTTAGGGCCTAGGAACATGTTAATGGGAATGAGAAGCACATACTTAACATGATTGCTTATGTGCGTTCATGATATGTGTTCATAATTGGAATATGTGTTGCTAACCATGGTGGGTGCAGGGTCTTATGAGACATGGACTATGCATTACGGTTGCATAGATATACATCGGAGTGATGAACTTAATGCTTTGCCGCTAAAAGTTGGAGCGATGTGCATTAAAATACACTCATGGCGATGTTTATTGGAATACGGGTTATGCATTACGGTTGCATGCACTTCGAAGCGATGATGCCGCTGTCGTGTCGAAGCGATGGTAAATGCCGCTGTCACGTCGAAGCGATGATGCCGCTGTCGTGCCGGAACAATTGTTGGAATATGGGTTATGCATTACGGATGCAAACATGGCGTAGCGATGTGAATACTTGCCGCTGTCATATTATAGCGATGAAGAATATTTGCCGCAAATATGTCGAACCGAAGGATAATGCCGCTGTCATATTATTATCGCGAGGGATATTATGCCGCTAATATGTCGAAGCAAGGGGTATTTCCGCTGTCATGCCGGAACGATGGTAAATGCCGCTATCGTGTCGAAGCGATGGTAAATGCCGCTGTCACGTCGAAGTGATGGTACCACCGTCATGTCGAAGCGATGATGCCGCTGTCGTGCTTCGGTATCTCTTCCTCGCTTCGTATGGCATACCTCGCCTCCATGTGCAAGCGAGCCTCCCCCCTCCCGCTCCACATTTTTAGCGGTATAAAGCGGTAAGCATTAAAATCGTCACTGTGATAATCGTGACTCGTGAAATACACATCTTTTATTCCACAACATATATATATGCAACAACAATGCATAAGAACATGTATCATACTCATAATGCACAACTTTGCATCTATCATATGTCAACGAGACAAACATAAAGTACATGTTACCGTTGGGTGCCCGTACGTCGCTTACGTACCTTTCCAAAATATGGTGTGTTGCAGGACTCTATCCCCTGCGTTGTGTAGCTATCTGTGAAGGCTCTACACCAGTGTACAACACAATATTAGATGCCAATTTATAGACCAAAATCAAAATTCCAACAAAAATATCATTTTTTCCATTGTTCTGCATCTGGCGATCGATCGCTACGTCTAGGCGATCGATCACCAGACCTCACTAGCTCGAGGCGATCTATCCCGCCATTCATGGCGATCGATCGCCTGCCTTTGGTTTTGGCCACTGGCCTTCGGCGATCGATCGCTGCCTTTGTAGCGATCGATCGCCACATACACTGTGAGCGATTTTTCCAGATTCCCGAACACTCATATTCATACCATCAAATCTAGCATATATCACACACAGCATGCTTGAACAAACATGCTAGGAGTTACTAGGTACTACCATGAATGTATTCATATCAAAGTTATACCCATACTTAAACCCACATGCATAAAAATCGCTCAACCATATCAGTACTCACCCATGTTCTTCTGAAAACAGGGCATCTCAACTCATACCCAGATTTTCGAGCATCTACTTTCAAACCAACAAATCTACCACATAACATATAGAACATGCTCAAGTAAACATGCTAGGGACTTCATAAAAACACCATAAATGAACTTGAATCAAAGGTTTAACACAACCTAACCTAGCATGCCATTTTTATACCATGTAAAAACATGAACTTAAACAAAACTTAAACCAAAACCAGAACATGATTCCTCACCCTCTTTTGCTCCGATTTTTGGCAAGGTTCTTGGTCAAAAAAATCATCAAATCCCTCCTCCTACTTGCAGCTGGTGTGCTGGACGATATTTAGGTGGAAGAGGGGAAGAGTTTCTGGAATGAAAAGTGGATGGGAGAGTTGGGGAAAGAGGTATGGGTGAGCAGCCACTTGCAGCATGGGTTGGGGGGTGGTTGGGTGTTGGGTGTTGGGTGGGTTGGTGTGTTATGTTTTGGTCCCGGTATTTAGCACGATGTATTAAAATATCCTCACATGATATTTTTAGTATTTAAACAATAAAATACTTCAATTTCCATATAAACATGCTTCACCAAAACAATTAACACCCACCCCAAATAATTATACTACAACCCAAATTCCCAACATACTTCACATACACCCTGAAATAAATTTCCCCAATATAATTAATTCAACACAAAGAATTAATACCATAATCTTCATAACATGATTAATGTTTAAAAACACATAATCATTTCGGGGATATCACAATACTCCCCTACTTATAAGATTTCGTCCTCGAAATCAGCATGCACTTACCCCATATAATACAAAACATAAATCACATACCAGAAAACAGTTCTGGATAGTGCTGCACCATGTGCCGCTTCGTCTCCCACGAGGCCTCCTCGACACCCCTACGATCCCACTGAACTTTGACCATAGGAATCACTTTGTTTCGTAGTCTGCGATCTGCCCGATCCAGAATCCCGATAGGCCGCTCCACATTGGAAACATTGGACTCAATCTGAACCTCAGAAGGCTGCAACACATGAGAAGGATCTGGCTCGTACTTTCGCAACATAGACACATGAAACACCTCGTGAAGACCGGACAGAGAGGGCGGTAAGGCCAATCGGTATGCCAGAGTACCAATATGCTGTAAGATCTCATATGGCCCAACATATCTCGAGGATAACTTCCCCCGCATCCCAAAACGTACCACACCATTGAAAGGTGAGATCTTCAAAAAGACCCTGTCGCCCAACTGAAATTCTAACGGCCGACGCCGTTGATTAGCATACTCTGCCTGTCTGTCCTAGGCTGCTTTCATTTTCCTTCTGATCGCCTTAACCTTTTCTTCCATTACTTGGACCAACTCTGGTCCTCCGACCGATTTACGGTCCACATCATCCCAATATAACGGTGACCTACAACGTCTACCGTAGAGAGCCTCAAAAGGAGCCATCTGTATACTTGCCTGGTAGCTATTGTTATACTAAAACTCCACTAAGGCTACTGAGTCCTGCCAAGAAGTATCGAACTCCAACACACAAGCCCGTAACATATCTTCGAGCGTCTGTATGGTACGCTCGGTCTGTCGTCCATTTGGGGATGATAGGATGTGCTCAACTTCAACTCTGTACCTAGAGCTGACTGAAGACCTTCCCAGAAGTGAGATGTAAACCACGGATCTCGATCAGACACAATCGAAACAGGGATCCCATGCAGTCTCACCACATCTCTGACATATAACTGAGCCATCCTCAAGTTCGTGAAGGTCATACAATATGGAATGAAGTGAGCCACCTTAGTCAGTCTGTCCACGACTACCCAGATAGCATCAAAACCCGAAACAGTCCTCGGTAAGTGGGTCACGAAGTCCATGGATATGTGCTCCCACTTCCATTCTGGTATCTCCAAACTTCTAAGCTCACCACCAGGCCTCTGTCTCTCGGCCTTCACTTGCTGACAAATCAGACATCTCTTGACGAATGTGGTGACATCTTGTTTCATTCGTCTCCACCAAAATTGGCTACATAAGTCCTTATACATTTTCTTTCCGCCCGGGTGGATACTCATCCTGCTGCAATGAGATCGCTATAGTATTCCCCGACGCAACTCAGGCGTATTCAGAACCACCCATCGATCACCTAACCTCAAGGAACCATCCTCAGCCATCCTGAACTTCGACGACTGGCCCAGACGAACCAATGACAACCATCTCTGAACTTCCTCGTCAGTCTCCTGAGCCTTCCTGATGTGATCGTAAATAACGGGCTCAGCTAATAAGGTCAAAACTTGTACCGGTGAAGCAGACACATCATAATCAAATCCCAACTGGCAGTAGGAGCCCATCATAGCTGATAGACACATGGCATCCTCTGTTGTGCTCTTCACCTTCCGACTCAAAGCGTCGGCTGTCAAATCTGCTCCTCCCGGATGGTATTCGATTTCACAATCATAGTCCTTTAGCAGGTCCATCCATCTCCTCTGTCTCATATTCAGCTCAGCCTGCGTAAACAAGAACTTCAGGCTCTTGTGATCAGTGAAGATAGTGAAGGAGGTACCGTATAAGTAGTGTCACCATACCTTCAAGGCGAACACTATAGCTGCTAGCTCTAAATCATGGACTGGATACCTCGTCTCGTGTGGCTTCAATTGTCTCGAAGCGTAAGCCACAACGTGCTTATCCTGCATCAGCACGCATCCTAGACCCTGAAGCGATGCGTCAGTATAGAGAACGAACCCCTTGTTCTCCCTGGGAATCACCAAAACTGGCGCTGAAGTCAATTTGTGCTTCAACTCCTGGAAGCTCTGCTCACAAACTTCCGACCAAAAGAATGGAACTCCCTTCTGAGTTAGCTGCGTCAGTGGCTTGGCAATCTTTGAAAATCCTTGGACAAAGCGTCGATAATACCCAGCCAAACCAAGAAAACTTCGGATCTCAGTAACTGAAGTCGGTGCAGACCAATCCATAACTGCCTCTACCTTCCTGGGATCTACTGATATACCTTCTCGAGAGATAATGTGACCCAAGAATGTAACACTGCTCTGCCAGAACTCACACTTGCTGAGTTTGGCGTACAACTGATGATCTCTGAGGATCTGAAGCACCGTCCTCAAATGATTGGCATGCTCCTCCTTACTTCTTGAATAAACAAGAATGTCATCAATAAACACGATCACGAACTGATCTCGTAGTGCCCATACCGAGTTCGAAAGGCTGTCTTTTGTATGTCATCAGCTCTAACTCGTATCTGGTGGTAGCCTGACCTCAAATCAATCTTCGAGTAAAGCTCTGTGCCCTGAAGCTGATCAAATAAGTCATCAATCCTCGGAAGGGGGTACTTGTTCTTAATCGTCACTTTATTCAATTGACGGCAATCGATGCACAGGCGCATCGAACCATCATTTTTCTTTACGAACAAGACTGATGCACCCCAAGGCGATACACTAGGACGAATGTATCCCTTGTCGAGGAGTTCCTGTAACTGCACCTTCAGCTCCCTCAGCTCTGCCGGCGCCATCCTGTATGGGGCACGGGAAATGGCTGATGTCCCTGGCAGTAACTCAATCTCAAACTCCACATCTCTGATCGACGGAAATCCTTGAATCTCATCCGGGAACACATCAATGAATTCCGCCACGACCGGTATATCCTCGATCCTCAAATCTTCCTTTTCTTCAGATACGTTCACGACATAAATAATGTAGCCCGTGTGACCGCGTTCCAACAACCGCGGCATCTTAACTGCTGAGATCAATGGAATCTTTGGACGAGAGCCGTCCCCATAAAAGGTCCACTGGAACCCTTGATCAGACAGAAAACGTGCCATCCTCTGCCGGCAATCAACCATGGCCTGGTATCTGCTCAACACATCAATGCCGACAATGCAGTCAAAATCTGTCATCTCTAACAAAATCAGATCGGCCCTCAGATCATTGCCCTCAAAATAAATAAGGCAATCAGATAGTAGTCGATCTGCAATCACATGCTTTCCCGTGGGTGTCGAGACCATGAGAGGTGTGGGCAACTGAGACGAACACAAGTGGTGTCTCTCCACAAAAGCAGAAGATACAAACGAATGAGAAGCACCTGTATCTACCAAAATAAATGCAGGGTACGTAAGTAAGTGACACGTACCAGCAATCACCTCCTCCGGGGCTGCCTCTGGCTGCTCTCGAGTCAGTGCATATAACTGACCCTGCGGCGGTCCTGCCGCCTGACCTCCCTGTGGTCGAGGTGCAAACTGCAGTCTCTGTGGTGCCATCCCGGCATCAAATCTTGGCCTACTCGGCCCAAAGCCTGCCTGACCTGCCCGATTGGGGCAAGCCCTAGCCAGGTGGCCCACCTTGCCACAAACATAACAGCCTCGGCAGTCACGTGACAAATGAAATCCTCCACAGTGGTCACACCTGTTCCCCCCTGCCTTACTCCCCTTTGTTGGTCCCCGATTGCTTTGCTTCTGACTCTGAGACTTCTTCCCAGTGAATCTAGAAGATGAAGAGGCCCCACGAGGCTTAAACTTGTCTCCTCGTGGCCTCAGGCTGTCAACAGCTGGTCTCTGAGGTGGTATGAAAGGAGGCACATCTTCCTTGTACGCACCAACTGCAATCTCTGCCAGCTCTGCCCTAGTCAGGGCATCATCAAATGAGTTGGGGTTGTTGGAGACAACCCGATCAAATAACTCTGGCCTCAGTCCCTTCAGGAAATGCCTCATCTTGGCATGACTGCTCACAGCGATATGAGGTACATACCACAACAGTGAGGAATATTGCATAGCATAATCTGACACTGACAGGCCGCCCTGCTTCAAATTAGTGAACTCATCTTCCTTTAATTGTCTGGCAGCTGCAGAAAAGTACCGATTAAGGAACCGGGTCATGATCCAATCAACCGTCATACCCTGATCCCTCAGCTCCATAACTGTTGTCTTCCACCACATGGAAGACTTCTTAGCCAACTGAAACTCTGCCAACCTAAGCCAGGCAGTCCGTGCACAGGGTGCCGATACGAATATCTGCTCCAGTATCTCAAGCCATTCCTCGGCTACTTCCCCAGTCTCAGTTCCTTCAAATAGCGGTGGATGATAGCTCAAGAACTGGGTCAGACTTATCTCCCCTGATAGGAGTATCTGTGCAATAGGCTCCACGGCTACAGCAGGTGGCGGTAGATGATTTGACTGAGCAATACTGGCATTGATACTGCCTATATCCCCCACCTCTTCATTGGGGTTCTCCGGATTAATAGCCGCCATGTTGTAACACAGGGGTTAACAACAATACCAAAAAGTAGTTCATAATATAAGCCGTTAGATAACAAGAGTAATCATATTCAAAAGCATGTTAGTATAACAAAGTATACAAAAATATGCACCACATGCATAAACATGCCCACCAATGAATACCTAGCCAACTTGTTTCTAAAGGCTACCATTTACTCGTTCCCTGGTTATCTAACCTGGCTCTGATACCACTAAATGTGAGACCCCGTTATCTAATCAACAATATAAGGTGCAACTAAGAGAACTAATCATTCATAAATCAGAGTATTAGGCCGTGTTGATATCCTGAGCTTATAGAGATTATAGTACCAAAAGAATTTAAAAGGGATTAGTTACATTTCTTAGTAACATCGTGTAAGACTTTAGTTCTACTACACTCCTTGTAGAAAGTAGACAAAATGAAACTCTGTTCTGCTAATCCTGTAGCACTCCTTAAAGCTCAACGTGTCAACCCCGACCCTTGTTCTCTGTATTAAATGCACCTACAAAGACAACCCCCAACACATGAGCACATCATAATTCATATTCAACATAATATGAATGTAAAGCATAATGCACAAACATAGATATAAATACTACCTGTATTTCCAATGCATTTAAAACACCATTGGTTGTCCCTGTACCATAACTCATAATCAAATCATTATATGAAATTATGGTTTCTTTAAATAAATGTCATGACATAACTTCACTTCTTAAATCTTAAATCTTTCTTAGTCAGTTTATCATCAGTGTATTTTAATGCCCCTCGCTTCGTAATTTTCTTAACAAGCGGTACTTCTTCCTCGCTTCTTCATACAAGCTTTATCTCTTCCTCGTTTCGTATGGCATGCCTCGCCTCCTTGTGCAAGCGAGCCTCCCCCCTCCCGCTCCACATTTTTAGCGGTATAGCGGTAAGCATTAAAATCGTCACTGTGATAATCGTGACTCGTGAAACACATCTTTTATTCCACAACATATATATATACAACAACAATGCATAAGAACATGTATCATACTCATAATGCACAACTTTGCATCTATCATGTGTCAAAGAGACAAACATAAAGTACATGTTACCGTTGGGAGCCCGTACGTCGCTTACGTAACTTTCCAAAATATGGTGTGTTGCAGGACTCTATCCCCTGCGTTGTGTAGCTATCTGTGAAGGCTTTACACCAGTGTACAACACAATATTAGATGCCTATTTATAGACCAATTCCAACAAAAATTTCATTTTTTCCATTGTTCTGCATCTGGCGATCGATCGCTACGTCTAGGCGATCGATCACCAGACCTCACTGGCTCGAGGCGATCGATCGCGCCATTCATGGCGATCGATCGCCTGCCTTTGGTTTTGGCCACTGGCCTTCGGCGATCGATCACTGCCTTTGTAGCGATCGATCGCCACATACTCTGTGCGCGATTTTTCCAGAATCCCGAACACTCATATTCATACCATCAAATCTAGCATATATCACACACAACATGCTTGAACAAACATGCTAGGAGTTACTAGGTACTACCATGAATGTATTCATATCAAAGTTATACCCATACTTAAACCCACATGCATAAAAATCGCTCAACCATATCAGTACTCACCCATGTTCTTCTGAAAACAGGGCATCTCAACTCATACCCAGATTTTCGAGCATCTACTTTCAAACCAACTAATCTACCACATAATGTGATGCCCCGAAATTAATTAATGGCAAGTTGGACATTAATTATGTTTATATGATGAATTATTGCGATGATTAAGTTATGTGTGGAAAATGAAGTATTAACATGATTTAATGGTGTTGATTTTAATTATGAGGAAGGTGTAGATTTAATGAAGTTAGTAGCATTTTTATAAATGCTTTTGAAATACCATGTTAGTGTAGTTTATACATCATGTTAAGTGTTGGGGTACAATTTATTTAAACCCATATAATCCCCACTACCCCACCTTTTTACTCACTTTCCCCCTTTATACTCTAAATTCCCAAAATCACTTTTCCAAACCCTTTTCCCCTCATTTTCGAGTTTGGCCCATAGGTGGGAAGGAAGTTCTTGCAAAAGCTTCACTCTTGTGATTCTTGGTAAGATTTAAGACCTATGATGTGTATATCTCACGCCTTGATGTTCTTGAAATGTTTGATTTAAGTTTGGAATGGTTTTGAAGGGTTTTGAAATAGCTTTGTTGGGGATTGAGATGACTTTTGAAATGATGTTTGTTTTTGGTGGTTTAATGATGTTTGAGGAAGGTTTTAAGTGTTTTTATGTTGTTGTATTGATGGAATAAATGTTGGTTGAGGTTGGTGAAGTTTTAATGTGTAAAAATGGTGGATTTTCGAAGTGCAGAGGCTGGCGATCGATCGCCCGTTTTTGGCGATCGCTCGCGAGCCAACAGTAGGCTCCAGAAGCCTTTGGCGATCGATCGCCACTTTTGGGCGATCGATCGGTGACGATGGCGATCGATCGCGCCAACTATGGCGATCGATCGCCGAAGAAGGAAATTTTCACCCCCCGTCCAGTGTGATCTCGCGATCGATCGCGCCTGGGCAGCGATCGATCGCGAGATGAAAAAAAGGGTATTTTTGATTTTTTGTGGGATTTTTGAATATTGGACTATGATTAGCTTCTAATATTGATTTGTATGGTTGTGTAGAACCATCCCAGGTACCCACAACCTCGAGGAGATAAAGTGCTACAACTTCACCACATTTTGAAAAGGTACGTAAGAAACGTACGGGCATCAAACGGTAACTTATTCCTAAACTATGACTATGCATTGATTGCATAAGTATTTATGATGATAATTATGATGCATAAGTTTATGATGATAATGTTGTGATAAATGAAGATGATATGATGTTACGATGATAATTATGATACGATGATGATGTTTGAAGATGATGGTGCTTATGAAACGATGAAGCATGTTTAACTATGTTATTTAGAATGGTTGAATGTCGGGTGGCTATTATGGGCAAGCGAGGAAGGTACGTGCCGCTCACATAACTAAGCGAGGGGGTACATCCGCTATCAAGGTGTGGCGAGGGGTATCATCCGCTAAGCGAGGGGGTACATCCGCTATCAAGGTGTAGCGAGGGGTATCATCCGCTGAACAAAGAGATACATCCGCTATCAAGGCGTAGCGATGGGTATCATATGACGTGTTATGTCGAGCGAGGGGGCCAAATGTGCCGCTGTCATAATAGAACCCGGACAGTCCCATTTCTAATGGATATAGTTTGTTGTGAGCATATATGTGAAGCATGATTTTAATCATTTATATCAAGAACTAATGATCATATGCATAACTATGATACAGGGACAACCAAAGAGGAATAATACGATTAACCAGGAAGTATACGTTACCAATTATTTCTATGCATTTATTTATATGCCATTAACTTATGATGCTAGTAACGATGTACATGCTCATGATGGGTTGTTCCTGTAGGTACACTTTTGGACCAAGACTAAGGGTCGGGTTGAGACAGTGAGCTAAAGGAGCATAAAAGAAGATAGATTACAGGATTTCTTTTTGGATAGTTTCTACTCTAGAAGTAGTATAATTTCTATCGATATACTTCATTTTGAGGATGTAATTAATTTACCTTTTGAAATTCATTCTTGGCATGTAATCTGATTAGCTCAAACTGCAACCATAACTCTAAGATGTCATTAATGCGTGTTTAGTCCATAATTTGTGTGCTAAGATGATGTTAAGGTAGGAAGACCCTACACATAACGCATAGAACATGCTCAAGTAAACATGCTAGGGACTTCATAAGAACACCATAAATGAACTTGAATCAAAGGTTTAACACAACCTAACCTAGCAGGCCATTTTTATACCAAGTAAAAACATGAACTTAAACAAAACTTAAACCAAACCAGAACATGATTCCTCACCCTCTTTTGCTCCGATTTTTGGCAAGGTTCTTGGTCAAAAAAATCATCAAATCCCTCCTCCTACTTGCAGCTGGTGTGCTGGACGATATTTAGGTGGAAGAGGGGAAGAGTTTCTGGAATGAAAGTGGATGGGAGAGTTGGGGAAAGAGGTATGGGTGAGCAGCCACTTGCAGCATGGGTTGGGGGGTGGTTGGGTGTTGGGTGGGTTGGTGTGTTATTTTTTGGTCCCGGTATTTAGCACGATGTATTAAAATATCCTCACATAATATTTTTAGTATTTAAACAATAAAATATTTCAATTTCCAAATAAACATGCTTCACCAAAACAATTAACACCCACCCCATATAATTATACTACAACCCAAATTCCCAACATACTTCACATACACCCTGAAATAAATTTCCCCAATATAATTAATTCAACACAAAGAATTAATACCATAATCTTCATAACATGATTAATGTTTCAAAACACATAATCATTTCGGGGATATCACATCGTCAATCCATGACGATTATCAAAATAAAAGCCCCCGGCTAAGCATGCATAATACCCAAAATATTCGATTTTACTAGTTTAAAAGATAGCCAAAAACCCAACCGAGAATTCCGTTTTAAAACTTTGGCTCCAACCAATCCATTTTAAAAGTATAGCATTCCCATTGGAATGTAGACATTGCCCCGAAAATGGCCCCTTTAAGCCTCGATTCCAAAATCCTGACATTTTCCAAAAAAATTCAAAAACCAAAAATCTTCGCGTTCTATCGCCACAGTCCAGTGGCTAAATCAGTGTATCCTCGCGATCGATCACCAAATCTCGCGATCAATCGCCGATACCTCGCGATCGATCGCCAGCACTGTTCATCGTCACCCAAAATACAGCTGCACGTCGCGATCGATCGCCCCACCTCGGCGATCGATCGCCACCTGCGATTTTCCGAAAAATTCGAGTTTCCATGGTTTTTTTGACACCCAAACTCAAAACCAACACCCCATACACCTTTAACACCTCAAATACTCCATTTAAAACCAATAATAACTCTACAAAAACAACTTTGGATTTTTCAACCAAAAATCCCTAAATTCAAAACCCACCAAAACCTCAACCAAAATCTACAATACTACTACCCAATCGAAGACAATGACGAGGGGAAGACCAATACCTGATCATCTTCAAGAAAACCGGCCTTCGAGCCAAGCTACAATCGATTTTCCCATCATGGGAGAAGAGGGAAATGGGGGGAAAAGAAGGGTTAGGCGTAGAGAGAGAGAGAGAGGAGAGAGGGAAGGGTTCCGTGCCAAATGACGGAATACCGAGTCCACTTGGTATATATAGTACCAAAACTCAAAAATACTAATCCCTTCACAAATACATCATGATTCATTAAATATCATCTGTTTTAAAAAAAAAATCATCTCTCTAACCTCAATTCCCATTACCAGCCCCAGTACAAAGTACTCTGAACCCCAAATCCCACCAAAGACCAAATTCAAAGGTTATCACCACGATTTGAATAAAATCTCATCCATTGGATCCAAAGACTCCAAAAATTGGATTTAAAATCCCCGAGAGTCCCAAAACCGCAATTAATTCATAATTGCCACAAATAAAATCCATTAAGGATTATTACCACATCGGGATTAACACCATTAATCCCCGTGCATCACAGGTTTTTTGGTGGGATCTGGGGTCCGGAGTGCTTTGAGTTGGGGCTGGTAATGAAAACTGAGATTGAGAGATGATTATTGAACACATATGATTTTTAATGAGTCGTGATGTATTTGTGGAGGACTTGGGATTTTTGAGCCTTGGTACTATATATACCAAGTGGACTCGGTGTTCAGTCATTGCATGAACTCTTCCCTCTCTCTCTCTCCTCTCTCTCGCGCTCAAACCTTTCCCCAACCCTTCCCCCTTTTCTCCTTGGAAGCAAAATCGATGGAGGCTAGTTTTGGGTGCCGGATTTCTCGAAGATAAGTTGGTAATCTTCTTCTCCTCACTTCCATCTTCGTTTTGATTAAGGTATTGTGGAGCTTGGTTAAGATTTGTGTTGGGTTTGGAGTTTGGGAATTTTTGGTTAAAATCCAAAGTTGTGTTTTTGGTGTTTTATTGGTTTTAAATGGAGTATTTGAGGTGTTGAAGGAGTAAAGGGTGTTGGTTTTGAGTTGGGTGTGGAAAAACACCATTAAAGCTCGAGTTTTTTGGAAAATCGCAGGTTGCGATCGATCGCGGCATGGCGCCGATCGATCGTGACAAGAGTCTTGAAATTGAAGAAGATGCACAGTGTTGGCAATCGATCGCGGTGACTCGCGATTGATCGTGAGGGGTTTGGCGATCGATCACGGAGACTCGCGATCGATCGCGAGAAGGTTCGGTTTGGCAGTGGATGCGCGGGATCGATCGCGACAAAAGCGGCGATCGATCGCGGCTCGAAAGTTTGAGTTTTTCGAAACTTTGTTAAAAGTTGGGATTTTGGAAACAGAGTTTAATTAGCCAATTTTTGGGGCAATGTATACATGCCATTGGGAATGCTAAACTTTTAAAATGGACTACTCAATTGTATTTTTGGATCACTAAACTTATAAAATGGAATATTTTGAGTAGTACGCATGCTTCGCCCGCGGTCTTTTAATTTGGTAAATCGTCATGGATTGACGATGAAATTGGGGGTTGTGAACGTGCTTGTGTGATGACCAGGGATTATAGATGTTAATCCCGGAGTGTTAATAACCCCTAAAGTTGTTTTACGTGGCGATTTGGAGTTTAATCGCGGTGTCGGGCCTTCCGGGCTCGTCTATTTGAGTAGTTGGGATCGTTGGATCCCGATGTTGAGATTGTATTCTCATTTGGGTGAAAAACCTATGAGTTGAGTTTTTAGTGTGACTCGGGATCTGGGGTGCTTTGTGTGGGCACCGGTAGGGGGTTTTGAGGTTAGAGAGAGAGTTTTTGAAAACAGATGATTTTTAATGAATCATGATGTATTTGTGGGGCTATTGATATTTCGGGGTATTTTTGCTATATATACCAGTTGAACCCGAGATTTTAATATGGAAGCCATTATTTTGCCTTGACCTCCCTCTCTCCCCGTCCGCTTCCCGTCCCCCTCGACCCTCGCCGCTTCAAGCCGTGCGCCCGCCGCCATCCGGCGCGTCCGACCCACCATCGGCTTCGTCTCTTCCAGGCGCACCTTTCCATACCAAGAATTTGAAGTTTCGTCGAGAATCGCGTTCGAATTTGCCAGAAAAGCGCAGGGGTTTGAAATTTCGAATCTGTCCGATTTGGCGCTCGATTTTTGGTACGTTTTTGGGGCTTTTCTTCAGGTATTTTTGGGGCGTTTTGTGCTGTTGTTGGGTCGAAATTTCATACTTTGTGGTTCAAAAATTTGTTGCCAATTGGTTCGAAATTGTGTTGGGTTTTTTTCGAAAATCTTGCTGATTTTTTGGATAAATTCTTATGCTTCACATGGTTCAGCTTTTGAGTCTCTTTGGTGATGCTTATGGTTTGAATTTTTGCCCTGTATGCGTGAGCGTTTGGGTTCAAAAATTGGGGGTTTTGGCAGGAGGGGCGATTATTCATGTTGTTGATCGATTAATTCATATTTTAGTTGAATTATGGTGCTTAATTGGGTTCGAATTGTGATGATAGGGTTCGAAAATTGAAAGGCGGCTCTTGAGCAATTTTCGTTGATGTCTCATTCGATTTCCCCTCCCTGCATATGCCCTGCCCCGGGTCTTTTAAATGGTTAATTGTCGTGTGTTGGCAATATTTTTGTATAAGGGTTATGGGTGTGCTTGAGCATGGGTTGCATGTTCGTAAATAATTGTGAATTATTTATCGTGTTAGCACATCATTCCTCGGGGCATGGAACTCGAGCAAGGTTTGGCTCGGACTTCGGAGATTTAAGGTACGTGCGACGTACGAGCATTACTTTATATGAGAGCATTTGTGAAATGCATAATGTATTTTGATTGCATTGTTGTGCGTATGGTTATATATATATGTGTTGATATAGCTATGGAACGACCTAATCTTGATATCGCCGCCACAAGCGTGCGTGTTATTAGAGTTGTATAACCTCATAAGATATATGGGGTACTGGATGTATATGACCATTGTAGGGCATTGAGATGCCTGAGAATGATCGTGGAATCATGTATTCATTATAAGACATGTGAGATGTCTAAGTATAATGGAGAATTGGTAAAATAAATGCTAGGCATTTGAGCTATCTGTGATTGATAGCGAGGTTGAGAAATCAGTATTCGATATTGAGATATCCATATTTGCCTGTATAATGAACTTGGAATCACTATATATTGATATTCGAGAATTAGGCATGCGATGAGTTAAATCAATGTGTTGATTACTGATTTTTGAGATTTGATGAGTTTGATGATTGTGAGAAGAGGGACAGTACACGGAATCCCGGATGACGACATTGCCATCCAGGGAGTATCATTTAAAATTCATTAGTATTTACTTTTGTTGTAAATTATGAATTTCATTATTGTGATTATGGGATTTTGTGTATTGGTATGCTCACCCCGTTGGGGGCTGTCTCTGTTGGGGCAGGTGAACAGGTACATCGATGGCTTTGGAGCTGAGCTCGAGCTGTTGATTGGATGTACTCCCAGGATCGTGGTACCAGGGCTTGATGGAGCACGGTATCGTATAGGGTACTTATATACACCCGAGGGTTATATACACATTTATGATGCTCGCATGTGAGCACGGTTATACTTGTATATGGGTTGTATATAAAGGCATGAGCCTTTCTCTCTTTCATTCTATGTTGCATGCAATTAAGGGTAGAATTGCTAATGATATGAGAGTCATTGTGTATTATGTGGGTGTTGAAACCCACTTTTGTTGTCTTATGTGTGGTGTCTTCCCTGGCTGGGAATTTACTTAGTGTTGCTGTATTCTGTTGAGTATTGTGTTTTCCCTGGCCGGGAATTATGTTATGTGATGTGCTTTTGTTTCGGGATAGCTCAATTTATGGGGAGACTCTGCCCAAATTTTTATAAAAGTCCACAATGTAAAAAGTGGTGTAATGGGGATGGTAATGGGAGAAATCTTGAGTCTATTTGTTGGTAGAGATGATCTTATAACGTTGAATATTAAAGAAATTTTGTAATTGCCATTCAATGGTAAAGTATCATCTGAGTTCCCGATTGATTTTTATTGAAAGCATGTGCCACACATAATGATTAATACAATAATCAAGGGTTAAGGGCTTGGGGTCCTTACAGCTTGGGCACGTGGTTGCATGCTCGTAATTAATTGGGAGTTATTAATTGTGTTTAGCACGTAATTCATAGGATCACGGGAATAAGGCAAGGTTGGACTCGAACTACGGAATTATAAGGTACGTATAACGTACTGTAAGGACCCTAATCCTTAAGTGCGGAATTAAGGCATAATAGAGCTAATATAATGATCAGAGTGCGAAAAGAACATGTTGAGTCTATGAGCTTAAGCATACATGCCATAATAATAAGGACTTCCAAAAAGAATTGATTAATTACATTCCTCATCAATGAATGCTATCAACTAGTTTTACACTACTCCTAGAGTAGACACTAGACAAAATAATCCTGTCCTTTAATCCTCAAAAGAATGCTCCACAAGCTCACCACCTCAACCCGTTCAAAGCTTGCTATCATGCCAAAAAGGTACCTACAAGGACAACCCCCAAACATGAGCAATAATAATCATTCATATTCAACACAATATGAAGATAAAGCGTAAATGCATAATCAATATAAAACACTTCCTGTTTTTCCATGCATTTCAAACGCTTCCCGTTTGGTTGTCCCTGTACCATAACTCATGAGTATAATCAACAGATTATTTTTAATGGCCAAAACATGTCATGACATCATATACCATCTCAACAGTACCAAATATTGGTCACCATTCCCTAGTCTGTCCATCACAGTGTATTTTAATGCCCCTCGCTTATATTCATATGGGCGGCATAGGATAACCTCGCTACAATGGACATGCGGCGCTCCCACCCCTCGCTTCACAGAGAGCGGCAAATACCCTTTCCTCGCCCCATATGACAACCACGCTCAAATGTGACATGCGGCGCTCCCACCCCTCGCTTCACATTTAGCGGAACCAATACAAAAAGCGGCAAGCATTAAAATTATCAAAGGATGACCACGACTCATGGGATGTGCATCCAATAACCATATTATGCATCTATCATCAATATGCATCAATTACCATGTATATGCATCCACAATGCAATACCACATATGGCATAAATCAACATGTATATGCATCCACAATGCAATACCACATATATACCCGCATCCACAATGCATAATCAATGAGTATATAAAATACATGTTACCGTTGGGTGCCCGTACGTCCACTACGTACCTTTCCAAAAGTGGAATTGGTCCGGCTTCAATTCCTCGGTTGTGTTGCTACCTGGGATGGTTCTACACAATCACACAACCCCATATTAGAAGCCAAATAATAGCCAAATACCAAAAATTTGACAAAATAAACCATTTTCCAAAATTCCACAGGCGGCGATCGATCGCTTCCCATAGGCGATCGGTCGCCTCAAAATTATCACTGTGGCGATCGGTCGCCCCAAACATGGCGATCGATCGCCATCCCTTTGAAAAACCTACTGCCTCTAAGCGATCGGTCGCCCCATTTTAGGCGATCGATCGCCTAACACGTAAAAAGTCTACTGCCTCTTGGCGATCGGTCGCCCCATTTTAGGCGATCGATCGCCTAACACAGACATACGTTTTTCTGCCATTTTTGCACCCAAAATCCTTCCAAACCATTCCAACATTTATACCAACCAACCAACAACATAAATATCAACATAAACCACCAAAATACACCTTAAAACAACCATAAATCCAACCATTAACCAAAACCACAACAACCCACACAAACCCATTTCAAAATCATTAAAAATCAAACCAAACTCAAACAAAACCTTACAAAATTAAAGCATGAGGTACCCATACCTCTTGGGGATCTCAAATCACCCAAAATGCTCCACAAATCAAGATTTTTGAAAGGTTCCTCTTCCACCCAAGGCTTGAGCTCGAAAATTTGGAGGGGAAGGGTTTGTGGATTTGATTTGGTAAAGTGAAATAAGAGTGGATGGGGTGGGGTTGGGTATAAAAGGTGGGTTTTAATTAAAATGCATACCGACAATTCCATGGTGTATAAAACACCCCAACATGATATTTTTCAAAGCATTTACTCAAAATGCACCATAATATCAATTAACACATGATTCCTCATAAATTGCTAACCAAGGCAAATAAATCATGCTTCCCATAATATTTACCCAACATGCACCACATGCACCCTAAAATGCAATCCCGGGTCACCCCTATCCACATGACCATGCATTTCCATGAGGTAAATAAATCCCAAAACATAATCAATTACCACATAATTAATCATGTAAACACAATTAAAGCCAAATAGCAATTAACCATTTCGGGGATGTCACACGTACGAGCATAATCTTATTGTTGAATGTATGGAATATTGTATTTGCAATAAATGGAAAAATGTATTGTGAACTAAATGGTGCCGCTATGGAGCGAGCAACGGTTGAGATGTTGTCGCTATGGAGCGAACATCGATTATGAATGCCGCTGCTACTGAGCAAGCGACGAAATGGAATTGTGGATCTATTTGTTAGATACGTGTGATATCTATAAACATTCATAAATGATTGGAAGTCATTAATTATGGAAATTGGCAAATATGGAACGGATTTAGTTAATTAATGAATTGATTAACTGGCTTTTGAGAATTTGATGGTTTCGGTTATTTTGAGAACAGGAACATCACGGGGGATCCCATGTGGTAACGAAATTATACAGGGAGTATCTTTTACATTACAGTCTTATATTCTATAAATTATGTCCTGTGATTATTGGATGTGTAGGGTCTTCCTACCTTAACATCATATTATACACGTATTATGGACTAAACATGTATTCATAGCCTCTTAAGGGTTCCGGTTGTAACTTTGAGCTAATGAGATTACGGGCCAAAAATGAAATTTCAAACTTAATTAATTACATTCTCAAAACGAATGTTAAAACGACAGAATTATACTACTACTAGAGTAGAGACTATCCAGAAGTCCTGAATCCTAACATCTTTCATGCTCCTCATAGCTCACTGCCTCAACCCGGCCCTTAGTCCTTTAGTCCAAAAGTGTACCTACAGGAACAACCCATCATGAGCATGTATATCGTTACTTAACATCATAAGGCAATGGCATATAAATAAATGCATGAAAATAATTGGTAACGTATACTTCCTGGTTAATTGCATTAACCCTCTTTGGTTGTCCCTGTTTCATAGCCATGCATATAATCATTAATTCTTGACATGAATGATTAAAATCGTCGTCTTATAAATATCGTCATCTTACAACATCATCATCATATAAGCATTATCATCTTATACATATCATCATTTATAACATCATCATCATATAAGCATCATCATCTTATATCATCATCTTATAGCATCATCATCTTATAACTTCATCATGTTATAGCATCATCATCTTATAACTTCATCATCTTATAACGTCATCATCTTATAACATCATCATCATTTAAGCATCATAACAAAATACAACAATAAATGTACGAAGTCTTGGTTAAGTAACTTGCTGGTTATTCGTTAACTTCTTCTTGTTAACCCTGATTTACCTTCGTGCATATGGACATCTTACCCCGTGGTATCTTACCACACAATAACATCGTATGGCCTCTTACCATATGGACATCTTACCCCGTGGCATCTTACCACATAATAACATCGTATGGCATCTTACCATATGGGCATCTTACCCCGTGGCATCTTACCACACAATAACATCGTATGGCATCTTACCATATGGGCATCTTACCCCGTGGCATCTTACCACACAATAACATCGTATGGCATCTTACCATATGGGCATCTTACCCCGTGGCATCTTACCACATTATAACATTGTATGGCATCTTACCATATGGGCATCTTACCCTTTTTATAAATATTGTATATCATTATTGTAAATTTACTTACCACAATCATCATCATAAACATCATCATCATATACATCATCATCATAAACTTACTTATCGTAATCATCATCGTAAACATCATCATCATAAACATCATCATCATAATCATCATCGTAAGCATCATCATCATAAACATCATCATCATAATCATCATCGTAAGCATCATCATCATAAACATCATCATCATAATCATCATCGTCATAAACTTACTTATCATAATCATCATCGTAAACATCATCATCATAAACATCATCATCATAATCATCATCGTAAGCATCATCATCATAAACATCATCATCATAATCATCATCGTAAGCATCATCATCATAAACATCATCATCATAATCATCATCATCATAAACTTACTTATCATATCATCCTCGTAAACATCATCATCATAAATACTGATGAAATTAATACATGGTCAGAGTTAGGAGTGCGTTACCGTCCGATGCCCGTACGCTTCTTACGTACCTTAATTCCAAAAGTGGAGAAATTGAAGAACTCTATCTTCTCGATGTTGTTGGCACCTGGGATGGTTCCACACAACCATACAAATCGATATTAGAAGCTAAACAATAGCCAAATACCAAAAATTCAACAAAAATCATCATTTTCCATGTTTTACACAGTGGCGATCGATCGCTTGGCTGAGGCGGTCGATCGCCTCAAATTTTTCTTCGCGGTGATCGATCCGCCAAACATGGCGATCGATCGCCTAACCCTTGGATTGGCTACTGCGTCTCGGCGATCGGTCGCCTCATTTTAGGCGATCGATCGCCTGCCCTGCGATTTTCCTACTGCCCTTAGGCGATCGGTCGCCTCTTTTCAGGCGGTCGATCGCCTCGTACAGACTCGCGATTTTTCACCATTTTTGTACATTTTTCGAGCTCATCCTCATCCCTTACAAAACCAAACTTTCCTACAACACCAATAACATCATAACTCAATAAAACCCACATATAACACTTCAAAAATCATACCCCAACAACATACAACACATACCCAAAACAAACCCATTTCAAAACCCTCCAAAACCATATCAAACTCAAATAAAACTTTACAAAAACAACAAGGAGGTATCCATACCTCTTGGGGACTCCAAATCTCCCAACAATTTCCACAAATCAAGTTTTTGGAAGGATTCCTCTTCTTCTTTAAGCCCAAAAACGAAAATGGAAGGGTTTTGGGTTGGGAAGGGATTTTGGGGATTTTAAGAGTGATGGGTTAAAATGAATGAAGTGGGTTGGGTATAGTGGGGTATGGGTTAATTAAATTATACCCAAAATTAACATGATGTATAAAATACCCCAACATGGTATTTTAAAAGCATTTTACAAAAATGCAACCAACTTCATTAAATCCATACTTTCCTCATAATTAATGATCAACACAATTAAATCATGTTAACACCCCATTTTCTATCATGCATAACATGCACCTTGAAACGTAACCCCCCCGGGTCATGCCTATCATGTGACTAAGCATTTCATCGTGATAATTAATTTCAACACGTAAATCAATTATCCACATAATTAATCACATAAACATAATTAATGCCTTAATTGCAATTAATCATTTCGGGGACATCACATTACTCCCCTACTTATAAGATTTCGTCCTCGAAATCACATGCACTTACCCCAAAAGAAACTAAACATAAAGCACATACCAGAGAATAGTTCCGGGTAGTGCTGTACCATATGCCGCTCCGTCTCCCACGTAGCCTCCTCGACACCCCGACGATCCCACTGAATTTTGACCATCGGTATAATCTTGCTTCGTAATCTGCGATCCTCATGATCCAGAATTCTGATCGGTCGTTCAACGCAGGATACATCTGAGTCCAACTGCACTTCAGTAGGCTGTACAACATGAGACGGGTCTGGCTCATACTTCCGTACCATAGAAACGTAGAAAACATCATGAATCCCAGATAAAAACGGCGGTAGAGCCAAACGGTAGGCCAAAGTACCGATACGCTGCAATACTTCATATGGACCAACATACCTCGGGGATAACTTCCCCCGCATACCAAGACAAACTACACCCCTGAAAGGTGAGATTTTCAAGAAGACCCTGTCTCCTACTTGGAATTCCAGCGGTCGTCGTCGCTTATTGGCATAGGCCGCTTGCCTATCCTGGGTCGCTTTCATCTTTTGGCGTATCAACTTTATCTTGTCTTACATATCCTTAATCATATCCGGTCCTCCGACCGCTTTACTAGTCAAGTCCTCCCAATACAGCGGTGACCTACATCATCGTCCGTAAAGAGCTTCAAAAGGAGTTATTTGAATGCTCGTCTGATAGCTGTTAATATAGGGGAACTCCATCATTGGCACTGAATCTTGCCACGGAGTATCAAACTCCTAAACACATGCCCTCGACATGTCCTCGAGCGTCTGAAGGGTACGCTCTGTCTGGCCGTCTGACTGAGGGTGATAAGCTGTACTCAGTATCACTTCTGTGCCCAAAGCTGTCTGAAGACCCTCCCAGAAATGTGGAGTAAACCTTGGGTCTCTGTCAGACACAATCGAGACTGGAACCCCATGCAACCTCACCACATCCCGAACATATCATTGGGTCATCTTTAGGTACGCAAAAGTCATACAGTAGGGGATGAAGTGAGCTACCTTCGTTAGCCTATCCACAATCACCCAGATCGCATCAAATCCAGAGGCCGTCCATGGTAAGTGGGTCACAAAGTCCATAATGATATGCCTCCACTTCCACTTAGGTACCTTCAAGCTCTTCAGCTCTCTACCAGGCCTCTGCCTTCCTGCCTTTACCTGTTGGCAGATCAAACATCTTTTAGCGAAAGCGATCACATCGTGCTTCATGCGTCTCCACCAGAACTGACCACTTAGGTCCTTATACATTTTTCCTTCCTCCTGGGTGGATATTGAACCGACTACTATGAGCCCGTTCCGATATTCCTTTAAGCAACTCCGGCGTATCTGGGACTACCCATCGGTTGCCCGGCCTCAAGGAATAATTTTCTGCCATTCTGACCTTTGGTGGCTGTCCTCGAAGTACTAAAAAACGACCACCTCTTAACCTCATCATCTGACCTCTGGGCTTTCCTAATAGCCTCAAATAAGTCTGGCTCCGCCAACAAGGTCGACACTCGCATCGGCGACGTGTCCACATCAAAATCATACCCCAAATGGCAACAAGAGGTCATCATAGCTGATAAATTCATGACATCCATCTTCTTTGTCGCATATTCATCTCAGCCTGTGTGAACAAAACTCCAGGATCTTATGGTCCGTGTAAATGGTAAACGACGTACCATGCAAATAGTGCTTCCAAATCTTCGAGGCAAAAATAATGACTGCCAGCTCCAAATCATGGACTGGGTACCTAGCCTCATGTGGTTTCAACCGCCTCGATGCATAAGCCACCACCTGCTTAACTTGCATCAACACACAGTCCAAACCCTGCAGTGATGCATTCGTGTACAAGGCAACCCTCTTATTCAATTCTTGGAAGCTTTCCTCACAAGCTTCGGACTAATAGAACGACACTCCTTTCTGAGTCAGCTGTGTCAGGGGTCTGGTAATCCCTAAGGATCTGGAGTACTGTTCTCAAGTGTTTTACGTGTTCCTCTTCAGTTCGAGAGTAAATAAGCACATCGTCAATGAAAACTATGACGAACTGATCCAAACATGGTTGGGGCACTCTGTTCATCAGGCTCATAAAACAGCTAGGGCATTCGTCACCCCAAAAGGCATGACTAAGAATCCGTAGTGCCCATATCTAGTCCTGGAAGCCGTCTTCTGTACGTCATCCTCTCGAACTCAAATCTGATGATACTCCGACCTCAGATTGATCTTACTGTAGAGCCTCGTACTCTGCAGTTGATCAAACAAATCATCAATCCCCGGAAGCGGATACTTATTCTTCATCATGGCTTTGTTCAGTTGTCTGAAATCGATGCACAGCCGCATTGAACCATCTTTCTTCTTGACAAATAAAACTGGTGCACCCCAGGGCGATACGCTAGGGCGTATATAGCCCTTGTCAAGGAGCTCCTGCAACTGAACATTTAACTCCTTTAGCTCCGTTGGTGCCATCCTACACGGGGCACGAGAAATGGTAGACGTCCCTGGTAGTAACTTAATCCCAAACTCGACCTCTCTCGTCGGTGGGAATCCGGGAATCTCTTCCAGAGATACATCAGGAAACATCGCCACTACGGGCACATCCTCAACCTTTAACTCTTTCCTCTTTTCAGTAATATCAACAGTATAGATGAGATATCCTTTATGGTCTCGTTCCAATAATTGTGCCATCTTGACAGCAGATATTAACGGAATCCTTGAACGGGAACCATCCCCATAGAATGTCCATTGGACTCCCATATCAGACCTGAATCGGACAGTCCTTGTCTACAGTCCATAACAGCCTGATACTTGTTCAGCACATCGATGCCCACAATGCATTCGAAGTCTGACATTCCCAGAACAATCAAGTCTGTCCTCAGCTCGTTATCCTCAAAAATGAGGCCGTCATAAACCATCTGATCAGTTATCAAACTTCTTCCAGCGGGTGTCGAGACTACAAGAGGCATGGGCGACGGAGAAGTGCATATGAAATCGCATCACTTACTTCAGCATTTTCTGCCATACTGCAAGACAAGGGTTAACAACAATACCCAAAAGCAGTTCATATAATACCTCGTTGATAATTAAAACATGTTAGCATAGCATCCTATACTTCATATGTAACATATGCACACAACATGTTTACAAGTAAGCACCTAGCCAACTTATTGCTAAGGCTACCCTTTACTCATTCCCGGGTTATCTAACCTGGCTCTGATACCACTAATGTAGGGTCTTCCTACCTTAACATCATATTATACACGTATTATGGACTAAACATGCATTCATAGCCTCTTAAGGGTTCCGCTTGTAACTTTGAGCTAATGAGATTACGGGCAAAAAATGAAATTTCAAACTTAATTAATTACATTCTCAAAACGAATGTTAAAACGACAGAATTATACTACTACTAGAGTAGAGACTATCCAGAAGTCCTGAATCCTAACATCTTTCATGCTCCTCATAGCTCACTGCCTCAACCCGGCCCTTAGTCCTTTAGTCCAAAAGTGTACCTACAGGAACAACCCATCATGAGCATGTATATCGTTACTTAACATCATAAGGCAATGGCATATAAATAAATGCATGAAAATAATTGGTAACATATACTTCCTGGTTAATTGCATTAACCCTCTTTGGTTGTCCCTGTTTCATAGCCATGCATATAATCATTAATTCTTGACATGAATGATTAAAATCGTCGTCTTATAAATATCGTCATCTTACAACATCATCATCATATAAGCATTATCATCTTATACATATCATCATTTATAACATCATCATCATATAAGCATCATCATCTTATATCATCATCTTATAGCATCATCATCTTATAACTTCATCATCTAATAGCAGCATCATCTTATAACTTCATCATCTTATAACGTCATCATCTGATGACATCATCATCATTTAAGCATCATAACAAAATACAACAATAAATGTACGAAGTCTTGGTTAAGTAACTTGCTGGTTATTCGTTAACTTCTTCTTGTTAACCCTGATTTACCTTCGTGCATATGGGCATCTTACCCCGTGGTATCTTACCACACAATAACATCGTATGGCCTCTTACCATATGGGCATCTTACCCCGTGGCATCTTACCACATAATAACATCGTATGGCATCTTACCATATGGGCATCTTACCCCGTGGCATCTTACCACACAATAACATCGTATGGCATCTTACCATATGGGCATCTTACCCCGTGGCATCTTACCACACAATAACATCGTATGGCATCTTACCATATGGGCATCTTACCCCGTGGCATCTTACCACATTATAACATTGTATGGCATCTTACCATATGGGCATCTTACCCTTTTTATAAATATTGTATATCATTATTGTAAATTTACTTGCCACAATCATCATCATAAACATCATCATCATAAACTTACTTATCGTAATCATCATCGTAAACAATCATCATCATAAACATCATCATCATAATCATCATCGTAAGCATCATCATCATAAACATCATCATCATAATCATCATCGTAAGCATCATCATCATAAACATCATCATCATAATCATCATCGTCATAAACTTACTTATCATAATCATCATCGTAAACATCATCATCATAAACATCATCATCATAATCATCATCGTAAGCATCATCATCATAAACATCATCATCATAATCATCATCATCATAAACTTACTTATCATATCATCCTCATAAACATCATCATCATAAATACTGATGAAATTAATACATGGTCAGAGTTAGGAGTGCGTTACCGTCCGATGCCCGTACGCTTCTTACGTACCTTAATTCCAAAAGTGGAGAAATTGAAGAACTCTATCTTCTCGATGTTGTTGGCACCTGGGATGGTTCCACACAACCATACAAATCGATATTAGAAGCTAAACAATAGCCAAATACCAAAAATTCAACAAAAATCATCATTTTCCATGTTTTACACAGTGGCGATCGATCGCTTGGCTGAGGCGATCGATCGCCTCAAATTTTTCTTCGCGGCGATCAATCGCGCCAACACATGGCGATCGATCGCCTAACCCTTGGATTGGCTACTGCCTCTCGGCGATCGGTCGCCTCATTTTAGGCGATCGATCGCCTGCCCTGCGATTTGCCTACTGCCCTTAGGCGATCAGTCGCCTCTTTTTAGGCGGTCGATCGCCTCTACAGACTCGCGATTTTTCACCATTTTTGTACATTTTTCGAGCTCATCCTCATACCTTACAAAACCAAACTTTCCTACAATACCAATAACATCATAACTCACTAAAACCCACATAAAACACTTCAAAAATCATACCCCAACAACATACAACACAAACCCAAAACAAACCCATTTCAAAACCCTCCAAAACCATATCAAACTCAAATAAAACTTTACAAAAACAACAAGGAGGTATCCATACCTCTTGGGGACTCCAAATCTCCCAACAATTTCCACAAATCAAGTTTTTGGAAGGATTCCTCTTCTTCTTTAAGCCCAAAAACGAAAATGGAAGGGTTTTGGGTTGGGAAGGGATTTTGGGGATTTTAAGAGTGATGGGTTAAAATGAATGAAGTGGGTTGGGTATAGTGGGGTATGGGTTAGTTAAATTATACCCAAAATTAACATGATGTATAAAATACCCCAACATGGTATTTTAAAAGCATTTTACAAAAATGCAACCAACTTCATTAAATCCATACTTTCCTCATAATTAATGATCAACACAATTAAATCATGTTAACACCCCATTTTCTATCATGCATAACATGCACCTTGAAACGTAACCCCCCCGGGTCATGCCTATCATGTGACTAAGCATTTCATCGTGATAATTAATTTCAACACGTAAATCAATTATCCACATAATTAATCACATAAACATAATTAATGCCTTAATTGCAATTAATCATTTCGGGGACATCACAGGATGGGTTCTATTGGTATACTCACCCCGTGTGGGGTTGTCTCTGTTGGGGCAGGTGGAACAGGTACATCGGTAGCTGCGAAGTTGAGATCGAGCTATGGATCGGAGACCCTTCCGGGACCGAAGTATTAGTACCGGTATCGTGTAGAGTACTTTATACCTTAAATACACATTCTCTCATTTGATGCTCGCATGTGAGCAATGTTATATGTGTATATGGTTTGTATAAAAAGGCAAGGGCCTTTCTCTTTTCATTCATATGTTGCATGCAATTAATGTGAGTAAATGCTAAATGAATTGAGAACACGTTAGTGTATTATAAGGGTGCATGCTATGTAAGTGGACTTGATTGGGGGAAATTGGACATTACATGGTTTAATGTAAGAAATTTTATTATTGGTATGTTCATGCTATGGTAGTATGTGGTTCTTTCCCCGTGATTAGATGATTATATGCACTAAATACATGGGTTAATACACTATAGCTGGTTAAGGGCACGGGGTCCTTACAGATTATAGCATAAATTCTCAGCTAATAACAAATCATTTATGATAATGTTGCCATGGACAATCTTACACTTGCCCACAGTCTTGCCCATTGAGTTATCACCGAAGGTGATCTTAGGACCAGTATATTGAGTAATATCAGACAGTAGCTCGATGTTTCTCATCATGTGTCGAGAACATCCACTGTCTAAATACCAGTCTGATAGTTTCTTCTTGGATTCCTGTCATCAAAAAAAATTATTGTTGGTACACAATCCTACTTGGGTCCGGAACGGATTAGTCCTTTGCGGACCCACATCTGAATCAGCTTTATTGGCTTGTGTGTGTCTGGTATGGTGTGTGCTGTGCGATAACGAGTGCGCTGAGCTTGTTGTGTGTAGTGTGTTTTGTGAAATGGTGGTCTTTGATTCTTGTCAGGCAATCTATATCTTCTTTGGACCGGTTGTAAGTTGTGGTAATTGGATGGTTTTCCTTGCCTTAGATTTTGCAATATTGAGTTCGGTCTGATGCCCTTTTCGATCTTTGTAGTTGTAAGGACCCTAGTTCCTTAAGTGCGGATTAAAGGCGTAATAGAGCTAACATACATCTATAGAGTGTAAAGTTCGTGTTGATGTCTTGAGTTGTTAAGATTACAGTGCCAAAATAAAATTTCCAAAACGGATTAATTACATTCCCAATCAATTGAATGTTAATCCTATAGCTTTACACTACTCCTAGAGTAGAGACTATACAAAGGAATGATGCCCGGTACATCAAAAGCACTCCTCACAAGCTCACCACATCAACCCGCCTTATCCCGTCCGCCCAAAAGTAGCTACAGGAAACAACCCCAAAATCATGGGCATGTAACAAACCATATTCACAATAATATGATCGTAATTTAGAAATGCATAAACTGTAAATACGAATCACTTCTTGTATTTAATACATTTAATGCTCCATTTGGTTGTTCCTGTACTACAATCAATCCAATAGATTATAACACCAATATGTATGTCATGACATGCACCAATTCCGTGAATACCCATAACCAATTTCCAAGTCTTATTATATCAGTGACATAATGCCCCTTGCTTTAACATGACAGCGGAAATACCCCTCACTTAGACAATACCAGCGGCACTAATATCCCTCGCTATAATATGACAGCGGTCGTGTTCTTCGCTTCATATTAGCGGCAAATAGTCTCTCATCGCTACGGTATGATAGCGGCAAGTATTCACATCGCTACGCCACTCGCGGCAAGTAGTCTCCATCACTGGAATATAATCTCGACTCACAATCACATGCACCAATCATCCAATGTATACATGCAACCACAATGAATGACCAAGACCATGTATGCAACCATAATGCATAATTAAGTCCATGTATGCAACCAAAATGCATAACCAAGTCTAATGCGTAAAATACGTTTTACCGTCCGATGCCCGTACGTCTCACTACGTACCTTAGTTCCAAAGGTGGAGGTGTCGTGGGTCTTTATCTCCTTTGTTGTGTGGCTACCTGGGATGGTTCTACTGTGATGCCCCGAAATTAATTAATGGTAACTTGGACATTAATTATGTTTATATGATGTATCATGTATTGATAGATTTATGTGTTGGGTATTAAGATGTTAACATGATCAATTGTGTTAAATTATCAATTATGAGGAAAATATGATTTTAAATGAAGTATAGAGCATTGTTGTAAAGTGCTTTTAAAATACCAAGTTGGGTATTTTATACATCATGTTAAGTTTGGGGTATACTTTTTATTAAGTCATTACAACCCCTTTTTAATCCCATATCCCATCACTTTAAACCCCCCACTTTACTCTCACCTTTTAAAAATCCCCAAATCACTTCCCAACCCCAAACCCTACCCCCCATTTTCGAAACTCACCAAAAGAGGAGGAGGAAAGTCCCACAAAATCCTTATTTGTGTGATCTTTGCTAGGATTTGGAGCCTACAAGAGGTATGGAACCATTCCTATAAGTTTTATGATGTTTGGTGTTGAAATGGGTTAAGTTTTTGATGTTTTATGTGGGTTTGTTTGGGTATGTGTTGTGTATGGTTGGGGTATGATTTTTGAAGTGTTTTATGTTGGTTTTGGTGGGTTATGATGTTATTGATGTTTTATGGAAGTTTGGTTTTGGGGTGGTATGTGAAGGAGCTTGAAAAATGAGCATTAATGGCGAAAATTCGATGTACAGCACTCGGCGATCGATCGCCCGTTCTTGGCGATCGATCGCGAGCGTCCAGTACCAGCCAGAAGCATTTGGCGATCGATCGCCACTTTTGGGCGATCGATCGGCGGGCCTGGCGATCGATCGCGCCAAAAGTGGCGATCGATCGCCAAGAAGGAGATTTTGGCCCCTCGTCCAGTGCGATCTCGCGATCGATCGCGCCTGGGTGGCGATCGATCGCGAGCTGAAGAAAAGTGGATTTTGAATTTTTTTGTGGGATTTTTGGATATTGGACTATGTTTATTTTCTAATATCAATTTGTATGGTTGTGTAGAACCATCCCAGGTGCCCACAACATCCAGGAGATAAAGCTCTCCAAATTCTCCACTTTTGGGAATTAAGGTACGTAAGAGACGTACGAGCATCGGACGGTAAACCATGCCCTTACATATTATGATGATATTTAAGATGATGTTTACGATGATGACGTTTAAGATGATGTTATGATGATGATATCTATGATGATATTTATAATGATGATGCTTATGATGATGTTATGATGATGATGCTTATGTGATGTTATTTGTGGTAAGATGCCACGGGGTAAGACGCCCCACATGGTAAGAGGCCATGCGATATTATTTGTGGTAAGATGCCACGGGGTAAGATGCCCCACATGGTAAGAGGCCATGCGATGTTATTCGTGGTAAGATGCCACGCAATGTTTATGATATGGTAAGACGCCATATGATTGGGTAAGATGCCCACATGGTAAGATGCCAAGCAATGTTTATAATATGGTAAGACGCCATATGATTGGGTAAGATGCCCACGTGGTAAGATGCCACGCAATGATTATGATATGGTAAGATGCCATACAATGGGGTAAGACGCCCCAATATATGAATAAGAGTCAGGGATAACCAAGGAGGTCGGAGGACGACCAACGACTTTTACTTAACTAAGATGTTATGCATATGTATGCTTTTATATAATGTTAAGTAAATTTATGAATGCTCATGATGTGTTATCCCTGTAGGTACACTTTTGGACCGAGGGCCTAGGGTCGGGTTGAGGAAGTGAGCTAAAGGGAGCATGATGAACATAGGATGCAGGATTTTTGATAGTCTCTACTCTAGGAGTAGTGTAAATCTATAGCTTTAACATTCTTTGTTGGGAATGTAATTAAATAGCTTTGAAAACTTTATTTTTGGCCTGTAATCTCCCTAGCTCAAACTACAACCGGAACCCTTAAGAGGTTATAAATGCATGTTCTATCCAATTTATGTGTACTATATGAAGTTAAGGTAGGAAGACCCTACATTAGTGGTATCAGAGCAGTGGTTAGATAACCCGGGATGAGTGAAGGGTAGCCTTAGCAATAAGTTAGCTAGGTGCTTACTTTCGAACATGTTTTGTGCATAAGTTACATATGAAGTATATGATGTTATGCTAACATGTTTTGTTTATCTAACGAAGTATTATACGAACTGCTTTTGGATCTTGTTGTTAATCCTTGTGTTGCAGTATGGCAGCAAATGTGGAGGTAGGTGACGCAGTGAGCGTCAATGCAAGTGCGGGGCGTACGAATCCCCTACCCCCGCCAGCTTTTGATGATGAACCGGCCGAACAGCGGTTATTGCCAGGGGAGCTAAGCTTAACTCAGTTTCTTGCTTACCGACCCCCAACCTTTGAAGGAACTGAAACTGGGGAACGAGCTGAGGAATGGTTGGAAAGAATAGAGCAGATCTTTGTGGCAGCCCCATGTGCGAAGACAGCGTGGATACGGTTAGCGGAGTTCCAATTGGCCAAGAAGGCGTTAATGTGGTGGAAGACCACTGTGGTAGAGCAAGAGGCTCAAGGTCATGAAGTGAACTGGAAAATGTTTCGAACTCGCTTCCTGAACCGTTATTTCTCGGCTGCAGCACGACAGGCTAAGGAAGATGAATTCACTCACCTCAAGCAAGGTAATATGTCGGTATCGGATTATGCTCTTCAGTTTTGCTCCTTGCTCCGATATGTACCTCACATTGCCACAAGCACGCAAGCGAAGATGAGGAATTTCATGAAGGGTCTGAGGCCGGAGCTATACGATAGGGTGATCACTTATGGCCCTACTTGTTTTGATGATGCACTCTCAAGGGCTGAGCTAGCCGAACTAGGAGTGGGTGCATACCCTGATGTTGTACCACCGTCGGCACCCTCTCAGAAATCCACTCCGGATAATTTGAAGCCGAGGAATGATCAGTTCAAGTCAAGGGGGAACTCCTCAGCATCAAGGTTTAGCGGTAAGAAGTCCGACAATAGGTGGAAAGGAAATCGAAGAGGTGATGCCCCATCTGGAAGGGGGCAGTCTCAGGGAGACAGATCCGGGAGGATCCAATGCACTCTTTGTGGGCAACCACATCTGGCGAAAGACTGTATAGGGTGCTATGTTTGTGGCGACAAGGGCCACTTTGCTAGACAGTGTCCCAACAGGGGGAGCCAACAGGGTTCTGCGGGGAGGCCTGCAGATAGGACAGCACAACACAGACCACCCTTTGTACCGAGACAGCATGGAGGTCAGCCCATGGGGCCACCTCAAGGACAGGTCTATGCACTGACAAGGGAGCAGGCTTCAGCGGCTCCGGAGGAGGTTATAGCGGGTACGTGTCTTTTATTTACGCACCCTGCTTTTATTTTGATCGACACAGGTGCGTCACACTCTTTTGTGTCGACAAGTTTTGTGGAAAGGCACCACTTATGCACTTCTCCGTCGCCCACGCCTCTTATAGTCTCGACCCCCGCTGGAAGAAGTATGATTACTGATCGGATCGTCTACAATGGCCTCATTTATTTTGAGGATAAGGAACTAAGGTCAGATTTGATTGTTCTGGGAATGTCAGATTTTGATTGCATTCTGGGCATTGATGTTCTGAACAGGTATCAGGCAGTTGTGAACTGCAGGCAGAGAACTGTACGGTTTAAATCCGATATGGGAGTTCCATGGACGTTCTATGGGGATGGTTCTCGCTCTAAGATTCCGTTGATATCTGCTGTCAAGATGGCGCAGTTGTTGGAACGAGGTCATTCAGGATATCTCATTTATGCCGTCGATGTTACGGAAAAGAAAGGAGAAGTGAAAGTTGAGGATGTGCCCGTAGTGGCGGAGTTCCCTGATGTCTTTCCGGAGGAGATTCCCGGATTCCCACCGACGAAAGAGGTCGAGTTTGGGATTGAGTTATTACCAGGGACGTCTGCCATTTCTCGTGCCCCTTATAGGATGGCACCAGCGGAGCTAAGGGAATTAAAGATTCAGTTGCAAGAACTCCTTGATAAGGGCTATATACGCCCTAGCGTATCGCCCTGGGGAGCACCAGTTTTATTTGTGAAGAAGAAAGATGGTTCGATGCGTTTGTGCATCGATTACAGACAACTGAACAAAGCTACGGTGAAGAATAAGTACCCACTCCCGAGGATCGATGATTTGTTTGATCAGTTGCAGGGTACGAGGCTCTACAGTAAGATCGATCTGAGGTCGGGGTACCATCAGATTCGAGTAAGAGGAGAGGATGTCCAGAAGACAGCCTTCAGGACTAGGTATGGGCATTATGAATTCCTAGTCATGCCTTTTGGGGTGACAAATGCCCCGGCTGTTTTCATGAGTTTGATGAACAAGGTGTTCCAGCCATATTTGGACCAATTCGTCATAGTTTTCATTGACGACATACTCATCTACTCTAGGACTGAAGAAGATCATGTACGGCACTTGAGGACAGTACTTCAGATCCTTAGGGATCATCAGTTGTATGCAAAGCTGAGCAAGTGCGAATTCTGGTTAGACAGCGTGGTGTTCCTAGGCCATGTCATATCTAGCCAAGGGATATCTGTGGATCCGAGGAAGATTGAAGCTGTGATGGAGTGGGCAGCACCCACTTCTGTACCCGAAATACGGAGTTTTCTGGGCTTAGCAGGTTATTACCGACGTTTTGTCGAGGGGTTTTCCAAGATCGCTAAGCCATTGACACAGCTGACTCAGAAAGGAGTCCCATTCTTTTGGTCCGAAGCTTGTGAGGAAAGCTTCCAAGAATTGAAGCGTCGTTTGACGACAGCGCCAGTATTGGTGATTCCGTCTGAGGATAAGAGGTTTGCCTTGTACACGGATGCGTCACTGCAGGGCTTGGGCTGCGTATTGATGCAAGACAGACAAGTGGTAGCCTATGCTTCGAGACAGTTGAAGCCTCATGAGACCAGGTACCCAGTCCATGATCTGGAACTGGCAGCTATCATTTTCGCCTTGAAGATTTGGCGTCATTACCTTTATGGTACTACGTTTACCATTTTTACGGACCATAAGAGCCTGAAGTTCTTGTTCACTCAGGCAGAGTTGAATATGAGGCAAAGGAGGTGGATGGACTTACTCAAGGATTATGACTGTGAAATTGAGTACCATCCTGGTAAGGCAAATTTGATAGCAGACGCCTTAAGTCGGAAGGTGAAGAGTACTGCTGAGGACGTTATGTGTTTGTCAGCTTTGATGACTTCTTACTGCCATCTGGGCTATGACTTCGATGTAGACACGTCGCCGGTGCGAGTGTCGACCTTATTGGCCGAGCCAGATGTATTTGAGGCTATCAGGAAAGCCCAGAGGTTGGATGATGAAGTTCAGAGATGGTCATCAATAGTACTTCGAGGTCAGCCAACAAAGTTTAGTGTGGCTGAAGATGACTCTTTAAGACTGGGCAACCGATGGGTGGTCCCAGATGCGCCAGGATTGCGTAAAGGAATTTTAGAACGGGCTCATAGTAGCCGGTTCAGTATCCACCCCGGTGGAAGAAAGATGTATAAGGACCTAAGTGGTCAATTCTGGTGGAGACGCATGAAGCATGATGTGATCAGCTTCGTTAAGAGATGTTTGATCTGCCAACAAGTAAAGGCAGAAAGGCAGAGGCCTGGTGGCGGGCTGAAGAGCTTGGAGGTACCTAAGTGGAAGTGGGAGCATATATCTATGGACTTCGTGACCCACTTGCCAAGGTCGACCTCTGGATTTGATGCGATCTGGGTGATCGTGGATAGGCTGACGAAGGTAGCTCATTTCATCCCTTACAGTATGACTTTCACGTATTTAAAGATGGCCCAATTATATGTACGGGATGTAGTGAGGTTGCATGGGATTCCAGTCTCGATCGTGTCTGACAGAGACCCAAGGTTTACTTCTCATTTCTGGGAGGGTCTCCAGACAGCTTTGGGCACCGAGGTGAGACTAAGTACAGCTTATCACCCTCAGACTGATGGCCAAACGGAGCGTACTATACAAACGCTCGAAGATATATTGAGGGCATGTGTTTTGGAGTTTGATACTCCGTGGCAAGAGTCTATACCTCTGGTGGAGTTCTCCTACAATAACAGCTATCAGGCGAGCATTCAAATGGCCCCTTTTGAAGCTCTGTACGGACGACGATGTAGATCACCGCTGTATTGGGAGGACTTGACGAGTAAAGCGGTCGGAGGACCGGATATGATTAAGGACATGGAGGAAAAGATTAAGATGATACGCTTAAAGATGAAAGCGGCCCAAGATAGGCAAGCAGCCTATGCCAATAAGCGGCGACGACCGCTAGAATTTCAAGTGGGAGACAAGGTCTTCTTGAAAATCTCACCCTTCAGGGGTGTTGTTCGATTTGGTATGCGGGGGAAGTTATCCCCGAGGTATGTTGGACCGTATGAGGTGTTACAGCGTATCGGCACTTTGGCTTACCGATTGGCTTTACCGCCGTCCTTATCTGGAATTCATGATGTCTTCCATGTTTCTATGTTGAGAAAGTATGAGCCAGATCCGTCTCATGTTTTACAGCCTACTGAAGTGCAGTTAGACTCAGATGTATCCTACGTTGAACGACCGGTCAGAATTCTGGATCGTGAGGATCGCAGACTACGAAGTAAAGTTATACCGATGGTCAAAGTTCAGTGGGATCGTCGGGGTGTCGAGGAGGCTACGTGGGAGACGGAGCGGCATATGATGCAGCATTACCCCGAACTATTTTCTGGTATGATTTATGTTTAGTTTCTTTTGGGTAAGTGCATGCGATTTCGAGGACGAAATCTTGTAAGTAGGGGAGTAATGTGATGCCCCGAAATTAATTAATGGTAACTTGGACATTAATTATGTTTATATGATGTATCATGTATTGATAGATTTATGTGTTGGGTATTAAGATGTTAACATGATCAATTGTGTTAAATTATCAATTATGAGGAAAATATGATTTTAAATGAAGTATAGAGCATTGTTGTAAAGTGCTTTTAAAATACCAAGTTGGGTATTTTATACATCATGTTAAGTTTGGGGTATACTTTTTATTAAGTCATTACAACCCCTTTTTAATCCCATACCCATCACTTTAAACCCCCCACTTTACTCTCACCTTTTAAAAATCCCCAAATCACTTCCCAACCCCAAACCCTACCCCCCATTTTCGAAACTCACCAAAAGAGGAGGAGGAAAGTCCCACAAAATCCTTATTTGTGTGATCTTTGCTAGGATTTGGAGCCTACAAGAGGTATGGAACCATTCCTATAAGTTTTATGATGTTTGGTGTTGAAATGGGTTAAGTTTTTGATGTTTTATGTGGGTTTGTTTGGGTATGTGTTGTGTATGGTTGGGGTATGATTTTTGAAGTGTTTTATGTTGGTTTTGGTGGGTTATGATGTTATTGATGTTTTATGGAAGTTTGGTTTTGGGGTGGTATGTGAAGGAGCTTGAAAAATGAGCATTAATGGCGAAAATTCGATGTACAGCACTCGGCGATCGATCGCCCGTTCTTGGCGATCGATCGCGAGCGTCCAGTACCAGCCAGAAGCATTTGGCGATCGATCGCCACTTTTGGGCGATCGATCGGCGGGCCTGGCGATCGATCGCGCCAAAAGTGGCGATCGATCGCCAAGAAGGAGATTTTGGCCCCTCGTCCAGTGCGATCTCGCGATCGATCGCGCCTGGGTGGCGATCGATCGCGAGCTGAAGAAAAGTGGATTTTGAATTTTTTTGTGGGATTTTTGGATATTGGACTATGTTTATTTTCTAATATCAATTTGTATGGTTGTGTAGAACCATCCCAGGTGCCCACAACATCCAGGAGATAAAGCTCTCCAAATTCTCCACTTTTGGGAATTAAGGTACGTAAGAGACGTACGAGCATCGGACGGTAAACCATGCCCTTACATATTATGATGATATTTAAGATGATGTTTACGATGATGACGTTTAAGATGATGTTATGATGATGATATCTATGATGATATTTATAATGATGATGCTTATGATGATGTTATGATGATGATGCTTATGTGATGTTATTTGTGGTAAGATGCCACGGGGTAAGACGCCCCACATGGTAAGAGGCCATGCGATATTATTTGTGGTAAGATGCCACGGGGTAAGATGCCCCACATGGTAAGAGGCCATGCGATGTTATTCGTGGTAAGATGCCACGCAATGTTTATGATATGGTAAGACGCCATATGATTGGGTAAGATGCCCACATGGTAAGATGCCAAGCAATGTTTATAATATGGTAAGACGCCATATGATTGGGTAAGATGCCCACGTGGTAAGATGCCACGCAATGATTATGATATGGTAAGATGCCATACAATGGGGTAAGACGCCCCAATATATGAATAAGAGTCAGGGATAACCAAGGAGGTCGGAGGACGACCAACGACTTTTACTTAACTAAGATGTTATGCATATGTATGCTTTTATATAATGTTAAGTAAATTTATGAATGCTCATGATGTGTTATCCCTGTAGGTACACTTTTGGACCGAGGGCCTAGGGTCGGGTTGAGGAAGTGAGCTAAAGGGAGCATGATGAACATAGGATGCAGGATTTTTGATAGTCTCTACTCTAGGAGTAGTGTAAATCTATAGCTTTAACATTCTTTGTTGGGAATGTAATTAAATAGCTTTGAAAACTTTATTTTTGGCCTGTAATCTCCCTAGCTCAAACTACAACCGGAACCCTTAAGAGGTTATAAATGCATGTTCTATCCAATTTATGTGTACTATATGAAGTTAAGGTAGGAAGACCCTACATCTACACAATCACACAAACCAATATTAGAAGCCATTTTGTGAACCAATACCAAAAATCCCATTAAAATAGCCAAAAATCCAAAACAACACATTTTAATACTCGCGATCGATCGGCCCTTACGCTCGATCGATCGCGAGCTTCTCAACACAGCGCCCAACATTTGTTGTCCGCCTCAATCGACTCGAGATGTCCTCACCGATCGATCGGGAAGTCGCCTCGATCGATCGAGAGTTCTTCTCGATCGATCGGGAAGACTACAAAAATTCTGCCAGAAGCTCTGTTGTGCTCGATCGATCGAAGGTCATGCTTGATCGTTCGAGGATCTCTATAAATGCGAGAAATCGCCATTAATGTGTACAGAACCCTACCAACCATATTAACTCCATAACAACTCAATCCAAAACATCAAAAACACCAATATTACTTCAAAACAACCCTCAACAACAACATACTCCAAAACCCAACCAAAAACACCGTATAATCAAACAATCCCATTTTAAATCTCCAAAACACAAACCCTTTTCTTATCAAAATACATGAGGATAACACTAAGAGGGTATATACCACTTGAAGCTTCAAACTTCTCGCAAGAACCAAGCAAAAACAAGCTTTCCCCAAGTTTTCTCTCCTCCTCCCTTGCCAAGATCGAAAAATGGGGTTTGGGGAAAAGGGTTGGGAATGATTTTAATTGAGAGTGGTGGGTTAAAGAGGAAGTGGGGGTATAAGTGTTGGGATTAAATATCATGGTACCTCATAATTAGCATTGATGTATAAAATACCCCAACATGATATTTTAAAAGCATTTTCCCAAAAATGCACCAAAACCTAAATTAAACACATGCTTTGCTAAATAATTATCAACCATCACAAATCAACCATAATAACACCCAATTTCCCAACATGCATAACATGCACCCCGAAATGCATTACCAGGTCACGCCCACCATGTGACTAAGCACTTCACCATATTAATTAATTCTAACACTAAATTAATTAACACCATAAAAATCGCATAAACATAATTAATGCCCAAATGCATATAATTATTTCGGGGATATCACAATACTCCCCTACTTATAAGATTTCGCCCTCGAAATTGCATGCATTCACCAATCCGAACTAAACATAAATCACATACCAGAAAATAGTTCCGGGTAATACTGCACCATATGCTGCTCCGTCTCCCACGTGGCCACCTCGACACCCCTACGATCCCACTAAACCTTGACCACCGGTATCACTTTGTTCCGAAGTCTGCGATCAGCTCTATCCAGAATCCTGACTGGCCGTTCCTCATAGGACACATCAGAGTCTAACTGCACCTCAGAAAGCTACAACACATGCGACGGATACGGCTCATATTTCCGCAACATAGATACGTGGAACACGTCATGAATACCAGACAACGACGGTGGCAATGCCAAATGGTAAGCCAAGGTACCGATGCGCTGTAAAATCTCATACAGTCCCACATACCTCGGAGACAATTTCCCACGCATATCAAACCGTACCATACCTCTGAAAGGTGAGATCTTCAAAAATACTCTGTCTCCCAACTGAAACTCCAACGGTTTCCACCGTTTATTAGCATAAGCTGCGTATTTGTCCTGGGCTACTTTCATTTTCTGCCTTATCACCTTTACCTTTTCTTTCATTTCCCGAAATAGTTCTGGTCCACCGACCGATTTGCGGTCCAAGTCGTCCCAACATAAGGGTGATATACATCGCCTGCCATAAAGGGCCTCAAAAGGAGCCAATTGTATGCTTGCCTGGTAGCTATTGTTATAAGAGAACTCTACCAAGGCTACTGAATCCTGCCATGAAGTGTCAAACTACAATACACATGCCCTCAATATGTCCTCGAGCGTTTGGATAGTACGCTCGGTCTGGCCATCCGTTTGAGGATGATATGCAGTGCTTAACCTTACCTCAGTTCCCAAGGCTGATTGAAGACCCTCCCAAAAATGAGATGTGAATCGCGGATCTCGATCCGACCCTATAGAAATAGGGATCCCGTGCAATCTTATCACATCTCAAACGTATAACTGAGCCATCTTCAGATAGGTGAAGGTCATACTATAGGGAATGAAGTGACCCGCTTTGGTCAGTCTGTCTACAATCACCCAAATGGCATCAAAACCCGAAGTAGTCCTCGGCAAGTGTGTAAGGACCCTAGTTCCTTAAGTGCGGATTAAAGGCGTAATAGAGTTAAACATGCCTCTAATGATATAAAGTTCCGTATTGATGTCTTGAGCCGTTAAGGTTACAGGCCAAATTAAAATTTCCAAAAAGGGATTAATTACATTCCCTATCAATGAATGCTAATCCTATAGCTTTATACTACTCCTAGAGTAGAGACTATACAAAAGAATTAGGCCTGCTATGCCAAGAGCACTCCTCACTGGCTCACCGCATCAATCCGCCTTAGCCCGTCCGCCCAAAAGTACCTACAGGAATAACCCCAAACCATGAGCATGTATACAAATCATAATCACAATAATATGATCATAGTTCAATGCATAAACCATAAATGCAATTCACTTCCTGTATTCAACACATTTAAAAGCTCCCTTGGTTGTCCCTGTACCACAATAATAATCAATGGATTATAATACCGATATGTATGTCATGACATGCACTGATTTCCATGTATACCGTATTCAATTCCCGAGTTTTATTATATCAGTGGCATAATACCCCTCGCGTTAACATGACAGCGGAAATACCCCTCGCTTAGACAATACCAGTGGCACTAATATCCCTCGTTATAAATATGACAGCGGTCGTGTTCTTCGCTTCATATTAGCGGCAAACATTCTCTCATCGCTAAGGTATGACAGCGGCAAGTATTCACATCGCTACACCACTAGCGGCAAGTATTCTCCATCACTGTAATATAATCCCGACTCACAATCACATGCAACCAAAATGCATGACCAATCCATGTATGCAATCCATGATGCATAAATAAGACCACATATGCAACCAAAATGCATAATAAATTCCATGTGTGCAACCATAGTGCATAACCAATTCAATACGTAATAATACATTTTACCGTCCGATGCCCGTACGTCTCACTTAGTTCTAAAAGTGGAGATGTCGTGGGACTTTATCTCCTTTGATGTGTGGCTACCTGGGATGGTTCTACACAATCACATGAATCCATATTAGAAGCCAATAAATGAACCATTACCAAAAACATCATCATTTAGAACAAAATCCCAAAACCCACATTTTTAGCCTTGCGATCGATCGGTCCCCAGCCTCGATCGATCGCTAATGTTCAACAAAAAAAGTATTTTGGTTTTGCCTCTGCCGATCGATCGAGACATTCTCTCGATCGATCGAGATTTCACACATCGATCGATCGGAACATTTTCCCGATCGATCGGTGAGCTCGATACAAGCCTTGGCCAGGCTCTGTCCCGCTCGATCGATCGGACCCAGATTTCGATCGATCGAGAAGCCCTGTTCTTGCGAGAAATTCCAAGTAAGAGATTCCAACAACACCTAAACTCATACACCACCAAGATCAATCACCCAACACAACATTAACCCACAAAACAACCTTAAAATACATCCCCCAAACATAAACAACATGTTGGACCAAGATCCACCCTTATAACTCCAAAAACAAGCTACAAACCCAACCAAAACTCAACAAAACTCTACCATAATGGAAGCTTACCACTTGATCTCCAAGTTTTCAGCAAAAACTCACAAAAAGACTCATTTTCAAAGCTTTCTCCTCTCCTCTTGTTTCAGAAACGAAAATGGAAGTTCTTAGGTGAAAGGATGGGGTTTTGGGGACAAAAGCTGATAGAGAGGGGGTGATGGGATATAAAGTGGTATGCAAGTGGCCCTTACCATCTTTGGGAGTTAAATGTGTATCATAATATAAGCATGATGTATAAAATACCCCAACATGATATTTTAAAAGCATTTTACTACAATGCATCAAAATCACCATTAAAATCATGCTTTACCAAAATTACAAACCAACACATTTAAACAATTATAACACCCAAACACCCAACATGTATAACATGCACCCTGAAATGCTCTACCGGGTCACGCCTACCATGTGACAAGAATTTTACCAAGATAATTAGTCCTAACACATAATCTAATTATCGCCATAATATCACATAAACATAATTAATGCCCAAATTGCAATTAATTATTTCGGGGATATCACAAAGTGGGTCACAAAGTCCATGGATATATGTTCCCACTTCAATTTTGGTATCTCTAAACTCTTCAACTCACCACCAGGTCTCTGCCTCTCTGCCTTAACCTGCTGGCAGATCAAGCACCTCTTAACGAAAGTGACGACATCACGCTTCATTATTTTCACCAAAACTGTTCACATAGATCCTTATACATTTCTTCCCGCCTAGGGTGGATACTAAGCCTGCTACTATGAGCTCGCTCCAAGATCCCTCTACGCAACTCCAGCGTACTCGGAACTGCCCAACGGCTACCCAATCTCAAGGATCCGTCTTCAGCCACTCTGAACTGTGATGGCTATCCTTGAAGTACCAATGATGACCATCTTTGAACCTCATATGTTAATAGGGCTTTCCTGGTATTCTCATAAATGTCCGGCTCTGCCAATAAAGTCGATACCCGTACCGACGATGTATCCACATCAAAATCATAGCCCAGATGGCAATAAGAAGTCATCATAGCCGATAAACACATGGCGTCCTCAGCAGTCCTCTTCACCTTCCGACTCAAGGCGTCTGCTGTCAAGTTCGCTTTTCCAGGATGGTTCTCTATCTCACAGTCATAGTCCTTGAGTAAATCCATCCATCTCCTTTGTCGCATATTTAACTCCGCCTGAGTAAACAAGAATTTCAGGCTCTTATGATCTGTATAAATGGTAAGCGACGTACCATACAAGTAATGCCTCCAAATCTTCAGGGCAAAGATAATAGCCGCCAACTCCAAGTCATGGACTGGATATCTAGCCTCATGCGGCTTCAACTGCCTCGATACATAAGCTATCACATGCTTTTCTTGCATCAATACACAACCCAAGCCCTGAAGTGATGCATTAGTGTACAGAACAAACCTCTTGTTCTCCGTGGGAATCACCAACACAGGCGCCGTCGTCAACCGATGCTTCAACTCTTGGAAGCTTTGATCACAAGCCTCAGACCAATAGAACGGTATTCCCTTTTGAGTTAAATGGGTCAATGGCTTAGCAATCTTAGAAAATCCCTTGACGAAGCATCGATAATAACCCGCCAACCCAAGAAAACTCCGTATTTCGGGTACAGAAGTGGGTGCAGCCCACTCCATCACAGCCTTTATCTTCCTGGGGTCCACCGATATCCCACTGCTAGATATAACATGTCCCAAGAATACCACACTACTCAACCAGAATTCACACTTGTTGAGCTTGGCAAACAACTGATTATCTCTGAGGATCTGGAGCACCGTCCTCAAGTGTTTCACGTTCTCTTCCTCACTCCGAGAGTAGATAAGTATGTCGTCAATAAACACTATGACGAACTGGTCAAGATATGGCTGGAACACTCTGTCATCAAACTCATAAAGACAACGGGGACATTCGTCACACCAAACGACATAACTAAGAATTCGTAGTGCCCATACCGTGTCTGGAATGCTGTCTTCTGCACATCCTCTTCTCTGACCCGAATATGGTGGTACCATGATCTCAAATCAATCTTGCTATACAACTTAGTACCCTGCAACTGATCAAATAAATCGTCAATTCTTGGGAGAGGATACTTGTTTTTCACCGTGGCCTTATTCAGTTGCCGGTAATCTATGCACAAACGCATCGAACCATCCTTCTTCTTCACAAAAATAACCGGCGTGCCTCATGGCGATACGCTAGGGCGTATATATCCTTTGTCCAGGAGTTCCTGCAACTGCTCCTTCAATTCCCTCAACTCCACCGGTGCCATCCTGTATGGGGCACGAGAAATAGCGGATGTCCCCGGTAATAACTCAATCCCAAACTCGACTTCTCTAGCCGGTGGGAATCCTGGGATCTCCTCCGGGAACACATCAGCAAACTCTGCTACCACGGGTGCATCCTCCACCCTCATTTCTTTATTCTTTCCCATTGTGTCCACGGCATAGATAAGATAGCCCGTGTGACCAATTTCCAACAACTGGGAGATTTTGATCACCGATATCAATGGAATCTTCGCACGGGAACCGTTCCCATAAAAAGTCCACTGAATCCCCATACCAGATCTGAACCGAACTGTCCTCTGCAGACAATCCACTACTGCCTGATATCTGTTCAGTATGTCGATGCCCACAATGCAATCAAAATCTGACATACCCAATACAATCAAATTTGCCTTCAATTCATTGTCCTCAAAATAAATGAGGCAGTCTCAAGAAACTGATCAGCAACAACATTCCTTCCGGTGGGTGTCGAGACCAATAGAGATGTGGGTAACGGAGACGTGCACATACGATGTCTCTCCACAGAGTCCGCAGACACAAAGGAGTGCGAAGCACCTGTGTCTATTAAAATAAAGGTGGAATATGTAAATAAAAGGCACGTACCAGCTATCACCTCCTCTGGAGCTGCATCGGCCTGCTCCCTAGTCAGTGCATAGACCTGTCCCTGAGGTGGCCCCATCGCCTGACCTCCTATCTGTCGAGGCACCATCAGCTGCCTTTGCTGCACTGTCCGGCTAGAAAACCTCCTCTGCCCCCTCTGATATCTACCTGACCATCACCATTCTGACAGAACCGAGATATGTGGCCCATCTTGCCACATTTATAACAAGCCGTACAGTCGCGCATGTTATGTGGTCCTCCACAAAGTGACACTTTACTACTCCGGTCCTGTTTACTTGAGTCTGCCCTCTATTACTAGGTGCACTACCCCTCTGGTTATCCATTCTCCTTCCACCAAACAAGAAGAAGAATAAGAAGCCCCACGAGGTTTAAATGATTCTCCTCGTGGCCTCATATTATGAGACACCGATCTCGGTGGTGGAACTTGTGGGGGTGCATCGTCCATGTAAGCACTGACTCCTATCTCTGCCAGTTCTGCTCTAGTAAGAGCATCATCAAAGGAGGTGGGGTTGTTGGAGATAACCCGATCAAATAGTTCTGGAATTAGTCCTTTCAAGAAATGCCTCATCTTGGCATGCCCGTTCGTAGCGATGTGAGGAACATACCTCAATAGTAATGAGTAATGCATGGCATAGTCCGAGACTGTCATACTCCCTTGCTTCAGGTTCGTATCCTCCTTTGTTTGCCTAGCCGCAGCAGAGAAGTACCGGTTTAGAAACCGGGTTCTGAACAAAGTCCAGTCAATCACCATACCCTGAGCCTCAACTCCATCACCGTCGTCTTCCACCACATGGAAGACTTTTTTGCTAGTTTGAACTCTGCCATCCTCAACCATGCTGTCCTAGCACAAGGCGCAGACACAAATATCTTGTAAGGCCCCGATGCTAATTAATCCGGATTAACGATGATTAAGCAAACCTGGATAATTAAAAGTGCAAACTTGAAATAAAGAATTCCGGACTACGATGTGTCAACCAACTAGTGGACATGTTTTAGTACATGAGCATGTGATCACATGACACTTGAAGAACACATGCCACTAATTAATTTAACTCATGTTTAATACATGATTTTGGACCAATAATCTAGCAAGGTAATGATGTATGGACACAAGGATTTCATAATACATGAAATAAATTAAAGAACCATGCTTTGAAGCCATGAAACTCACGCCTAACTCACATGCATTTCAGATTTTTCTTCAATCATCACCATCATTCTCTCTCTCCATCTCAACCATTTTTCTCTCCCTTGTCTCTTGACCATTTCGAAAATGTCAGCTCATTTTATACCAAAATTCTTTTGGGTTTATGAGTGCATGTAACATGCAAAGAGGGATTTGAATGCTACTCATCTTGAGGAACAAGATGCACCAATAATTTTCAAATTTGGAGCAAGAAGATGCAAGATTTTCGAGTAGCAACAGTTTTGGTGTAGGATTTTCGATCATGGCTCGTTTTTTGTGGATGATAAAGCTTCAAATCTTGAATATAAATGAAGGTAAATCATCATCCTTGAGTTTTATCAACATGCATGTAGGATTGAGGGTCGAACCATGGTGTTCATTCATGAAGAAGTTGCTGTCAATTTTAGTCTGCTAAGACCAGTGCATGAACAGTCTGGTTTTTTGCGTTTTTTATCATAGTTACGTTTCGAATTGGAGAATAATGCCCCTATGACAAGTTGTAGAATTTTGTGTTAGCTTTAAATGGCCACCAACAACTATTTGGATTTAAGATGAAAACGTTATGGTTGTTCTACCAATATGTGTCAAATCTGGAAATTCACTGCATGCGAGTTTCATGCATTTTGTTCTTCGTATTTCTGGGAATAAATGGCTACGAATTTGAAGTTTTAGGCTCTAATAAGTGTTGTAGTATTCGAGGTTAGATTTCATTTGGAATTGGCTTCACTCAATTTGGAGCTCATATGAAAGAATTATGTTAATTTTACCACATATTGCTCAATCTGGAAAAGGATTTCATACGAGCTTTTAGGCTTGTACGTTTTTCAAATAATGTACATCAAGATGAACCTTTTAGCTTAAAGCTCATAAGATATGTATTGTAGAATGTGGCGTTATCTTGCATGATAAACTGACCTTACATGATTTGGAGTTTACGTGTGTAAGATATGCACTTGTCCCTAGAACTGCTCACTAATATGAGTATTTTTAAATCTAGCATACTTTGCTTTGCATGTACCTTAAGATGAGTGAACTAGCTTCTGGACCTGAAGATGACTCTAGTACTTTAAGTTTTCGTGATTTTCCCACTGGCCTCAAGTCTTTTGGACATTACGAATTTATTATGATTTTTATACGAAAATGGGTCAACCTGAAAATTAAGAAAATTTGCTAAGGGTCAATGTTTGGATTATAAATTTGATATTGGAAATAAGTGAACACTTTGATGATATAATTGAGGTGTAAATGACCAGGTTAATAGATTCCGCGGTTGATCTGAGAAGTCTCGGTAGATTAGCTTGGGTCGAGGTACGTTGAAATGAGTTGTATCATGACGTCTGACAAAGGCGTGTAATGATACTACTGTTTGACCTTTTACGCCATTACTTGATGATTTAATTGTCACTATATGAATTCTTATGTGACTATATGATATGATGAATGTCTTGGATTACACGATATGTGAAATTACATGATTCGTATAAACTTTCACATGAGATTGCATGATATATTGAGTTGCATATGTCATTTGATGCATAAATGATTCATGGGCATATCATATTGATCTATCATTCCTTTGATATCCATGATTATGACTGAGTTGATTCACTCTGAATGTCGGGGACGACGAGCACGGTGATGACAGGCAGTATAGGTAGCGATTGTAGTCACGCGCGTGCCACCAGACCTAGACACGAGGGATGGACGAACACATCACATAGGATGAGTCTCCTAGCGCAATGTGCGTGTGTTGTCACCCTCTGCTCGAGCTGAGATTATTTGATGATACCTTCCTTTGGACTCCGATTTTGGTATCTTGATATTCGATTCCTTGTACCCATTCATACATCTCATTCATACATGGTATGCATTGCATGATACTTTGTCATTTGACATGATTTATTTATTTCTCGTACTGGGGCACTGACCCCCTTTGTGGGGGGTTGTCATGTCTTTTGTTGTTCGGACATGACAGGCTTTATAGGAGGACATGGTAGCGATGCTTACAGCGACGCATCGAGAGATACCAGAGCTCCTTGAGAGAGAGCTCAGGTTTATATTTATGTTTTGCGTCCCAGTAGTTGCTAGAATATTTTTACTTATGTTTTAAATAATCGGGGTATGCCCCGAGTATCTGTATTTTAATTATTCTACTACTGGTTGATGATATACTTGATAATTTATGTTATGATCAACATGTTGAATTTGAAATCGGAATTACATATCTTAAGTATCAGTATATATGTATCACCTAAAAGCGAAAAAAATGTAGGGCCGTTTGATAAGACCTTTGAATAAAACTTTCGTTGTTTACGCAAATTAATCAGTATGTGTTAATTAAACACCACATTAGGATCGGGCCCTCACATTATGGTATCAGAGCATATATCTGGGATATACTCAAACTAGAGTTAAGACACTGAGAATAGACACAAATGAATTGCTTGTGCATGTGTCTGACTATGTGATTTTATATGCTCTTGCCTGCTATGTTAACATGTTCGATAATGAGATTTTATATATGTAACAGATTACTAAGTAGGGATAGTTAGATGTCATATATCTGAGTATTTTAATATGCTGAGTTGCATAGAATCTAGAGAATTTGAATGCCGAGTTTCATAGAATCTAGAAAATTTGAATGCTGAGTTGCATATCTTCTAGAGAATTTGAGAATTTTATATGTTAGCACTGGTAGTTGCTGACCGGATGATGATGTATAATAAGTGATGAGAACATCTCTGACTTGAGATTGTATATGATGTTTTGATTTTATGATGAACAGTTAGTGTTTGGACAGGTAGCAGCGATACAGACTTTAAGAGCCATCTATTGTACCTGTAGGCACTGTAAACTGTGAATTGAATTAACTTAGTGTTATTGAAAATATTTATCACTTTGGGACTTATCCTTGTGATTAGTGGGATGGCACTAGAACTATTTAAAACGCATTTTGTCGATTGACATCAGGATTTTGAGTCTGAAAGACCAAGGTTATAAGTATGAGTTTACGTCAAAACCTATGTACGCCAAGATGATAATTTAGAACTTGAGAATATTGGAACTAGAAATATTTGAATTGAAAATAGAATGTAGTTGTTGTGAGAAACAACGAAAATTGGTTTGAATGAGGACTTGGATATGTGGATTGTCGTAATTCAGTTCCAATTTATATGTCCAAATTATAAATAAAAACTACAATAGGAACTCTTCTAGATGATAGTATCTAGAGTAATGGTAGTGACAGATGACGAGTTTTCCTCTTTGTGATACGAGAAAATATGTTTACTAGAAGGCCATATTGATGACATGAAAAATGATAATTGATTATCATGGACTTGAGAAATGGAAATATCTGCTTAATCTCCATAGCTATTCACTAGTGAAGAGATTAGATATATACTGAAGAATAAGACACCGATGTGGTGCGAAGTAGTTAGATCTGGATTAAAGATTAATGAAGTGACTATCATTTGGAATAATCCAAGTAGTCCTAGAACAGTTTCAGACGTATCATTATTGTTCATCCAGCCCTAGTAATGCTAGAGGTACTAAGAGATTGTAGAATACCAGATCTTTTGAGGTCGTTGAAGTCATTGTAGATATAACTTATCTACTGATCCAGGTGAAAGAGTAAAAGGAACTGATATTCATTGTGGCTAGTCAGAGCATGTCCGTTACGTGCCCAGGAACAGATGCAGCCATAGCCACAAATACCCTGAGGTAGGGGTAGATATCAGAGTGGCTATTCTTTTCGACCACTCAATTTCAACAGCAGTTAATTACCTGCAGACCAGAGAGTATACCTGGATAGAGGATAAGGTTATAGATGCTTCAGTACTAGTGATCGCAGATACATGTCATCTTTTTTATCACACTGCACAAGTGTTATTGAGACAAAAAGCATTGTTTTCATACATTGCATCAAATGTGCATTGATTATTATCATTTGGGAAATATACCAGCCGAAATGATTATACTATCCATACATGTAATAGTGAACTGTATCTTACAGTTTGATGATAATGTTGTGGATTTGAATTAAATGTTGTTGCCCAGATATGATTTTGATTGTATCAAGGGTATGGATACTCTGATAAATTTTGAGATATTGTAAGTTGATTTCAGGGTAATGAATTTTTAACCGTATTGTGGCTCCAAAGGAAATGTTTACAGCCACGAATAGCAAGCTAAGATACTAATAGTATCACCCATGAAAATATTATGGTTGCGGTACTTGGAAAATGAAGGATATTTGATAATAAGCAGATGATGCTTATCAAGAAGAGTCGAAGTTGACTTATATCATAGTGGTAAGAAAACTTGCCCATATTTTCCTAAGGAAATAATAGAAGTTCCACTAAAGAAGGAAATCGATTGTAACTGTTGGGATATGCCCTAAGACAAGTCATTAGATGATTGTTTATGTCATACAATGTATTATGATTTTATTAATGGCAATTAGTATATCTTATTCGAATATCTGTGCAATATCAATTGATATATAAGTTAATGTCCTTAGAATAATATTGTATTGTTCTTAAAGAATGTCCCTAGTCATGTATTATCATGAATCGGGATAATGATAATGCATTGAGACTAGTATGTTTTGATTGATGAATTGTTCATAGATATTCAAATCAACACATGGGTACTTGTTAGAGAACGATGTACTGGACAGACCCACCATGAGAATGCTACATGGATAGTTATATGAGTGTCATAAGCAATTCTCATAGTGATAATAATGTATGTAATCCTTACGACTTGAGATCATCAGAGATCCCAACATAAGGAGTTATGTATCTTGATTTTGTCAAACATTACCTGTAACAGGGTAAACTATAAAGGCAAATATTGGATACACTACGAATTATGTAGAGGGATGTTGATTGATCAAGAAAGGATTTGTCCCTCCCATATAACAGGAGAAGTGTTTGGGCCCTTGATCAAGTATGACTAAAATGCATGGCCATGCTCGAATGAGTCGATTTGTGATATCGAGCTTATTCGTTTATTCTAGTTCTACTTGGGGATCAAGAAATAAAGATTGAATATACGAGTATGACTATTCCATGACTCGTGTTCAATCTAAACACATTGGACAAAGGGATTAAGTTACAAGATTAATATTATCACAAGTTCTTAGGTTATGTCGAGTCAATGGCATTCTTGTAATTTGGGTAGCCTTGATGTGTTGCTAGATACCGCTCATCGCTTGTGACATAAAATGAGATGTTATGTCACTGTCAACATTGCAATCCTATCGGGTCGCACAAAAAGATTAAATCGATAAAGGGAATTAAATTCATTGGATGAATTAATTAATTAAGAAGAGTCATAATTACATGATTATAAGGATCTAATTAAATAATGGTTTGGGCCCATGAGACTTTAAGAAAGTATTGAACCTTAATTAAATCTTATAATATATTAACAAGGTTATAATTAATTGTTAATTAATCATTCAATTGATAACCTAGTCTAATAACCTAGCCACCTTAGAGCATTCGGCCGCCTCTTGTTCGAAGGATCACCGCCGTCGCCGCCGTGATCTTCAACAATTCCGGCCACCGTCTAGCGGTTTAGAACAGTGTGACTTTGCTTCGTTTATAAACAAGTCTAGCAACTTGTTATTAAACGATCCCTTTTGATTTGATCGTGTGGATACCGTAGAGACAAAGATGAAAACTTTTGTTCGTGACTCGTGGTGCTACATCGCGGAGCTTCTGCATCAAACACGCTACAAGGGTGAGACTCTTTTAATCATTCCGATATGAATACTCTGTATAGGTCCTCGGTTAGGAATCCATTGTTTTATTTTCGCTGCGCACTTGTGTGTTGGATTCCTTACAGTAACTGCTCGTTAATGCCAAAGAATAGATTAAATATCAAAAGCATTGTACGGAATGCCATCAATAGATTTGACAGATTCAGAAGAATAGTTGCAGAATCTCCTTGATACGAGTACATATGTTTGAGTATGTAACTTGAGGAAACATCAGATTGTTCGTGGAGAAGAAAAAATGTTATTATGAAGATGTGTATCGACTAAAGGTAGTTGAATCGCGCTATTGTCCAGAATAAATACCCACTACCTAAGATCGAGAAGTATTTGATCAGTTATAAGGAACTTCGATGTATAAGAGGAATGATTTTAAATCTGATTACCATTAGTTTGAGTCCAAAGAGAAAATATTCTCTAGGCAATTGGTCAAACCAGATATAGGCATCTTGAATTTTTGGAAATGCCGTGTGGTCTGACAACTGACCAGTAGAGTTATGAATTTGATGAATAAAGTATTACATAAATTTTTGGGTGGAAATGTAATCATATTCATAAATGGTATACTAGTGTATTCGAGATTCGAAAGGAACCACACAGAACATATACGATTGGTTATTCAGACGCTTCGTGAAGCTCAAATTGTATACCAAGTTATGGAAGTGTAAATCTTGATTGAATTGAGTGTTACTTTGGGATAGGTGATACCAGCTCACCGGGTACCTGTTAATCCCAGTAAAGTAGAGGTAGTAATAATTTGGCCAAGACCGATCAGTGTACTCGAGATACGAAGTTTTACGAGTTTGGCCAGATATTATAGCTTTTATGGAAGTATATTTTAGTATAGTCTGATCTATTAACCAGTTGACCAAGAAGAAATTTGAGGTTTCGTTTGGTCAGATGAATGTGAAAACAGTTTTCATAAACTGAAATGGAAATGGACTATAGCCCCAGTGTTGATTTAGTTGAACTGGTTCAGGGGATGATATAGTCTGTGCAAATACGTTGGTCAAAGATTTGAGATACGTTCTGATGCATCATGAGGAGATGATTGCATATGCTTTGAGATAGTTGAAGTTGAAAGAATCATGAACTGTCATGAACTCGAGCTTGTAGCCATTATTTTTGCCTTGAAGATGTGGCAACGTACCTGTGTGGCGAACAATTCCTAATATACTCTGATATTTTGGAGTTTAAAGTATCTATTATTCAGTCACAGTTGAACATGAGATAGAAGCGATGACTAGATTTGTTAAAGAATTTGACTATGATAGTCAATATCAATCAAGGAAAATGAAACTAGTAGCAGATGCACTGAACCGAAAAGTGCAAGGTGCAATGATAGCATCAATATATGCTTTGCAATTTGATCACCTCAAATTTCGAAGATCTGAAAGACTCGAAAAACAGACCATACAAATATTGATTGAAGAAATTGGTTCTGTCTCATCAACTAACTAGATTTTAGTATGCAATTTAGTGGTGGGTTGCGATTGAACAATCAGTAAATAGCATCGAATCCTACTGATTCGAAAGAAGTATTACTGCAGAAAGCACACTATAGATAACATAGTGTTATTCTGGGAATGATGAGATGTATCATTCTTGAGATCCTATTTCTGACGGGATGTGATCGCTTATTTTTTAAACAATTATTGTGGGGCCTCGTCACCTTAATCCTTCATTAAGTATTCAATTACGTAAATCATGTTCTACGTAATTAGGATTAAGATGTTATGACTACTGATTGAGATTTTTCACTATGTCTTTCACTTACATTTTTCATATACATTACATCTTGTATATCATTTACATAGTACAAACCAACAAATCTCGCTCAGTTTCACGTCTAGCAGCAGAAGTAAACTCACAATCCCAGCTCTCCCCAGCTATGAGTCCCTACAGAACAACCATACAAAATACATGAGTATTGAATTGATGTCCACAATAACATCAAAATTATGCATCAATACTATATAAACAACTTCCTGTAAATCATGCATTTGCAATACTCCTCTTTTGGTTGTTCCTGTACATATTCCGATACATACCTCATCATACAAAATACAAATATATCATGATAGATCTCATCTATCACCCTGTTATAACAAAACAAATATGATTTGTCTATCTCAGCTCAATATATCAGTGGAACCTCCTCACATCTTCATATTAGCAGTACAAACCATATTTCCGTCCTCACACATTATAACAGTCCAAACATATACTCAACCAGAGTATACCTCTCATGCCAAAGCATATGCTCAACAATAGCATACCTATCATGGCATTACTCTCAACAACATATGTAACATGCCCAACAATGGTAACATGACCGATCTGATATGCCTATCTCAGCTCAATATGTCAGTGGAACCTCCTCACATCTTCATATTGTAAGTAATCCAACAAGCATGGAACGCAGCGGAATAATAAAATTTTGGATTACTATAACGCGGATCTATACATAGCGATTCATATCGGATAAAGGTTTACAAAAGTCTCACCCTTGTAGCGTGTTTGAGCAGATTCCACGGAGCAGCACCACGTCCAACGTCTCCTTCGAGTCACTAGCAAAACTTGTCAAATTTTGCCTCAACGGTATCCACACGATCAAATCGGGTGAAGGGATAGTTTAAGAACAAGTTGCTAGACAAGTTCTTAAACCGGAACAAGAAACACACTCGATTCTAAATCGAAAAGATGGCACAAAAACACCACAACTCCCTTCGGCTATCACTAAACCGAGAGAGAAGAGTGAGGCGGCCGTGTCTTGCTTTTTGTGTGTAGGTTGGAATGATATGAATTGTGTTAATAACAATTAATCATAACCATGTATTTATATTATAAGATTTAATTAAGGTTTAAGGCTTTCTCAAAGCCTCATGGGCCCAAACCCATGATTTAATTAAATCCTTATAATCTTTTAATTAAGACTCTTCTTAATTAATTAATTCATCCAATGAATTTAATTTCCCTTATCGATTTAATCTTTTGTGCGACCCGATAGGATCTTGTAATGTTGGTAGTGACATAAAATCTCATTTTATGTCTCAAGCATTGAGCGGTATCTAGCAACACATCAAGGCTACCCAAATTACAAGAATGTCAATGACTCGACATAACCTTTAGTACTTGTGATAATATTAACCATGTAACTTAATCCCTTTGTCCTTTGTGTTTAGATTGAACACGAGTCATGGAATAGTCATACTCGTATATTCAATCTTTATTTCTTGATCCCCAAGTAGAACTAGAATAAACGAATAAGCTCGATATCTCATATCGACTCATTCGAGCATGGCCATGCATTTTAGTTCTCACTTGATCAAGGGCCAAACACATCTCCTGTTATATAGGAGGGACAAATCCTATCTCGATCAGTCAACATCCCTCTACATAATTCGTAGTGTATCGAATAGTCGCCTTTATAGTTTACCCTATTACGGGTAACGTTTGACAATATCAAGATACATAACTCCTTATGTTGGGATCTCTGATGATCACAAGTCGTAAGGATTACATACATTATTATCACTATGAGAATTGCATATGAAGATCATATAACTATCCATGTTGCATTCTCATGGTGGGTGTCATGCCTCAATATGACGTATACACGTGTTATATGATTATGGCGTAATTATGATTAATTACGGTATGATGTGGACTCGGGTTCGGGTTGAACCGAGTAAGATTATTGCCACGTATGACAATAAAATGTTGAACGAATGAAAGAAAGGACTAATGGTTGTGTGACAATGAAAGAATGTGTCTATATGATAAATCAGTACATATGGAGATATGAGAAGCAAATTAGAGATGTGAATTGAGAACATAGATCATATGTGTCTATTGACTTGGAGTGTTGGTGAGGTGTATAGTGGGGATGTGAATTGATCTATACATTGACCATGCATGTGAGAGGAATTACATGTGAATGTGAATTTGGAGTTAAAAGTGATTATATAGATGAATATCAGATTTTAAACACATAATTCACCTAAACTCACCTACAAATCTCTACACATACTCTCTAGTGTCTCTTGGTGTCTTTGCTTGATTCTAGCTTGGAAGCATGTTAACATGAAGTATGTGGTAAGGAAAGTAGATTCTATGCTTTGGTATCATAGTTCATGGACATATGTGCTTAATATGTCAAACTTGAAGCATGTGAAGTTAATTCTTTCATATGAATTGCTATGAATTTTCATGTAATCATTTGAAGTATAAATGATGGAAATATGGTTATATGATGCTAGTTTATCTAGTGATCAAGTTTTTAGGGTATGAATTAAAGTGTATGAGATGAACCATGAAGATAAGCATTAAAAATCGCCATGGTTTTGAAATTCAGTTGTCGACCGATCGATCGCTAGGATCGTACCGATCAATCGGTAGAAACAGGGGAAGTAAGGCGGTTCATGTACCGATCGATCGCTGAAAGCAACCGATCGATCGGTGAAATGCCGTAGCATTTTTGAGAAATTCAAACATTTGAGCGATCGATCGCTAGCTTTTGACCGACCGATCGCTAGGGTTAATGTTTGGACCGATCGATCGCTAAAGTGACCAATCGATCGATAGACGTAAAATTTTATATTTTGTAGCTTCTGATATTGAAAATTCTTATAACATGGTATATTGTTCATGTGCTTGTAGCATCATCACAGGGGACAGGGCAAAGAGGCAATTAACCATTGACGACTGATTTATCTGGTTTGTGTCGCTTTACAGGTACGTGTTGACGTACGGAGTATAGATATGATGTGATGATGATGTTATGGTTTTGATATCATATGCTTTATGTTATCTTTGTGTCATATGATTGGTAGTATCATATGCATGTGCATACATGTATTTCATATGATTGGGATGGATGCCTTGATAGATATGTGTATATGCTTTGGTGAGATCATTGCCTTGATAGATATGCCAGGTTTGGTATATGCTTTGGCTGGTATCGTTGCCACGATAGATATACTACATATGCTTTGGCTTGAGATATACGCCTGGTTTGGGTATATGCTCGGATATGTTACATTGAGATATACGCCTGGTTTGGGTATATGCTCGGATATGTTACATTGAGATATACGCCTGGTTTGGGTATATGCTCGGTTATGTTACATAGAGATATACGCCTGGTTTGGGTATATGCTCGGTTATAGAGATATACGCCGGTTTTTGGGTATATGCTCGGGCTATTATCACCGATGAGTACAGTACTATGATATGTGCTGCTAATATGAAGATGTGATGTGGTTACACTGACATATTGAGCTGAATAGGCATATCATATTGGGCTCGTGATAATAGGGTGTTTGAGACATGTCATGACATGGTGCATTTGTGGATGCATGATACAGAACATTCACATTAGATGAGTTATTGTGCTTTATCATTGTTATTGATATTGTGTTTTGATATCGCACTGAGATAGTTGTTTATCTATACTCACGTTTTGTGAATGTTTCTGTAGGATTTCATAGACGTGGGAATCGTGAGTCTTATTCCGCTGCGAGGTGAACCACTGCATAGGAGTTGTACTGGCTTAGGTTGTTAATTTTACATGTAATGTATATGTAGAAAAAGTTAGTTGGTTTTTGTACTAGTGGTTTGGTACATCTGTAACAACCTATTCGTAAGAAACTCTTAAACAGTGTATGAATTAATTAATTCGGACTCACATATGTATGCTTAAGTAAATACATAATGGATTAAGTAGCGAGGACCCCACAGTGGGTCTGTCCAGTACATCGTTCTCTAACATGTACCCATGTGTTGATTTGATATCTCATATCAATGAACAATTCATCAATCAACACATATTAGTCTCTACGTATTATCATTATCTCTATTCATGATAATACTTGACTAGGGACATCTTTAATAATATTACAATATTATTCTAAGGACATTAACATATATATTAATTCATATTGCACAGTTAAACGAATAATATATAATAATGAATTGCCATTCATAAAACCATAAACATTGTATGTCATCTAATGACTTGTCTTAGGGCATATCCCAACAAATCTCCCAATTGCACTAAGACCACTCAGACATATACCTAATGCCTAGAGATCTAGTATGACGATCATGCTTCTGCTGTGACAGTGGCTTCGTCAATGGGTCAGATACGTTATCATCTGTTGGTACTTTGCATATTTTAACATCTCCCCTTTCAACGATTTCTTGAATGAAATGGAAACGCCTAAGTATGTGCTTGGATCTTTGGTGAGATCTAGGTTCCTTAGCCAATGCGATCGCTCCATTGTTGTCACAATAGAGTTCTATCGGATCTTTAATGCTAGGCACCACTCCAAGTTCAGAAATGAACTTCCTAATCCAAACAGCTTCCTTTGCTGCATCCGAGGCAGCAATATACTCAGCTTCCGTTGTAGAATCGGCTACTGTTTCTTGCTTTGAACTCTTCCAGCTCACAGCACCTCCATTTAGGCAATACACATATCCAGATTGCGATCGAAAATCATCTTTGTCAGTTTGGAAGCTTGCATCAATGTAACCCATTACATTGAGCTCTTCCTCACCTCCATAAATCAAGAATGTATCCTTAGTTCTTCTCAAGTACTTCAGGATATTCTTGACAGCAATCCAGTTACCTTCACCTGGATCAACTTGATATCTGCTCGTCATGCTCAAAGCATACGATACATCGGGACGAGTACATATCATGGCATACATGATAGATCCAATAGCTGACGCATATGGGATCTTACTCATGCGTTGTCTCTCATCTGGTGTTGAAGGACACTGTTCCTTCGAGAGATATATACCATGTGTCTTAGGCACGAATCCTTTCTTTGATTCTTGCATGCTAAACCTTTTAAGCACTTTGTCTATGTATGTACTTTGACTTAGGCCGAGAAGCCTTCTTGATCTATCTCTATAGATCTTGATTCCTAATACATAGGTGGCTTCTCCCAAGTCTTTCATTCGGAAAGCAATTCCCTAGCCAAATCTTTACAGATTGTAAGGCAGGGATATCATTCCCAATGAGAAGTATGTCATCTACATACAACACTAGGAAAATGATTACGCTCCCACTGACCTTCTTGTAGACACAAGGTTCATCTACGTTTTCGATAAAACCAAACTCTTTGATTGCATCATCAAAACGAAGATTCCAACTCTGAGAAGCTTGCTTCAATCCATAAATGGATCGTTGTAGCTTGCATATCTTTCCAGCATCCTTTGGATCGACAAAACCCTCGGGCTGTGTCATGTACACATCCTCGAGCAGATTTCCATTAAGGAAAGCTGTTTGACATCCATCTGCCAGATTTCATAATCATGAAATGCAGCTATTGCAAGTAAGATCCTTATGGATTTAACCATGGCCACTGGTGAAAAGGTTTCATCATAGTCAATACCATGAATTTGTTTGAATCCTTTTGCAACCAGCCGACCTTTATAGGTTTGTACATTACTATCCATATCGGTCTTTTTCTTGAAAATTCATTTGCACCCTATGGGTCGTACCCCTTTAGGTGGATCAACCAAAGTCCATACTTGGTTTGCATACATGGATTCCATCTCAGATTTCATGGCCTCTTGCCATTTCTCAGAATCAGTGCCCATTATAGCTTGTTGATAAGATGACGGCTCATCCTCATCAATAAGTAGTAAGTCACCTTGTTGAGTCACAAGAAATCCATATCTCTGTGGCTCCCGGTGTTCTCTTACAGACCTACGCTGGGCTTGTGTCTCTTGAGCAGGTACTTCTTCCACAACAGCTTGCGGTGCCTGCTCTGTTTTCATCTCAATCTCAGGTTCAGTGTTTTCATGTGGTTGAACTTCACTAAGTTCTATTTTTCTCCCACTGGTTTTTCTAGAAATAAATTCTCTTTTAAGAAATACACCAGTCCGAGCAACAACTACTTTGTTCTCGGTGGGATAATAGAAATAGTATCCTTTCGTTTCCTTAGGATACCCCACAAATAAACACTTATCAGATTTGGGTCCAAGTTTGTTAGTGGCGTGACGTCTAACGAAAGCCTCACAACCCCAAATCTTCATAAAAGACATACTAGGATGCTTCCCAGTCCATATCTCATATGGTGTCTTTTCCACTGATTTAGATGGAACACGGTTCCGTAAGAAAATCGCTGTTTCTAGAGCATGTCCCCAAAACGATATCGGAAGATCTGCATGACTCATCATTGATCTAACCATGTCTAACAACGTTCGATTTCTCCTCTCGGATACACCATTCCATTGTGGAGTATACGGAGGAGTGAGTTGTGGGACTATCCCACACTCCTTTAGATAGTCATGAAACTCTTGGCCTAAGTATTCACCTCCTCGATCTGAACGAAGGATTTTGATACTTTTGCCAAGTTGGTTTTGTACTTCATTCTTGAAATCTTTGAACTTTTCAAAGGTTTCATGCTTATGCTTCATTAGGTACACATACCCATATCTACTGAGGTCATCAGTAAATGTAACGAAGTATTGAAACCACATCTAGCTTGTGTACTTATTGGTCCACATACATCACTATGTATTAGTCCCAATAAAATATTTGCCCTTTCAACATGTCCCTTGAAAAGGGCTTTAGTCATCTTGCCCATTAAACAAGATTCGCATGTTTCATATGATTCAAAATCAAATGAATCTCTCCATCCTTATGAAGTTTAGATATGTGGTTCTCGTTTATGTGGCCCAAGCGACAATGCCAGAGATAAGTCGGATTACAATCATTATTTTTAATCCTTTTAGTATTTATGTTATAGATAGGCATATCAAGATTTAATAAATAAAGACCATTCACCATTTGTGCACTAGCATAAAACATATCATTTAAATAAATAGAACAACAGTTGTCCTTTATCATAAATGAAAACCCACACTTGTCTAAACAAGAAATAGAAATTATGTTTTTGGTAATGGATGGCACAAAATAACAGTCTTTTAAAATCAACGATAAACCAAAAGGCAAAGATAAATAATAATCTCATATAGCTAATGCAGCAACTCTTGCTCCATTTCCAACTCGGAGATCAACTTCGCCTTTCGCCAACAATCTACTCTTTTTTAGGTCCTGCACATTTACACAAATGTGAGATCCACATCCAGTATCTAATACCCATGATGAAGAAGTAGATAAATTGACTTCTATAACAAAAATACCTGAAGTGGAAGTCACACTTCCTTTCTTTAGATCCTCCAGATATACTTTGCAGTTTCTTTTCCAATGGCCGGTCTCACCGCAATGGAAACAGTTCCCTTCCTTCGCTATCCCTCCCTTTGGTTTCAGTGCAGAATACTTTGGCTTAGATTTAACAAAGACCTTCTTGTTATTCTTGAAGTTCTTAGCTTTAGTCTTTCCTTTGTTCTTATTCACAATAAGAACATTTGTAGGTTTAGACTTCTTGCTATTTGCTTCAAAAGTTCTAAGCATGCCAAGTAACCGTGGTAGTGTCTTTTCTATTTCAATCATATTGTAATTTAAGACAAATTGACTGAAGCTTTCAGGCAACGATTGCAAGATCACGTCAGTGGCCAACTCTTGGTCCAAAGGAAAACCCAGCTTCTCCAGATTCTCAATATACACAATCATCTTGAGTACATGAGTTCCAACCAGACTTCCTTCTACCATTCTACACTGGAATAACGCCTTAGAGACGTCATACCTCTCTTGTCTTGCTTGTTGTTGGTACAGTTGCTTAAGGTGCTCGATCATATCAAACGCCTCCATCTCCTCATGTTGCTTCTGAAGCTCAGAGTTCATGGTGGCAAGCATAAGGCACCCAACATCAAGTGCGTCACTTTGATGCTTCTTGTAAGCATCTTTATCGGCTCTTATAGCCGTTAGGGGAGGTTCCTCAGCAGGTAAGGGTTCCTCTAGGACATATTGTTTCTTTTCTTGTTTGAGGACTATCCTCAAGTTCCTATGCCAGTCTAGGAAATTTGTCCATTTAATTTGTCCTTCTCAAGGACCGATCGCAGTGATAAAGTGCTTGTTACGTTGTTAGTTGCCATGGATATCTACAATATAAATATGCAAAATAAATTTATGATTTAATCATTTAACATGGTCTTATATTAAATGATACTCCCACTATTTTGTTTAAAAAATATCAACCCTCGAAACCTTTAGTGGGCCAAGATCCATATTTCGCCTAATCTTGAGTTAGTTTTGGCTAATCGCCCAAGACTCGATTATTTAGGTAGACAACACTTTGTCAATTACATCACATGTAATTCTTGGATAGTTGGACGAACAACACTTTGTTCAATTCATCAAATGAATTATTATCCAACCCATGCCTCTAGGTTCCCAATCCTATTGAGATAACCTAGTTAAGTCGTACCCAATTTAAAGTATAACGGATATCACTTTTATCCTTTCGCGCTTTACTAAGATTGCCACGGTGCTTTGCTTTGGCAAACCCACAAATGTACAATTGAAGTTTTTGACGAGTACTTTTAATTTTGGAAGGCATCTAAAACTTAATATTTTAGAGGGATTTATTGATCTCATGATTAGTTTGATAATTTAAAATATGTCCACTACATATAGGTGTACACATATCTACATATATGTGTAATACAATTATCAATCTAAAACATAAGATAAATCATGCATCATCATACATAGTTAAACGTGACATGGTTATAGCCCCTACTAACGATTTTCTCAAGCCAATGAGAAAATCCTAAGAGACAACCTAAGGTACTTCACAAGCACCTTCTTTTGGCTCCAATTTGTGAATGGCCTCCTCATCCCGGCTTGATGCTCCATCTTCATTGATCACCATCAACAATTAAACTACACTATTTACAAGATATAGAATTCCTCGATTCACATTCGAGGGGAACATAGGGGAGGGATTACATTTAGAATAAAATAGAGAAGGCACGACTAGCAGGTCGTATTATAAATTACAAACATCCACAAATTCTATCTAATAGGTCAAAAGGGCTATAACCATGCACCATGCTCATACAACACATAAAACATGCTTTAACATTTAATTAATTAAATTCTAAACATTTTAAAATTTAATTCTTATTAAAACTATAAAATAAATTTTTTTGAAAAATTATCGTACGCTCGGGACATCACATGCCACGAACTTAATGCGACTCAAAACATGAACCAAATGGTCCGACCCATCTAACCACACGGCTGGACCATGCATGGGCCTAGGGTTCGAAACCCTAGCCCATGGCTGAGCCTTGAGCGAGCGGCGGCGGCGCTAGGGTTCCAAACCCTAACCGTTGCGCACCAATTTGAGTTTTCATCGAGCCAACTTGTTTGAAATGCCGGAATTCTTTAGCCACGAATCATGGTCAGGTCATGCACGGTGGTGGCTCAACCATCTCGAGCCAAGGGTTCGAAAACCCTAGCTCTCATGTGGTGAAGCCACTTATCCATGCATGCTTGAACCATTATCGAACCAAAGAGTTCAAAAACTCATCCATGTCTCGAAACCTCCATGCACGAACATGAGCCACAACGACTAGGCCATCTCGAGCCAAGGGTTCGAAAACCCTAGCCCTCATGTGGCTAAGCTGTGGGTCAATTGTGCTAGGTGGTGGCCGAAACATTGCCCAATAAATTTGATTATTCGCCAATTATATCAAATTCAATTTTACTATGATTTTCACAAACTCGATATCAACATATCATATATGTTTATACAGTTTTAATAGCATGCAATATAATTCTAATATGATTAAAACAGTTTAACCACGTAAATCCGATATGAGCCTTGTACACGGCTCTGATACCACTGTAAGTAATCCAACAAGCATGGAACGCAGCGGAATAATAAAATTTTGGATTACTATAACCGCGGATCTATACATAGGGATTCATATCGGATAAAGGTTTACAAAAGTCTCACCCTTGTAGCGTGTTTGAGCAGATTCCACGGAGCAGCACCACGTCCAACGTCTCCTTCGAGTCACTAGCAAAACTTGTCAAATTTTGCCTCAACGGTATCCACACGATCAAATCGGGTGAAGGGATAGTTTAAGAACAAGTTGCTAGACAAGTTCTTAAACCGGAACAAGAAACACACTCGATTCTAAATCGAAAAGATGGCACAAAAACACCACAACTCCCTTCGGCTATCACTAAACCGAGAGAGAAGAGTGAGGCGGCTGTGTCTTGCTTTTTGTGTGTAGGTTGGAATGATATGAATTCTGTTAATAACAATTTATCATAACCTTGTATTTATATTATAAGATTTAATTAAGGTTTAAGGCTTTCTCAAAGCCTCATGGGCCCAAACCCATGATTTAATTAAATCCTTATAATCTTTTAATTAAGACTCTTCTTAATTAATTAATTCATCCAATGAATTTAATTTCCCTTATCGATTTAATCTTTTGTGCGACCCGATAGGATCTTGTAATGTTGGTAGTGACATAAAATCTCATTTTATGTCGCAAGCATTGAGCGGTATCTAGCAACACATCAAGGCTACCCAATTACAAGAATGTCAATGACTCGACATAACCTTTAGTACTTGTGATAATATTAACCATGTAACTTAATCCCTTTGTCCTTTGTGTTTAGATTGAACACGAGTCATGGAATAGTCATACTCGTATATTCAATCTTTATTTCTTGATCCCCAAGTAGAACTAGAATAAACGAATAAGCTCGATATCTCATATCGACTCATTCGAGCATGGCCATGCATTTTAGTTCTCACTTGATCAAGGGCCAAACACATCTCCTGTTATATAGGAGGGACAAATCCTATCTCGATCAGTCAACATCCCTCTACATAATTCGTAGTGTATCCAATAGTCGCCTTATAGGCTTAGATTTTAAGTGTTTTTAGCTGTAATTGCTTCCCATTTTTCATACTTTTTCCTGGATGATATTATGCTTTTTGGTGTTTATTTGTCTATTTCAGGAAAATTAGTTGGAAATGGAAGAAATGAGCTAAACTGAAGAAAAATGGCGAAATCGAGGCGAGAAAGAGTTGAAAATGAGGAAGTTGGATTTTCGGAGTCTCGATCGATCGAGAATATTTCTCGATCGATCGAGCCATGCAGTTTGCTGAGAAGAAAATAATTGGAAGTCTCGAAGCCTAGCTAACTTTGATTGAATCTGAGAGTTATAACCGAGATCGAGAGATAACGTTGTAACACGCTCTATTAATTTATGATGTATGTTACGATTGAGATCGAGAGATGATATCGCATACGTGAGAACTTGGAATCGAGAGATTTAGAGTAACAAGGTTTTGATGATTTATGCAATATTGAATTAGTAAATGGTGCACGAGAGTGACTTATTCTAATTTAATGTTAGTTCCTTTACAGCTCGAGAGAGTGTATCGAATAATAGCGAAAACCTTTCACCTTTAGAATCAATTGGTTGATAATTTGAGAATTCAGTTGAATCATTAAAGTAACATAGTTGAACGACGAGCTTGATAAATTTCTCGAGTGACTTACCTTTGCATATCCGGAATCATTCATTTTATTGTTTCTTGTTTTCATTTTTCGGTTTTTAGTTTAATTTTGTTTTAGTTAATCAACTTCTTAAATCGTAGGCTAAATATAATTTTATTAATCTTATTTGGTACTTATACGTTAGTCCCTGTGGATTCGACAACCCTTACTTAATTTTCACTATACTAAAACTTGACAACCGTGCACTTGCGGTAGAATCACTTCACACTATTCTTTGAAATATCTTTTGTTTAAAAATAAAGCGGTCAAGTTTTTGGCGCCGTTGCCGGGGACTAATCTGTATAATATCACACGAGATTAGTTAATTGTAATTTAGCCAATTCTTTATTATTTCGATTTGTTTTATTTCTTTGTTTTTGTTAGTTGATTTTTTTTTATTTTTGATTTGTGTATTTTGTTGTCTCCTTTTGTCTGTTTTGTACAGGAATCGTTTCTCTAGTGCATGCTCAGAAGAGAGGAGCCCATTCTCGAGCCTTTCGATCCGGAAATAGAAAGAACTCTACTTAGGCGATTACAAGAAGCTCGGGCGATGGAAGTTTATAATGAAGCACAGAACCCAAGATCAATGATGGAGTTTGCGCAACCGGCATTTCATGGATCTTTGTCCAGTATTACGAGACCGACGATTCAAGCGAACAACTTTGAGATCAAGCCGGCGATTATACAAATGATACAGCACTCGGTTATGTTTGGGGGAGCAGCCACGGACGACCCGAATAATCACATCTCCAATTTTTTGGAGATTTGTGACACGTTCAAACATAATGGCGTCTCCGACGACGCCATCAGGTTAAGACTTTCCCTTTTTCATTACGAGACAAAGCTAAGTCATGGTTGAATTGACTACCTGCAGGTTCTATAACAACATGGGAGGGGATGACGAAAGCGTTGTTATCAAAGTACTTTCCCCCTTCCAAGACGGCGAAGATACGGAACGATATCACAACTTTTGGGCAGTTTGACCCCGAGACGTTATATGAAGCGTTGGATCGTTTTAAAGAATTGTTGAGGAGATGCCCACACCACGGTCTACCCATTTGGTTGCAGGTACAAACTTTCTATAATGGTTTATTTTCTTCTAACCGTTCGATGATAGATGCAGCATCTGGGGGATCAATAGTGAGGAAGACACCGGAAGAGGCATATAGCTTATTGGAAGAAATGGCGTGCAACAGCCACCAGTGGCAGTCAGATAGGAACACGCCACAGAAACCAGTAGGAGTCCATCAAGTTGATGAAATTGCTACCATTTCGGCTCAGTTAGAAGCTATGAATAGGAAGATAGATAGCATGGGTGTAGCAGCAATGCAAGCTCAAGCTCTCTGCTGTGATTTGTGTGGAGGCGGTCATCCAAGCATCGAGTGCCAGGCAGGTAACCCATTCTTGCAAACTAATGAAGTGGTGAATTTTGTAGGTAACAGGCCACCCAACAATCCGTACTCAAACTCATACAACCCGGGGTGGAGGAATCATAACAATTTTAGGTGTTCCAACAAAGAGAAGGTGTTAAATCCACAGCTACAACCGGGAGGATCGAATAAACCGAGTATGGAAAAGCTAATAGCCAAGTTCATAGCATCAACTGAATCCAGGATGACAACTCAGGATGCAGCAATAAAGAACTTGGAAGTGCAAGTGGGTAAGCTCGCATCATTAATTTCGGGACAAACGCAGGGCACAATCTCAATTGTAACAGTGAAGAATCAAAACGAGCAAGCAAAGGCCATTGAATTAAGGAGTGGAAAAGAGTTAAGACCACAAGCTGAAGAAGAAGAGAGTAGTGGAGAGGCACCTGAAGGCAAGGATAAGACTAAGGAAAAGGCAACGGAGAAAGGTAAGAATTCTAACACTACACCAATCACACACATTGATAGGATAGTAATTCCACCCCCATTTCCCGCAGCTTTGAAAATGGCTAAGATGGACGCAGAATTTGGTAAGTTTCTTGAAGTATTTAAGAAACTACATATTAATATTCCATTCGCTGATGCTTTACTTCAAATGCCTAGTTATGCTAAGTTTTTGAAGGAAATTCTGTCGAATAAGCGAAACTTGGGCGAATATGAAACGGTAAGTTTGACGGAGGAGTGCTCAGCAATTGTGCAAAATAAAATGCCTCCAAAGTTAAAAGACCCAGGGAGTTTTACTATACCGTGCACTATAGGATCAGTATCTTTTACAAAGTCATTATGTGATTTGGGTGCTAGTATAAATTTAATGCCATTTTCTATTTTCAGGAAGTTGGGGCTAGGAGAGCCAAAACCTACTAAGGTTTCACTACAATTAGCAGATCGATCCATCACATACCCCAGGGGTATCATTGAAGACGTCTTAGTCAAGTGGATAAATTCATCTTTCCCGTTGATTTTCTGGTACTTGATTTGGAAGCAGATTCAGAGACACCACTGATTTTAGGTCGACCATTCTTAGCAACGGGAAAAGCAATAATCGATGTGCAACAAGGGAAGTTGGTCCTCCGAGTAGGGGAGGAACAAGTTACTTTTAATGTTTTCAAAGCACTTAAACATCCACACGACGAACACATGTGTTTCAGTATAGATATTATTGATATTCTGACAGATGATTTATTGCAAGATACATTCAAGGATAACATGGAAGCATGCCTAGTGGAAGCTGATGAGCAACATTGCAAGGAATACATCGAGAGTATAGCTTTTATGAACAACACCAGTCCATACATGAAGCGAGCTACTGAGAATCTTGGAGAGTTGGGAAAAAGAGATATTAAACCTCAAAAGCCATCAATTGAAGAGTCACCTAATCTTGAGCTCAAACCTCTTCCATCACATCTCAAGTATATTTTCTTAGATGCTGAAAGATCTTTACCAATCATTATTTCTTCGTCTTTGACAGGTGATAATGAGGAAAAGCTTCTGAAAGTCCTTCAGGAGCACAAGAAAGCATTTGGATGGAAGATATCAGATATCAAAGGAATTAGCCCATCGGTCTGCATGCATAAAATTCTTATGGAGGACACATTCAAGGCCGTGGTTCAACCTCAACGTCGTCTTAATCCAAAAATGCAAGAGGTAGTCAAAGATGAGGTGATTAAGCTTTTGGACGCAGGTATTATCTATCCTATTTCTGATAGCTCATGGGTAAGTCCTATTCAATGTGTACCAAAGAAGGGAGGTATTACTGTTGTCCCTAATGAGAATAATGAGTTAATACCCACAAGAACAGTCACAGGGTGGAGAGTATGTATTGATTATAGGAGGTTAAATGATTCCACTCGTAAAGACCATTTTCCCCTTCCCTTCATTGATCAGATGGTAGAAAGGTTAGCAGGGTATGATTTTTATTGCTTTCTAGATGGATATTCGGGATATAACCAAATTGCTATTACACCTGAGGATCAAGAGAAGACCACCTTCACTTGTCCTTATGGCACATTTGCATTCCGACGAATGCCAATTGGATTATGTAATGCACCTGCTACCTTTCAAAGATGTATGGTGGCCATATTTCATGACATGATTGAGAAGTTCCTAGAAGTATTCATGGATGATTTTTCTGTGTTTGGTTCTTCTTTTGATATATGTTTAGCTAACTTGACTTTGGTGTTGGCAAGGTGTGAAGAGACAAATCTTGTACTAAATAGGGAGAAGTGTCACTTTATGGTCCAAGAAGGAATAGTCTTGGGACACAAGATATCTGAGAAAGGTATTGAAGTGGATCGGGCTAAAATTCAAGTGATACAACAATTACCACCGCCGACAACAGTGAAAGGAATCCGAAGTTTCTTAGGACATGCAGGATTTTATCGACGTTTCATTAAGGACTTCTCAAAAATTTCTAAACCTTTATCTCATTTGTTAACTAAAGATGCATCTTATGAATTTGATTCTGATTGTATGCAGGCGTTCGAGACACTCAAGGAGAAATTGGTAACTGCACCGATATTGGTCGCACCTGATTGGGAGTAACATTTTGAACTAATGTGTGACGCCAGTGACACTACGGTAGGAGCAGTCTTAGGTCAAAGGAGGAACAAGGTATTTCATACAATTTACTATGCTAGTCGCACTTTGAATGAAGCACAACTTAACTATGCCACCACTGAAAAAGAGCTTTTAGCCATAGTTTTTGCTTTTGATAAGTTTCACTCCTACCTATGTCTTGCTAAAGTTATTGTGTACACTGACCACGCTGCACTTAAATACTTACTTGCAAAGAAAGATGCCAAACCACGCTTGATTAGGTGGATTTTATTATTGCAAGAATTTGACTTGGAGATAAGAGATAAGAAAGGTGTTGAAAATGTGGTGGCAGATCATTTATCGCGAATTGAGAACATGAATGATACAAGTGACACTGAGGTAGTTGAGATTAATGAGAATTTCCCTGATGAGCAATTGTTTAGTGCTGAATTGTTACCTTGGTATGCACAGTATGCAAACTATATTGTTAGTGGTATCCTCCCACAAAATCTGACTTTTTATCAAAAGAAAAAATTCTTCTCTGAGGTTAAACATCTTTTGTGGGAGGAGCCATACTTGTTTAAATTCTGTGCAGACAACATCATAAGGCGATGTGTCCCCAAGGAGGAGATACAGGATATCTTGCAAAAATGTCATGATGGAGATGCAGGTGGGCATTTTGGAGCTACCAAAACAGTTGCCAAGGTACTTGCTTCTGGGTTTTATTGGCCAACGCTGTATAGGGATACATTCAGGTATGTCTCTTAATGTGATAGATGTCAGAGGGTCGGTAATATTTCAAGGAGGAATGAATTACCATTGATCAATATGCTTGAATGTGAAATTTTTGATGTGTGGGGAATAGATTTCATGGGACCTTTCCCAAGCTCTTGTTTAAATAAATACATACTTGTCGCAGTATATTATGTGTCAAAGTGGGTAGAGGCGGAAGCTTTGCGCACTAATGATGCTCGGTGGTTGTACAATTTTTGAAAAGAAAATTTTTTACTCGTTTTGGCACCCCTCGAGCAATTATTAGTGATGATGGCACCCATTTTAGTAACAAACAATTTGAAAAACTTTTGAGTAAATATGGTGTCACCCACAAAGTGTCTTCGCCTTATCATCCACAAACCAGTGGACAAGTAGAGGTTTCAAATCGAGAGTTGAAGAGGATCTTAGAAAAGACAGTGACTCTAAGCCGAAATGATTGGTCCTTACGCTTAGATGATGCACTATGGGCTTATAGAACTGCTTTTAAGACACCCATTGGCACATCACCTTATAAGTTGGTATTTGGTAAGGCATGTCACCTCCCTGTTGAACTTGAACATAAAGCATATTGGGCTATTAAATGGTTGAACTTTGACTGTCAGGCTGTAGGTGAGAAGCGTCTTCTACAATTGAATGAGATGGAAGAATTCAGGAATCAAGTATATGAGAATGCCAAGATTTACAAAGAGAAAACTAAGAAGTGGCATGATTCGCGTATACAAAAAAGGGAATTCAAGGTAGGAGATGCTGTACTCTTGTTCAACTCCAGATTGCGACTCTTCCCAGGCAAACTACGCTCTCGTTGGTCCGGGCCATTCACCATTGCAAAGATATATCCCTCTGGTGCAATTGAAGTTACTGATCCTAGCAGGGGAACATTTACAGTGAATGGGCAGCGCTTAAAGCATTACCACATGAGCAATGAAGTCCAAACGGTTACCTCTATAGTTTATCTTGACGACTAAGAGAGAGGAGATGACAGTCCAGCTTGGGACTATAAATCAAGAACTCTTTCTTTTTCCCTTTGTTTTTTTTTTCTTTAGTTTAGTTTAATCATTTTGTGTTTTTCTGTTTTCTTTTGTTAGCAAGAATCCGTGGGCGAGGAGCACCACTACCCAGTTCCCCCTCCGGAGCATGATGAGGACGACGATCAGTGACGATCATCGTCATGGTATGTGTTTTTGCCTTTGCATTTATTTATTTTCTCTTGTTCATTGAGGGCAATTCACGTACTAAGTTTTGGGGGGTTTTGAGTATTTGTATATATCTTGTTTTTGCACATTCTGCTACTTGTCTTGCTTCTCTACTTGCATGACTGCATGATTTTGTGACTGATTCATCCTTGAGCATTACCAACAATTTTTTTTTTTTTTTTGTGAGTTAGTCTTGAGAAATGAAGAATTAGATTTGCAACGGTAATACATGATGAAATTAATCCTCATCTAGATAGGAGTCATGAAAATGTTTAACTTGTTTGTATATATCCTTTGTTAACCATATGTCAAAACTGAGGAATAATTTGAGCACTTATTGAGTCATGATTGAGTGAAGTATGTATTGATTAAAGTGAAAATTTGTGTTAACTATGATGAGTTTTGAGTATTTTAGATAACTCTACAATTTATTTGAAAGCACTTTGAGGCGAAATTTATAGTTAGGAACTTAACTTCGAGATGATTTAGGCGATCTTTGGACTGTTTGAGCCTTTCAAGCCTACCTGTTATACATTATTCCTTAGTGTCCCCTCTTGTGCCTTATTGAAAAAGAATGGTATATGCATTGCATATGATTAGACCCCCATTCAACATTCTTGGCAACCTCATTATACCTACCTTGGATTGAGCCTAAAAGAAAAATTTTACCCACCCCTAAGGGAGTATAATGAATCTCATTCATTGCATTAAATTGTTATATGTTGATAAGTTCATTGTGAAAAAATGAAATGAACAAAAGAATGAGCAAAGAAAAAGAAAAGATGTAGAGAAAAGCCTTGAAAAGAAAATTTAAATAAGACCCAAAGTGGCCAAGGCTAGAAAAAGTTGAAGAGAAGCTCAATAGTGTGCGAAAAAAGTATTGAACTGATTCTATTGTACTCTCTTCTTTGAATTCATCCTACCTTTTCTTTGGAGCCGACACCAAAAGGCCTAACTTTATAAGCTTTTAAAGTCCTGTTGATCCAAGTCTAGGGAATAATTACATTAGTGGGGAAGTGTTGGATAGTAAATTTGTAGAGTAGTTCAAAGTAATCTTGCCTCGGAGTTGTTATGGCACTTTTTGATCTTAAAGATATGTTCATTACTCATGTTTGACAATAGCACACACACACGTTCTAATGTTGCGATGTATTGTTTAACTTAGGAGAAATTGTTTCTTGTTAAATGTTGAATGACTTTTATTGATGTGTAAGTAGGATTTCAGAGTTTTTACGTGAGTTATAAAGATGATTCATGTATAGTATTAAGATTAACTTTTCTTTTTGAGCTTATTGCTTGTTCGAGGACGATCAAGTCTAAGTTTGGGGGAGTTGATAGGCTTAGATTTTAAGTGTTTTTAGCTGTAACTGCTTCCCATTTTTCATACTTTTTCCTGGATGATATTATGCTTTTTGGTGTTTATTTGTCTATTTCAGGAAAATTAGTTGGAAATGGAAGAAATGAGCTAAACTGAAGAAAAATGACGAAATCGAGGCGAGAAAGAGTTGAAATTGAGGAAGTTGGATTTTCGGAGTCTCGATCGATCGAGAATATTTCTCGATCGATCGAGCCAGGCAGTGTGCTGAGAAGAAAATAATTGGAAGTCTCGATCGATCGAGATTATTTCTCGATCGATCGACCAAGGCAGAAACTTCAGAGCCAATTTTATCGAAGGCTCGATAGATCGGAAGGAAATCTCGATCGATCGAGCGAGGCAGTGAGTTTCAAATGCTGACGTGAACAGTGCACCGATCGATCGGACGAAATTCTCGATCGATCGATACGCAAATCCGGGAAAATCTTATCTTCCATTTTTGAATGGATTTTCGGGGGATAAAGGAAAAATCATTTCCATACAAGAGATATACCATATCAGACGCCAATCCTCTCGAAAATAAGGAACCCTAGCCGCCGCCTAGCGCCGCCGAAGGAGATTCAGTCTCCGTTCTTCGTCCAAAGTCGAGCCAATCCATTCCGGAGTGCAAGGAAGGAGCAAGAGAAGAGATTTCGGTGCTACGCACGGATTTATTCCGCCGTTTATCGTATTTCTAGACTCTAATCTATTTCATTTTGATTTCCAATTGATGTTTTTGAGGTCGAGAGACGATTAAACTCTTTTGTATTTGATTTGAAATATTTTTAGTTTATTCTATCGAGTTTTAGTTTCGTTGTGTTTGATTATTCATTCAATTGTGTTTGAGTGCATTGATTACTATTGTTCATAAATTAATTGCTTGTGTAGATCAAAGCCTAGCTAACTTTGATTGAATCTGAGAGTTATAACCGAGATCGAGAGATAACGTTGTAACACGCTCTATTAATTTATGATGTATGTGACGATTGAGATCGAGAGATGATATCGCATACGTGAGAACTTGGAATCGAGAGATTTAGAGTAACAAGGTTTTGATGATTTATGCAATATTGAATTAGTAAATAGGTGCACGAGAGTGACTTATTCTAATTTAATGTTAGTTTCTTTACAGCTCGAGAGAGTGTATCGAATAATAGCGATAATGTGGGGTCCTCGTTACTTAATTCATTATGTATCTAGTTAACATACATATGTGAGTCTGAATTAAGTAAGAACATACACTGATTTAGAGTATTTTACTAGTTAAGTTGTTACAGTACCAAATCCTGAGTACAAAAACCAACTAAATTTGTTTTCTACATATACATTACATGTAACATTAACAACCTAAGCCAGTACAACTCCTATGCAGTGGTTCACCTCGCAGCGGAATAAGACTCACGATTCCCACGTCTATGCAATCCTACAGAAACATTCACAAAACGTGAGTATAGATAAACAACTATCTCAGTGCAATATCAAAACACAATATCAATAACAATGATAAAGCACAATAAATCATCTAATGTGAATGTTCTGTCTCATGCATCCACAAATGCACCATGTCATGACATGTCTCAACACATACCCTATTATCACGAGACTAATATGATATGCCTATTCAGCTCAATATGTCAGTGGAACCACCTCACATCTTCATATTAGCAGCACATATCATAGTACCGTCCTCAAATGATAATAGCCATAGCATATACCCAAAAACCGGCGTATATCGCTATATAGCATAACCGAGCATATACCCAAACCAGGCGTATATCTCTCTATCACATAACCGAGCATATATCCAAACCAGGCATATATCTCTATGTCACATAACCGAGCATATATCCAAACCAGGCATATATCTCAAATACATAACCGAGCATATACCCAAACAGGCGTATATCTCACATACATATGATATCCAAGAATGTACACATAACACAATTCATATGATATCAATCTCATAACATCATCACACAATATCTATACTCCGTACGTCAACACGTACTTGTACTGCGACACAAACGAGATAAATTAGGCGTCACTGGCTAAGTGCCTCGTTGTCCTGTCCCCTGAGATGATACTACAACAATGCCAACAATATATCATGTTATCATAGGCATTAAAATCAAGTTCTACAAAAATATTTCATTTTTCAACATTTTGGCACTGGCGATCGATCGCTATCAACACCGATAGATCGCCAAAACTCTCTGTCCCCTCGCGATCGATCGCAACAACTTGGCGATCGATCGCCACAATGCTCTGTTCACAGCGATCGATCGCGACAATTTCACCGATCGATTGCCACACATTTTCACCGCCTTAAAATTTACTATGCCTCGGCGATCGATCGCCACAAAGCTCGCGATCGATCGCCGATGTCCAGAAAGTTTAGAACATTGCGATTTTCAAGCTTATCTCCATGGTTCTTCTCCTATACCTCATATTGAACCATTTCAACATGTTTCTTGCTATCCCTAGGAACATATTAACATGTTTCTAACATCATAGATTCCAATTCAAAGCATAGAAACATGATATGATTCTTCACATGAACACTTGAAATTTCACTTCACATATGCAACACCAATGACATAATTCCAATGTAAAGCTATGAATTCTTACCAAGATGTGAAGAAAGCACTTCACTTAACTTCCTAGCTCAAATCACAAGTGAAAAACCAAGCTTCAACTAATAAAATCTCTAAGGGTTTGGAGAGGAGCTTTGTAGAGATTTTGAGGTGAAAGTGGTGTAGTATGTGATTCCACCTCTTTAATCCACTTGATATAGATCCTTAGTTCCATAATTCACTTGCTATCATGTCATTTAAGGTAATTACATGTTAAGTAACATGTACATGTAAATAAAATCCAAATTCAAATTCACATGCTAATGCAACTTTAATGAAAGGCAAAGGCATATGCAATTCATATCAAATGCATACTATAATTCAAATCATTTCTTTGCACTACATTTTGTACATCATGTTTCATTTCTTGCCATATATCATTTCATACATGCATTTCTTCATTACTGGTTCCACCCGAACCCCTCATTAACATACCACCATTTGATATAATTACACCATAATCATATCATACGTGTATACAACAAATCGAGGCATGACAATTCTCCCCCACTCTTTGAATTTCGTCCTCGAAATTGCATATACAGACAGAATACTGCATATGAGATATACAACTCAACAATCCTACGATATGAAAATAGGAAACATGATCATGTATGCAACAGTACCATAAAACTGTAAAATCATACCAGTAAACAAATCTGGATACCGTTGCATCATATGCTGCTCCGTCTCCCACGTTGCCTCTTCGACACCCCTTCTGTCCCACTGTACTTTAACCAAAGGAATCACCTTATTACGCAACCTGCGTTCAGCTCGATCCAAGATCATAACCGGTCGTTCCTCATACGACACATCTGTATCCAACTGTACATCAGGTACCTGTAATACATGACTCGGATCTGGTTCATACTTTCTCAACAGTGAAACATGAAAAACATCATGAATACTACTCAAGGCCGGTGGTAGTGCTAAGCGATATGCCAACGTACCAATACGTTGCAACACCTCATATGGACCAACATACCGTGGAGACAATTTTCCACGCTTACCAAACCGTACTACACCTTTAAAAGGTGAGATTTTCAAGAACACTCGATCACCAACTTGAAATTCAAGTGGTCTACGTCGCTTATTGGCATACGCAGCCTGTCTATCCTGAGCAGCTTTAAGTTTCAATCTAATTACTTTCACTTTCTCTTCCATGTCATGAATCATATCCGGTCCAGGTAAGGAAGACTGATCCACATCATCCCAATACAATGGCGATCTACATCGTCGCCCATATAAAGCCTCAAATGGTGCCATCTGTATACTAGATTGATAACTGTTGTTATATGAAAATTCCACTAATGGCAACGACTCTTGCCAAGAAGTATCAAACTCTAATACACAGGCACGCAACATATCCTCAAGCGTCTGTATCGTACGCTCTGTTTGTCCATCTGTCTGAGGATGATATGCTGTACTCAACCGCACTTCAGTTCCCAACGCTATCTGTAATCCTTCCCAAAAATGAGAAGTAAACCTCGGATCCCTATCCGATACAAGAAACTGGAATACCATGTAGTCTCACTACATGTTGAATGTACAAACTGTGACATTCTTAGATATGTAAACGTCATACAATATGGCACAAAATGAGATACTTTGGTGAGTCGGTCAACAATCACCCAAATAGCATCGCAACCAGAAGACGTCCGTGGTTAATGAGTCACAAAGTCCATCGTGATATGTTCCCATTTCCACTGAGGAATTTCCAAACTATGTAATTCACCTCCTGGTCTCTGTCTTTCTGCTTTCACTTGTTGACAGATCAAACACCGTTTCACAAAGTTCAATACATCATGTTTCATACGTTTCCACCAAAATTGTGTACGTAAATCATGATACATTTTCTTCCCTCCAGGATGTATACTGTATCTACTACAATGAGCACGTTGTAGTAGTTCTTGGCGTAGTCCTAATGAAGCAGGTACTACCCAACAATTTCTGTATTTCAAAGTTCCATCATTTGTAAGTACAAATTGAGATGTTTGTCCTTGACTTATCCTTTCCTTCCACTGTTGTACTTCATCATCAGTCAGTTGTGCCGTTCTGATTTCTCAAAAATGTCGGGTTCAACCAACAATGTTGATACCCATACTGGCTCTATTTCCACATCAAAATCATAACCTAAAGTACAACAAGAAGTCATCAATGCGGATAACTGAATCATCTCATCAGCCGTATGATGTACCTTTCGACTTAAGGCATCTGCTGTAAGATTAGCTTTTCTTGGATGATATTCAATCTTCAATCATAATCTTTCAACAGATCCATCCATCGCCTTTGTCTCATATTCAACTCCGCTTGAGTGAATAAAAATTTTAAACTCTTATGATCTGTGTATATGGTAAACGACGTACCATATAAATAATGTCGCCATATCTTCAATGCAAAGACAATGGCAACCAATTCCAGATCATGCACTGGATATCTCATTTCATGTGGCTTCAACTGTCGTGATGCATAAGCCACTACATGTTTGTCCTGCATCAATACACAACCCAAACCAAGTAAAGACGCATCAGTATATAAGGCAAACCTGTCATGCTCAGATGGAATGATCAAGACTGGAGCTGTAGTCAATCGATGTTTCAATTCCTGAAAACTACGCTCACAAGCCTCTGACCATTGAAATGATACTCCCTTCTGTGTCAATTGTGTCAATGGTTTGGCGATCGCTGAAAATCCTTCAACGAACCGTCTATAATATCCAGCCAAACCCAAGAAACTACGAATCTCTGGCACAGAAGTAGGTGCTGACCAATTCAACACTGCTTCCACTTTCTTTGGATCAACTGAGATACCTTCTTCTGATATGACATGTCCCAAAAAGCCGACACTAGTCAACCAAAACTCACACTTACTGAGTTTGGCATACAATTGATGTGTCCTCAACAATTGCAATACCATATGCAAATGTTGAACATGTTCGGCATCACTCCGTGAATAGATCAGTATATCATCGATAAAGACAATGACAAATCGATCAAGGTATTCCTGAAACACACGATTCATTAAACTCATAAAGACAACAGGAGCATTTGTCACTCCAAATGGCATTACCAGAAACTCATAATGTCCATAACGAGTTCTGAATGCTGTCTTCTGTATATCTCCTTCCCTCACACGTATTTGATGATATCCTGACCTCAAATCAATCTTAGAATAAATTTGTGATCCCTGCAACTGATCAAACAAATCATCAATACGAGGAAGAGGATACTTATTCTTTATCGTTACCTTGTTCAATTGTCTCATTGTCCCATCCTTCTTCTTCACAAATAAAACTGGAGCACCCCAAGGCGATACACTAGGACATATGTACCCCTTGTCCAATAAATCTTGCAATTGAGTTTTCAACTCTTTCAATTCAGTTGGTGCCATCCGATAAGGAGCCCATGAAATTGCAGAAGTACCAGGTATCAAATCAATACCAAATTCCACTTCTCGACTCGGTGGGAATCCAGGTATCTCATCTGGAAACACATCCGCATATTCTGCAACCACTGGTATCTCCTCTACTTTCTTTTCTAGTTTCTGTTCAGTGATATCAAGGGCATAAATCAAATAACCCGCATGTCCACGTTCTAACAAACGCGACATTCAGATTGCTGATATCAAAGGAATCCTTGCCCTCGATCCCTGGCCATAGAATAACCTTTGATTTCCAGTATCAGACTGAAATCTCACAATCTTCTGACAACAATCCACAATAGACTGATATTTACTCAACACATCAATTCCAAGGATGCAGTCAAAATCTGACATGTCTAACACAATCAAATCAGCCTGTAGCCCATACTCAGTCTCAAACTGAATAGCACAATCAGACACACTCTGACACGTCATCACAGTAGTTCCCATGGGTGTCGAGACATAAAGAGGCATCAATAGTGGAGACGAGCATATATGATACCGATCAATAAATGCTTGTGCAATAAAGAATGTGATGCACCAGTATCAATCAACAGTAAAGCAGGATAAGTAAACAAAGTACACTTACCCGCTATCACATCATCAGGAGCTGCCTCTGCTTCCTCCCTGTTCAGTGCATACACCTGAGCCTGAGGTGTTCCCGTCCTCTGTCCTCCACCAGACTGTGGTACACCCTGTGGTCTTTGTTGTACTGTAGTCTCTGAAATGGGTCCTCTCCTCTGTTGTCCACCCACTTGAGTACAATCACAGATCACATGTCCGGGCCTCCCACAACGGAAACAAACTACTGGATTCAATTGAGGACAATCTCGTTTCATATGTGGTCCACCACATTTAAAGCATTGCACACCACTGCCACTACTACTACCTTGGAACTGTCCCTTAGATTTGCGATCACCCCCTTTTTGTGATCCAAAACGTTTCCCACTAAACCTAGATGAAGATGCACCACCTCGTGATGATTTAAATGGTTCTCCTCTAGGTCTCATACTGTCCGATGTCGGTGGTTGGGCTTGTCCAACATCTTTATACACCCCTACAGCAATCTCAGCCATCTCGGCTCTAGTCAACGCTTCTTCATATGATGTAGGGTTATTGGACATTACCCTATCAAACAATTCAGGCCTCAATCCTTTCACAAACTGTCTGATCTTTGCCTTTGTGTTGACAGCAATATGTGGCACATACCGGAGCAAAGAAGAATAATGCACAGCATAGTCAGATACTGTCATTGCTCCCTGTCTCAAATTTGTAAATTCATCCTCTTTCCTCTGCCTTGCAGCAACAGAGAAATAATGCTCCAGAAACTTTGTTCTAAACACATCCCAGTTCACTGTCTGTCCTTGAGCCCTCAACTCAAGTACTGTGGACTTCCACCACATCATAGCTTTCTTAGCTAACTGGAATTCAGCTAAGCGTAACCAAGCAGTCTTGGCACACGGTGCTGACACAAAGATCTGTTCCACACGTTCCAGCCACTCCTCTGCCAGTTCTCCTGATTCAGTCCCCTCAAACCTGGGTGGCTGATAACTCAGAAACTGCGTCAAGGTCAATTCTCCAGGCAATAATACCTGTTCCACTGGCCCTTGCTCAATCGGTGGTGGTGGCACAGGCACCATCCTCACACTCGCATTGCCACTCATGGCATCCCCAACATCCTCATGTGGTACTCTGTCTATCATAACTGTATAACAAGGGTTAACAATAACATTCACAAGTATATAACATGTTAGAATAACATCATATTCCAAAAACTAACATGCTATTACCATTCTCAAAGTGTTTAGGTAACTCCCTAATACACTTCCTCTACCCATGTTCACCCCGTTCTCGAACCACTGCTCTGATACCACTAATGTGGGGTCCTCGTTACTTAATTCATTATGTATCTAGTTAACATACATATGTGAGTCTGAATTAAGTAAGAACATACACTGATTTAGAGTATTTTACTAGTTAAGTTGTTACAGTACCAAATCCTGAGTACAAAAACCAACTAAATTTGTTTTCTACATATACATTACATGTAACATTAACAACCTAAGCCAGTACAACTCCTATGCAGTGGTTCACCTCGCAGCGGAATAAGACTCACGATTCCCACGTCTATGCAATCCTACAGAAATATTCACAAAACGTGAGTATAGATAAACAACTATCTCAGTGCAATATCAAAACACAATATCAATAACAATGATAAAGCACAATAAATCATCTAATGTGAATGTTCTGTCTCATGCATCCAGAAATGCACCATGTCATGACCTGTCTCAACACATACCCTATTATCACGAGACTAATATGATATGCCTATTCAGCTCAATATGTCAGTGGAACCACCTCACATCTTCATATTAGCAGCACATATCATAGTACCATCCTCAAATGATAATAGCCATAGCATATGCCCAAAAACCGGCGTATATCGCTATATAGCATAACCGAGCATATACCCAAACCAGGCGTATATCTCTATGTCACATAACCGAGCATATATCCAAACCAGGCATATATCTCTATGTCACATAACCAAGCATATATCCAAACCAGGCATATATCTCAAATACATAACCGAGCATATACCCAAACCAGGCGTATATCTCACATACATATGATATCCATGAATGTACAGGCATATGATACTACCAATCATATGATAACAACATAACACAATTCATATGATATCAATCTCATAACATCATCACACAATATCTATACTCCGTACGTCAACACGTACCTGTACTGCGACACAAACGAGATAAATTAGGCGTCACTGGCTAAGTGCCTCGTTGTCCTGTCCCCTGAGATGATACTACAACAATGCCAACAATATATCATGTTATCATAGGCATTAAAATCAAATTCTACAAAAATATTTCATTTTTCAACATTTTGGCACTGGCGATCGATCGCTATCAACACCGATAGATCGCCAAAACTCTCTGTCCCATCGCGATCGATCGCAACAACTTGGCGATCGATCGCCACAATGCTCTGTTCACAGCGATCGATCGCGACAATTTCACCGATCGATCGCCACACATTTTCACCGCCTTAAAATTTACTCTGCCTCGGCGATCGATCGCCACAAAGCTCGCGATCGATCGCCGATGTCCAGAAAGTTTAGAACATGGCGATTTTCAAGCTTATCTCCATGGTTCTTCTCCTATACCTCATATTGAACCATTTCAACATGTTTCTTGCAATCCCTAGAACATATTAACATGTTTCTAACATCATAGATTCCAATTCAAAGCATAGAAACATGATATGATTCTTCACATGAACACTTGAAATTTCACTTCACATATGCAACACCAATGACATAATTCCAATGTAAAGCTATGAATTCTTACCAAGATGTGAAGAAAGCACTTCACTTAACTTCCTAGCTCAAATCACAAGTGAAAAACCAAGCTTCAACTAATAAAATCTCTAAGGGTTTGGAGAGGAGCTTTGTAGAGATTTTGAGGTGAAAGTGGTGTAGTATGTGATTCCACCTCTCTAATCCACTTGATATAGATCCTTAGTTCCAAAATTCACTTGCTATCATGTCATTTAAAGGTAATTACATGTTAAGTAACATGTACATGTAAATAAAATCCAAATTCAAATTCACATGCTAATGCAACTTTAATGAAAGGCAAAGGCATATGAAATTCATATCAAATGCATACTATAATTCAAATCATTTCTTTGCACTACATTTTGTACATCATGTTTCATTTCTTGCCATATATCATTTCATACATGCATTTCTTCATTATTGGTTCCACCCGAACCCCTTATTAACATACCACCATTTGATATAATTACACCATAATCATATCATACGTGTATACAACAAATCGAGGCATGACAATTCTCCCCCACTCATTGAATTTCGTCCTCGAAATTGCATATACAGACAGAATACATGCATATGAGATATACAACTCAACAATCCTACGATATGAAAATAGGAAACATGATCATGTATGCAACAGTACCATAAAACTGTAAAATCATACCAGTAAACAAATCTGGATACCGTTGCATCATATGCTGCTCCGTCTCCCACGTTGCCTCCTCGACACCCCTTCTGTCCCACTGTACTTTAACCATAGGAATCACCTTATTACGCAACCTGCGTTCAGCTCGATCCAAGATCATAACCGGTCGTTCCTCATACGACACATCTGTATCCAACTGTACATCAGGTACCTGTAATACATGACTCGGATCTGGTTCATACTTTCTCAACAGTCATGAATACTACTCAAGGCCGGTGGTAGTGCTAAGCGATATGCCAACGTACCAATACGTTGCAACACCTCATATGGACCAACATACCGTGGAGACAATTTTCCACGCTTACCAAACCGTACTACACCTTTAAAAGGTGAGATTTTCAAGAACACTCGATCACCAACTTGAAATTCAAGTGGTCTACATCGCTTAGTGGCATACGCAGCCTGTCTATCCTGAGCAGCTTTAAGTTTCAATCTAATTACTTTCACTTTCTCTTCCATGTCATGAATCATATCCGGTCCAGGTAAGGAAGACTGATCCACATCATCCCAATACAATGGCGATCTACATCGTTGCCCATATAAAGCCTCAAATGGTGCCATCTGTATACTAGATTGATAACTGTTGTTATATGAAAATTCCACTAATGGCAACGACTCTTGCCAAGAAGTATCAAACTCTAATACACAGGCACGCAACATATCCTCAAGCGTCTGTATCGTACGCTCTGTTTGTCCATCTGTCTGAGGATGATATGTTGTACTCAACCGCACTTCAGTTCCCAACGCTGTCTGTAATCCTCCCAAAAATGAGAAGTAAACCTCGGATCCCTATCCGATACAATGGAAACTGGAATACCATGTAGTCTCACTACATGTTGAATGTACAACTATGACATTCTTAGATATGTAAACGTCATACAATATGGCACAAAATGAGATACTTTGGTGAGTCGGTCAACAATCACCCAAATAGCATCGCAACCAGAAGACGTCCGTGGTCAATGAGTCACAAAGTCCATTGTGATATGTTCCCATTTCCACTGAGGAATTTCCAAACTATGTAATTCACCTCCTGGTCTCTGTCTTTCTGCTTTCACTTGTTGACAGATCAAACACCGTTTCACAAAGTTCAATACATCATGTTTCATACGTTTCCACCAAAATTGTGTACGTAAATCATGATACATTTTCTTCCCTCCAGGATGTATACTGTATCTACTACAATGAGCACGTTGTAGTAGTTCTTGGCGTAGTCCTAATGAAGCAGGTACTACCCAACAATTTCTGTATTTCAAATTTCCATCATTTGTAAGTACAAATTGAGATGTTTGTCCTTGACTTATCCTTTCCTTCCACTGTTGTACTTCATCATCAGTCAGTTGTGCCGTTCCACCACATTAGGGGTTTCTTAGCTAACTGGAACTCCGCCAGCCTCAGCCACGCTGTAACAGCACAAGGAGCCGACACAAATATCTGCTCAAGTCTCTCCAGCCACTCCTCAGCTTCCTCTCCTGATTCTGTTCCCACAAACCGGGGCGGGTGGTAAGACAGAAACTGAGTCAAGTTAATCTCACCGGGTAGTAATAACTGAGCCACTGGCTCCAACCCTACTGCTGGTGGAGGTAGAGGGTTCACTTGTCCAACGCTAGCGTTAATACTGCCCACATCGCCAACTTCTTCCTTAAGGTTCCCCGCATTCATAGCAGCCATGCTGTAACACAAAGGTTAACAACAATTCCAAAACAATATACATGTTATGCCGTTAGATAACAGGAATGATAATAAGCATGTTAGTATAACAGAATATACATCAATATGCACCACATGCATAAACATGCCTCAAATGTAAGCACCTAGCCAATCATGCTAAGGATACCCTTCACTCGTTCCCGGGTTCTCTAACCACTGCTCTGATACCACTAATGTAAGGACCCTAATCCTTAAGTGCGGATCAAATGCATAAATAGAGCTAATATAAATGATCAGAGTGAATTAATCGTGTTGAGTCTATGAGCTTTAAGAATTACATGCCAAAATGGACTATCAATGGATTAATTACATTCCCCAACAAAAGAATGTATCAACTATAGTTTTACACTACTCCTAGAGTAGACACTATACAAAAAATTAAATCATGTCCTTCCTGTCTCAAAAGAATTCTCCACAAGCTCACCACCTCAACCCGCTTAGCCCTTCTATCATGCCAAAAGTGTACCTACAAGGACAACCCCCAAACATGAGCAATAATATCATTCATATTCAACACAATATGAATATAAAGCGTAAATGCATAAAACACAATTAAAACACTTCCTGTTTTCCCATGCATTTCAAAACGCTTCCAGTTTGGTTGTCCCTGTACTATACTCATGAGTATAATCAATAGATTATTTTTAATGGTCTAGACATGTCATGACACAATACCATCTCATCAATATCAAGTACCGGTCACCATTCCCTAGTCTGTCCATCACAATGTATTTTAATGCCCCTCGCTTATTTACATATAGGCGGCATAGAATAACCTCGCTTCAATGGACAAGCGGTACTCCCACCCCTCGCCTCACATTGAGCAGCAAATATCCTTTCCTCGCCCTATATGACAACCACGCTCAAATGTGACATGCGGTGCTCCCACCCCTCGCTTCACATTTAGCGGAACCAAAACAAATAGTGGTAAGCATTAAAATCATCAAGGGATGACCACGACTCATGGGATGTGCACCAATAATCATATGCATCTACAATCATCATGCATAATTCAACATGTATTTGCATCCACAATGCATAATCACATATATACTCGCATCCACAATGCATAAACAATGAGTATATTATATACATGTACCGTTGGGTGCCCGTACGTCCTCTACGTACCTTTCCAAAATGTAGGATATGGTAGGACTTCAATTCCTTGGCTGTGTAGCCACCTGGGATGGTTCTACACATTCACACAAATCAATATTAGAACCCAATAATAGTCCAATACCAAAAATCCTACAAAAAAATCCAAAAACACCATTTCTGGTGTCTCGCGATCGATCGCCATAAAGCCCCGATCGATCGCGAGACCACACTGCCTCGCCCAACAAAATTATCCAATCCGCGATCGATCGCGGCCTCGCCGATCGATCGCGCAAAACTCGCGATCGATCGCTGAAGTCCACTGCCTTCAGCACTGCAGCTCGCGATCGATCGCGGAAGGCGCCGATCGATCGCCGAGTCCTGCATACCCGATTTTCGGGCACTATTCACCCATCTTCAACCCCAACTCAAATAAACTCAAATAATCCAACATCAACCATACAAAACCACTCAAAACCATCAATAAACATCCTCATATACTCATAAATTAAACACCCAACCAAAATAATACCAACCCCCAACAAACCCATTTTAAAACCATTCAAACCATTCCAAAACTAAACCAAACACAACAAGATAACATGGAGGCATCCATACCTCTTGGGGACCTCAAATCACCCAATAAACTCCACAAATCAAAGTTTTGGAAGGATTTCTCCCCACCTTTTTGCTCCAACTCGAAAATGGAAAGGGGAAAGGGTTTGGGTGGTGATTTGGTAAAGTAAGAGTGAGAGTGGTGAGGTGGGGTTGTGGAATAAAGTGGGTTAATTAATTAAAATGCATCCCAAAACTCATGGTGTATAAAACACCCCAACATGATATTTTTAAAAGCATTAATCCAAAATGCACCAAATATCAAATAAACTCATGATTTCCAATTAATTGCGAATAAATCATGCTAATAACAATTTCGCCAACATATACAACATGTACCCTGAAATGCCCTCCCGGGTCACTCTATCATGTGACTAAGCATTTCCATAAGATTAATAAATCCAACACATAATTAATTACCACCATAATTAATCATATAAACACAATTAATGCCCAATGCAATTAATCATTTCGGGGATATCACAATACTCCCCTACTTATAAGATTTCGTCCTCGAAATCACATGCACTTACCCCAAAAGAAACTAAACATAAACACATACCAGAGAATAGTTCCGGGTAGTGCTGCACCATATGCCGCTCCGTCTCCCACGTAGCCTCCTCGACACCCCTGAACCTTGATCATAGGTATCACTTTGTTCCGAAGTCTGCGGTCTGCTCGATCCAGAATTCTAACAGGCCGTTCCACATAAGACACATCGGATTCCAACTGGACTTCGGAAGGCTGTAAAACATGCGACGGATCCGGCTCATACTTCCGCAGCATAGACACATGAAACACATCATGTATACCAGATAAAGAAGGTGGCAAAGCTAGTCGGTAAGCTAAGGTGCCAATGCGCTGCAAAATCTCGTACGGTCCAACATACCTCGGAGACAGTTTCCCGCGCATCCCAAATCGCACAACGCCTCTGAAAGGCGAGATCTTCAAAAAGACTTTATCTCCCAACTGAAATTCCAACGGTCTCCGCCGTTTGTTCGCATAAGCTGCCTGTCTGTCCTGGGCTGCTTTCATTTTCTGCCTTATCATTATCTTCTCTTCCATCTCCCGAATCAATTCCGGTCCTCCGACCGATTTACGGTCCAAATCATCCCAACACAAGGGTGATCTACACCGTCTGCCATAAAGAGCTTCAAAAGGAGCCATCTGAATACTCGCCTGGTAGCTGTTATTATAAGAGAACTCTACCAAAGGCACTGAATCTTGCCAAGAAACATCTAACTCCAAAACACAAGCTCTCAACATGTCCTCGAGCGTCTGGATAGTACGCTCGGTCTGGCCATCCGTCTGAGGATGATAAGCAGTGCTCAATCTGACTTCAGTTCCCAAGGCTGACTGAAGGCCTTCCCAAAAATGAGATGTGAACCGCGGATCTCGATCCGACACTATGGAAATGGGGATCCCATGCAATCTCACCACATCTCGAATGTACAACTGCGCCATCCTCAAAAAGGTGAAAGTCATGCTATAGGGGATGAAATGAGCCACCTTAGTCAATCGATCCACAATCACCCAAATAGCATCAAAGCCTGAAGCACTCCTCGGCAGGTGAGTCACGAAGTCCATGGAAATGTGTTCCCACTTCCACTTCGGTATCTCCAAGCTTCTCAACTCGCCGCCAGGTCTCTGTCTCTCTGCCTTAACCTGCTGGCAGATCAAACACCTCTTAACAAAAGCGACGACATCAGATTTCATCCTCTTCCACCAAAACTGACCACGTAGATCTTTATACATCTTCTTCCCGCCTGGGTGGATGCTAAGTCTGCTACTATGAGCTCGCTCCAAGATCCCTCTACGCAACTCCGGCGTACTCGGAACCACCCAACGGTCACCCAATCTCAAAGATCCGTCATCGACCACTCTGAATTTCGTTGGCTGACCAAGATGTACTAAAGATAACCACCTCTGAACCTCATCATCTGACCTCTGAGCTCTCCTGATGTTCTCATAGATATCTGGCTCAGCTAACAAGGTCGATACATACACAGGTGATGCATCAATGTCAAAATCATAGCCCAGATGGCAATAGGAGGTCATCATGGCTGACAAATGGATGACGTCCTCAGCAGAACTCCTCACTTTCCGGCTCAAGGCGTCTGCTGTCAAATTAGCTTTTCCGGGATGGTACTCAATCTCACAATCATAGTCCTTGAGTAAGTCCATCCACCTTCTCTGCCTCATGTTCAGTTCCGCCTGAGTGAATAAAAACTTGAGGCTCTTGTGATCCGTGAATATGGTAAATGAAGTACCATACAAATAATGTCGCCAAATCTTCAGGGCGAAGATGATAGCCGCCAATTCCAAGTCATGGACTGGGTATCTAGTCTCATGCGGCTTCAACTGCCTCGATGCATAAGCTACCACATGCTTATCTTGCATCAGTACACACCCAAGGCCCTGGAGTGATGCATCGGTATACAAAACAAATCTGGAGTTCTCCGTAGGGATCACTAACACTGGCGCCGTCGTCAAACGATGCTTTAACTCCTGGAAGCTCTCCTCACAAGCTTCTGACCAAAAGAAAGGCACTCCTTTCTGGGTCAACTGTGTCAACGGCTTGGCAATCTTCGAAAAGCCCTCGACGAAGCGTCGATAATATCCGGCCAAACCAAGGAAGCTCCGAATCTCCGGCACAGAAGTGGGGGCAGCCCACTCCATCACAGCTTCGATCTTCCTGGGATCCACTGATATCCCACTGCTAGAAATGACATGCCCCAGAAATACTACACTGCTCAACCAGAACTCACACTTACTGAGCTTGGCATACAACTGGTGATCTCGAAGAATCTGGAGAACTGTCCTCAAGTGTTTCACGTGCTCTTCCTCGCTCCGAGAATAGATGAGAATGTCGTCAATAAATACAATGACGAACTGATCAAGATACGGCTGAAACACTCTGTTCATCAGACTCATAAAGACCGCTGGAGCATTCGTCACACCGAACGGCATCACTAAGAACTCATAATGTCCATATCGAGTCCGGAACGCTGTCTTCTGCACATCTTCCTCTCTGACTCCAATCTGGTGATACCCGGATCTCAAATCAATCTTGCTATAAAGTCTGGTACCCTGCAACTGATCAAACAAATCATCAATCCTTGGGAGAGGATATTTGTTCTTTACTGTAGCCTTATTCAGTTGCCGGTAATCGATGCACAACCGCATCGAACCGTCCTTCTTCTTCACAAAGGGAACCGGTGCGCCCCATGGCGATACGCTCGGGCGTATATATCCTTTGTCAAGGAGCTCCTGTAACTGCTCCTTCAACTCTCTCAACTCTGCCGGTGCCATCATGTAAGGTGCACGGGAGATAGCGGATGTCCTTGGTAACAACTCGATCCCAAACTCAACTTCCCTAGCCGGTGGAAATCCTGGGATCTCTTCTGGGAATACATCAGCAAACTCTGCTACCACTGGTACATCCTCAACTCTCAATTTCTTATTCATCCCAGACGTGTCCACGGCATAGATGAGATAGCCCGTGTGGCCACATTCCAACAGCTGAGTCATCTTGATCGCTGAAATCAACGGAATCTTCGCACGAGAACCGTTGCCATAGAAAGTCCACTGACTACCCAAATCAGGTCTGAACTTCACTGTCTTCTGCTGGCAATCTACCACTGCCTGATATTTGTTCAGAACATCAATGCCCAAGATGCAGTCGAAGTCCGATATACCCAACACAATCAAGTCTGCCTTCAACTCGTTGCCCTCAAAATAAATGAGGCAATCTGCCATGAACTGATCAGCAACGACATTTCTTCCAGTGGGTGTCGAGACCAATAGAGGCGTGGGTAAAGAAGACGTGCGCATATGGTGTCTCTCCACAAAGCCAACAGATACAAAAGAGTGGGAGGCACCTGTATCTATCAAAATAAAAGCAGGGTACGTAAATAAATGACACGTACAGGCGATCACCTCCTCTGAGGCTGCCTGAGCCTGCTCTCTGGTCAGAGCATACACCTGTCCCTGGGGCGGTCCCACTGTCTGACCTCCCGATGGTCGTAGGTCCAAACTGCTGCCTCTGGTGTACAGTCATGTCATCAAACCTCGGCCTGTTGCCCTAGAACTCTGACTGTCCTCCCCGGGTGGGGCAATACCGAGCGATGTGGCCCATCTTGCCACAGCTATAACAGGCAGGGCACTTACTTGAAGAATGTGGCCCTCCACAATTGTCGCACCTCGGCTCTCCCGGCCTATTCCCTTGTGAAGACCCTCGATTGGCGGACCAATTGCTCTTCTTGTTCTCCTGTTTCTGACCAAAGTATTTCTTTCCACCAAACCGTGCAGATGAGGAGGCACCACGAGGTTTAAATGGCTCTCCCCGGGGCCTCAAGCTGTCAATAGCTTGTCTCTGTTGTGGTACTTGTGGTGGCATAGCACTAGGATAAGCTCCCACTCCTAACTCGGCAAGCTCCGCTCTTGTGAGAGCATCATCAAAAGAAGTTGGGTTATTGGTGATAACCCGGTCATAGAGCTCCGGTCGCAACCCCTTCATAAAACTCCTCATCTTTGTGTGCCCATTGGTGGCAATGTGGGGAACATACCTCAGCAACGAAGAGTACCGCGTGGCATAGTCTGACACTGTCATGTTCCCCTGTTTACTTGTAAACTCATCCTCCTTTGTCTGTCTCGCCGCTGCGGAGAAGTACCGGTTCAGAAACCGGGTCCTGAAGAGTGCCCAATCGATCACAGTACCCAGTGCTCTTAGCTCCAATACAGTGCCCCTCCACCACATTAGGGGTTTCTTAGCTAACTGGAACTCCGCCAGCCTCAGCCACGCTGTAACAGCACAAGGAGCCGACACAAATATCTGCTCAAGTCTCTCCAGCCACTCCTCAGCTAGACTCAAGCAAAGACACCAAGAGAGTCAAGAGAGCATGTGTAGAGATTTGTAGGTGAGTTTGGGTGAATTATGTGTTTAAAATCTGCTTTTCATCTATATAATCACCTTTAACTCCAAATGCACATTCACATGTAATTCCTCTCACATGCATGGTAATGTATAGCCAAGTTCACATCTCACTACACACCTCATGCTTGAAATTCTCTTGTCTATGCACATGCACCAACATTCCAAGTCAATAGACACATATGATCTATGTTCTCAATTCACATCTCTAGTTTGCTTCTCATATATCAATATGTATTGATTTATCATATATGCACACTATTTCATTGCCACATAACCATTAGTTCTTTCTTTCATTGTTTCAACATTTTATTATCATGCATGGCAACATTCTTCCTCGGTTCAATCCAAACCCGAGTTCATCTCATACCGTACTTATTTCATAATCAAAGAAAAACATGGATGATTAATGTCTAGGCATTACAATTATTTCTCAGTGTAGCGATTCTACCGCAAGTGCACGGTGTCAAGTTTTAGTATAGTGATATTATAAGTAAGGATGTCGAACCCACATGGATTAATGTATAAGTACCAAATAAAATTAGTTAAATTATATTTAGCCTACAAAAAAGATGATTAATGAACGAATTAAACTAAAGAATTAAAAACTCAAAACTAACACAATTCCTTTGAAGATGTGAAGGAATACCGCTCGAGAAATCTATCAAGATGTTCGTTCAATTATGTATCGTCAATGATTGGTTTGTTAAAACAACTTCTTAACAATCAATTCTTAAGGTGACGGGTTTCTGATTATAATCAATACACTCTCTCGAGATGTGTTGAAACTAGCAGTAAATTGACACTAGTAACTCTCGTTCGCTAATACCAATTTAATACCGAATAAATCTCTATGAAAACCGTCATTCTTTAAATCCTTCAATTTAAAGTGACCACGTATGTGATTTAATCTCTCGATCTAAATCTTAAACATACAACATGAATTATTTGAGCGTATTACAATTTTATCTCTCGATCTCAATTGCAATTCACAAGTTCAATCAAAGGTAGCTAAGCTTCGATAGCATGGAGCATATAATTCATGAACAAATGATATTGATTCACTTAAACACAACCAAATCAAAGAATCAAACACAAAATCACTTAAAATTGATAGAATAAACCAGATTAAATTCAAATCAAATTCAAATAGATGTTCAATCGTTTCTCAACCTCAAAAACATCAACTAAATATGAAAATCAAATTAATCTAGAGTTTAGAAATACGATAAACGTAGGAGGACTTCGTGCGTTGAACGATCTTTCTTCTCTCGCTTCCTTCCTTGCACTTCAAAGGATTCTTCGACCTTCTCTTGTTCCGGGAGGATGAAAGGCGGCTAAGAATAATTTAGGTCTGATTATTCTTCAGAATATGGGGTGCAATTTTTGTGCCTCTTTTTCTTATTTATAGAGGATGGGAGATATGGAATTATTTCCATAAAATCAGATCAAATCAAGAGTTTTATTTTCTGAAAAATCTCTGTCTCGATCGATCGAGCGTCTTCAGCATCCGAGTCTTCAATTATTTGCCTCTCTCGATCGATCGAGATGAATCTTCCGATTGATCGAGACTTCTTCTCAAATTCTTTTTCAACTTTCTGCCTGAGTCGATCGATCGAGACGGATGTTCCGATCGATCGAGAATCCAAATTCTTTGTTGGCCATTCTTCTGCCTCGCTCGATCGATCGGGAAGCTTGTTCCGATCGATCGAGAGTTCCAGAACCCAAATTCCTCATTTATTGGCTTGATTTGATCCGTTTTCTTCCTTGTAGCTCAATTCTTCCATATTCCACCTAGATTCCTGAAACAAGCAAATAAATACCAAAAAGCATAACATCTTCACGGAATCTACAAGAATATATATACAAATCAAGACATAAATACGCGTAATAATCAACACTATCAACTCCCCCAAACTTAGATTTGATCGTTCTCGAGCAAAAATTAAGATCAAAATATAAAGTTCATCATCAATACTTTCAATGAATTAGTCATAGCAACTCAATTGTAAAAGCTCAGAAATCCCACTAACACATCAACCATAAATCAATCCAAAACTCAACAAGAAGTGTTTCCCCCTATGTTAAGCAATAAATCGCAAAAGCGGAACGTGTGTGTGTGTTAATGTCAATCATGAGTTTCATATATACTTTAAGGATCAAATAGTGCTATTAAACTCAAAATCAAGATTTTCTTTTAAACACTTCATAAGCCTACTTTTCAAACACTTCTCCACTAATGTAGTTATTCCCTAGACTTGGATTAATAGGTCTTTTAAAGATTGTAATGTTTGGCCTAGGTTGTTGGCTTCAAAGAAAAGATAGGGAAATACAAAGAAGAGAGTATAATCTTTGAAGATTCAAAATTTTAGCACACTTTGAGCTTCTCTTTTTTTTCTTATATAGCCTTGGCCACTTTGGGTCTTATTTATTCATTTTTTCTCAAGGCTTATTCTATCTTTTTCTTTTTCATTCTTCAAAAAAAATATTTCAATAAGCTCATCAAAGTTTAGCAATTCAAGTGCATCTAATGAGAATCATTATACTCCCTTTGGGTCAAGATAAAAATCTTCCATTTAGGCTCAAGGAGGTGGGTATAATGAGGTTGCCAAAGAATGTTGAATGGGGCTAATAATATGTCAAACATACTCCATTCTTTTATCATTAAGGCTCATAGGGAATTAGGGATTAATATCAACGTGGTAAGTTTGAAAGGCTCAAACGGTCCAAAGATCGCCTAAATTATTTCCAAGTCTAGTTCCTAACTATAAAATTTCGCCTCAAAGTGCTCTAAAGTAGGTTCTAAAGTGTTTCAAGATCCTCAAGACAAATCATAGTTAACACAATTGTTCCAATAATCATGAGCCAAAAGTGCTCAAAATATTCCTCAATTTTTGAAATATTAACTTAACCTAAGATATTCACAAACAAGTTAAAAATCTTCAAGACTTAAGGTGAGATGGGGATTAATATCATCGTGTAATACCATTGCAGATCTAATTTATTATTTCTAAATGATGAACTAATTTTCAAGAAAAAAAATTTTAATTGCTCAAAAACGATCTAATCTCATGCAAACTCATGCTAGATTAGTCATGCAAGGAAGTAACGCAAGTTAATAGCAGAAACCAATACACACACCCCCCCCCCCCCCCCCACAAACTTAGTACATGCATGGCCCTCAATGTATGGTAAACAATAAATGCAAAGGCAAGGCACATACCTCGACGACGATCGTTAGTAATCGTCGTTCTCATCATGCTCTGGAGGTGGTACTGGGTAATATGGCTCCTCAGCACGCATGGAAGCTCGCCAAAATCAAGAAAACAAGAACTAAAATAAAACAAAGCAAAGGGTTAAGAAAGAGTTCTTGATTTATAGTCCCAAGCTGGACTTTCACCTCAGTTTCCTTAGTTATCAAGAAAACAGATAGAGGCTAACATCTCGCATTTCTCATTGATGTTGTAGTGCTTCAACCGCTGCCCATTTACTATAAAGGTTCCCTTTTCGGGGTCGGTAATTTCAATAGCGCCAGTTGGGTTTACCTTGGAGACTGTGAATGGTCCATACCACCGAGAACGTAGTTTACAGGGAAAGAGTCGCAATGTGGAATTGAACAAGAGTCCTGTATCTCCCTCATTGAATTCCCTTCTTTGTATATGAGAATCATGCCACTTCTTGGTTCTTTCTTTGTAAATCTTTGCATTCTCATATGCCTGATTCCTAAATTCCTCCATCTCATTTAGCTGTAAAAGAAGTTTTTTGTGAGACCCCGTGATCTCAAACATAATCTTAGGTGCAATTAAGAGAACTAAACATTCATATGTATAAATCAGAGTAGTAAGTCGTGTTGATTAACCTGAGCTTAAGAGATTACAGTACCAAAAGTTAAAAGGAATTACACATATTCCTACAAAAGGTACTACATTAGTCTTACTCTACTTCTTGTAGAAGCTATACAAAAGATTCTCTAACATGCTAATCCTGTAGCACTCCTTACAGCTCAGCGTATCAACCCCGACCCTGGTTCTCATCGTCAAAAGAACCTACAAAGACAACCCTCAACACATGAGCATACTGTGATTCATATTCGACATAATATGAATGTAAAGCGTAAATGCACAAATCATAAATACGAAGCACTTCCTGTATTTCCAAGCGTTTACAACGCCCATTTGTTGTCCCTGTACCATAACTCATAATAACACATTATATGAACATATGGTTTCATATATAAATGTCATGACATATCTTTCCTTCTTAAATCCTTATTTCAATCCTGAGTCACTTATCAGTAGTGCATTTCAATGCTTCTTACTTTTCCACGTAAGCGGAATTCTTCCTTGCTTCTTATGGAAATCCACGTAAGCGGAATTCTTCATCGCTTCTTATGGACGTTAGCGTAAGCATTAAAATCCTCACTAGGATAACCTTGACTCGTGAAATACACCTCTTATATTTCACAACATACATATGCAAAAACAATGCATGTCAACATGTATCATACTCTTAATGCATCACCTTGCATTTATCATGTGTCAAATAGACAAACATAAAGTACATGTTACCGTTGGGATGCCCGTACATTGCTTACGTACCATTCCAAAATGTAGTGTGTTGTGGGACTCTATCCCCTGCGCTGTGTAGCTGTCTGTGAAGGCTCTACACACGTGTACAACACAATATTAGATGTCATGACCGCTTTTTTTTTAAACAAAAGATATTTCAAAGAATGGTGTGAAGCGATTCTACCGCAAGTGCACGGTTGTCAAGTTTTAGTATAGTGAAAATTAAGTACGGGTTGTCGAATCCACGGGGACTAACGTATAAGTACCAAATAAGATTAATAAAATTATATTTAGCCTACGATTTAAGAAGTTTGATTAACTAAAGCCAAATTAAACTAAAGAATAAAGATTTAAACTAGAAATAATGAGTAGGATGGTTCCGGAAATGCAAAGGTAAGTTACTCGAGAAAATTACCGAGCTCGTCGTTCAATTATGTTATCTCTAATGATTCAATGGAATTCTCAAATTATCAACCAATTGATTTTAAAGGTGAAAGGTTCTCGATATTATTCGATACACTCTCTCGAGCTGTAAAGAAACTAACGATAAATTAGAATAAGTCACTCTCGTGCACCTATTTACTAATTCAAAGTTGCATAGATTATCAAAACCTTATAACTCTAAATCTCTCGATTCCAAGTTCTCACGTATGCGATATCATCTCTCGATCTCAATCGTAACATACATCATAAATTAATGGAGCGTGTTACAACGTTATCTCTCGATCTCGGCTGTAACCCTCAAATTCAATCAAAGCTAGCTAGACTTTGATCTACACAAGCAATTAATTTATGAACAATAACAATCAATGCGCTCAAATACCAATGAATCAATAATCAACCACAACGAAACTAAAACTCAATAATATAAACTAAATTTAATTCAAATCAAATACATAAGAGTTTTATTGTCTCTCGACCTCAAAAACATCAAATGGAATTGAAAATCAAATAAATTGAAGTTTAGAAATACGATAAACGGTTGATGAATCCGTGCGTTGCATCGTGATTTCTTCTCTTGTTCCTTCCTTGCACTCCGGAATGGATTGGCTTGACTTTGGATGAAGAACGAAGATTGGATCTCCTTTTCCGGCGTTAGGCGGCGGCTAGGGCAGCTCTTTTTTTTTTACCTAATTCACGTCTGATATCCTCTCCTCTTGAAATGGAATGATTTCTTTCTTTTAAACCCCCCCCCCCCCCCCCCCCAGATCACGATAAACATGGAAAATAGAATCTGCAGATTTTGCGTATCGATCGATCGGAAGGTTTTCTCGATCGTTCGGTGCACAGTTCATGTCAGCCTTTGAAACTTACTGCCTCGCTCGATCGATCGAGAATTTCTACCGATCGATCGAGACTTTGAAAAAATCAGTTGAAGTTACTTTCTCGCTCGATCGATCGAGAATTTGTACCGATCGATCGAGACTTGAAATTCTTTGATGCTCAACTTTATGCCTGGCTCGATCGATCGAGAGTAAATCTCGATCGATCGAGATTCCGAAAATCTCATTTCCTCAATTTTAGTTCTTTCTCGCCTCGATTTCGCCCGTTATCTTCATATTAGCTCATTTCTTTCACTTCCGATCTATTTTCCTGAAACAAACGAATAAACACCAAAAAGCATAATATCATCCAGGAAAAAATACGGAAAGTAGGAAGAAATTACAGTTAAAAACACTCAAAATCTAAGCCTATCAACTCCCCCAAACTTAGACTTGATCGTCCTCGAGCAAGCAATAAGCTCAAAAAGAAAAGTTAAACTCGATACTAAGCATGAATCATCTTTACCACATACGTAAAATCTCAGAAATCCTACTTACACATCAATAGAAGTCATTCAACACTTAACAAGAAGCAATTTCTCCTAAGTTAAACAATACATCGCAACATTGGAACGTGCGTGTGTGCTATTGTCAAACATGAGTAATGTACATATCTTTAAGATCAAAATGTGCCATATCAACTCCTAGTCAAGATTACTTTGAACTACTCTACATACTATCCAGCACTTCTCCACTAATGTAATTATTCCCTAGACTTGGATCAACATGACTTTAAAAGCTTTTAACGTTAGGCCTTTTGGTGTCGGCTCCAAAGAAAAGGTAGGATAGAAGCAAAGAAGAGAGTATAACAGAATCAATTCAAAATCTTCTCACATAATCATTGAGCTTCTCTTCACATTTTCTAGCCTTGGCCACTTTGGGTCTTATTTAACTTTTCTTTTCAAGGCTTTTTCTCTACATCTTTTCTTTTTCTTTGCTCATTCTTTTGTTCATTTCATTTCTATCACAATGAACTTTTCAACATATAACAATTTAATGCAATGAATGAGATTCATTATACTCTCCTAGGGATGGATGAAATTGTTCTTTTAGGCTCAAACCAAGGTGGGTATAATGAGTTTGCCAAGAATGCCGAATGGGGGTCTAATCATATGCAATGCATATACCATTCTTTTTCAATAAGGCTCAAAAGGGGACACTAAGGAATAGTATACAAGGTAGGCTTGAAAAGCACAAACGGTCCAAAGATCGCCTAAATCATCTCCAAGTCTAGTTCCTAATTATAAATTTCGCCTCAAAGTGCTTTCAACTAAACTGTAGAGTTATCTAAGATACTCAAGACTCATCACAGTTAACACAAATTTTCAATTTAATCAATATATACTTCACTCAATCATGACTCAATAAGTGCTCAAATTATTCCTCAGTTTTGACATATAGTTAACAAAGGATATATACAAACAAGTTAAACATTTCCATGACACCTATCTAGATGAGGATTAATTTCATCATGTATTACCGTTGCAAATCTAATTCATCAATTCTCAAGAATAACTCAATCACTAAAAAAAATTTTGTATAGTGCTCAAGGACGAATCAAGTGACAATTAAGCACACAACATGTGGATAAAACAAATTAAACACGCAAGCCACTCCCCCAAACTTAACTGAAACATTGTCCTCAATGTTTAAAAGAATCAAAAGGGAAAATGTAAACTCCCCTGATCAAGACGCTTGCATGAGGGTTGAGGAAGTTTGGCTTTTGACAGCTCCACTGCTGTAGGGGTTCATCGCTCCACTTGAGTACCTCGCAAAAGAAGGATGCTAGAAAAAAAATCGACAAGAGAGAAAAACAAACTAAATGCAAAATTGAAAATAAAACAAAGCTAAATGCAAAAGGATACGCTTGGGTTGCCTCCCAAGAAGCGCTGATTTCTAGTCGTCGGCTTGACCATCAGAAGCAACCATCAAAGAGCGGTTGCCGCCCATAGTAAGTATCGTATGATACTACTAATGGGTCTTCATATAGTATGCCCTCAAGCTTGGCAAGAGTGTCACGGTGTAAGCTCGTTGCTCCAACAACTTTCTTCATGACATAGTGAGCATGGGAGAATGATTCTTGAATTGGCTTCATCTCATGGATGGCGTAGTGCGGTGAAGTTGGTGGCATCGATGAGGAATACGTATCCACATATGGCCCATAACATGCCTTCATCGATGGGTGGATATCAAATTTCTCGAAAATCTCATCATCCAACTTCACTCTTGGCTCGTTGTCCCATAGGATCTCCTCATATGCCTTTTCCGCTGTAGGCTCAATCACTTCCATAGGCTCAACTTCCCTTGATTCTTCCCCATGAGTCGGATCACTCCCCCAAACTTGATTGGTTGAGTGATCATCATCATGTAACCAGGCCTGATTTGTAGATCTCGTCTCCTCCTCTTGGCAGCTCATTGAGATGGTTTCCACTAGAATTGCAAATTGCTGCTCTAGATGACGTATATAATTGGTCTGGTTCTCTAAACGTTGCTCAGTTGATGCCATGAGTCTAAATAACATATTCTCTGATTGAGTCGTTCCTTCTACAAAACTATCTTTCTTCTTGCCGTGATGCTCAAAGGTTTGGTGCGTATCATTAGGGTAGTGAGGCTCTGGTGGGTATTGGTGACTCCAACCTTGCAAGGAAGGATCACAATGCCAGTGGTAATCGAAGTCCGCCATATCATTGAACAGGTGTAATACACTGTCCTCATCTCTATCAACCAGGGGACTCCCATTCATCAGTGCTCCTTTGAATACCCATCCTCGTGTCTGTGCATCCAAACCTTTGAAGAAATGTTGCAGAAGAGTATAGTTCGAAAAGTTGTGATACCTGAATGTATCTGCCAGTTCATTGAATCTCTCCCACGCCGAATAAAACGGCTCTGAAAATTGTTGGGCAAATCTTGTGAAGACTTGTTGATGAAGCATCACAAGTACCTCGCAAGAAAAACAAATAACATACTTAAATAAAATAATAAAGTTTTTTTTTTTTTTCGAAAATAACAAAAAGAAAAAGAAAACAAAAACGCAATAATAAAATGGGCTAAATTACAATTAACTAATCTCGTATGATATTATACAGATTAGTCCCCGGCAACGGCGCCAAAAACTTGACCGCTTTTTTTTTAAACAAAAGATATTTCAAAGAATGGTGTGAAGCGATTCTACCGCAAGTGCACGGTTGTCAAGTTTTAGTATAGTGAAAATTAAGTACGGGTTGTCGAATCCATAGGGACTAACGTATAAGTACCAAATAAGATTAATAAAATTATATTTAGCCTACGATTTAAGAAGTTGGATTAACTAAAGCCAAATTAAACTAAAGAATAAAGATTTAAACTAGAAATAATGAATAGGATGGTTCCGGAAATGCAAAGGTAAGTTACTCGAGAAAATTACCGAGCTCGTCGTTCAATTATGTTATCTCTAATGATTCAATGGAATTCTCAAATTATCAACCAATTGATTTTAAAGGTGAAAGGTTCTCGATATTATTCGATACACTCTCTCGAGCTGTAAAGAAACTAACGATAAATTAGAATAAGTCACTCTCGTGCACCTATTTACTAATTCAAAGTTGCATAGATTATCAAAACCTTATAACTCTAAATCTCTCGATTCCAAGTTCTCACGTATGCGATATCATCTCTCGATCTCAATCGTAACATACATCATAAATTAATGGAGCGTGTTACAACGTTATCTCTCGATCTCGGCTGTAACCCTCAAATTCAATCAAAGCTAGCTAGACTTTGATCTACACAAGCAATTAATTTATGAACAATAACAATCAATGCGCTCAAATACCAATGAATCAATAATCAACCACAACGAAACTAAAACTCAATAATATAAACTAAATTTAATTCAAATCAAATACATAAGAGTTTTATTGTCTCTCGACCTCAAAAACATCAAATGGAATTGAAAATCAAATAAATTAAAGTTCAGAAATACGATAAACGGTGGATGAATCCGTGCGTTGCACCGTGATTTCTTCTCTTGTTCCTTCCTTGCACTCCGGAATGGATTGGCTTGACTTTGGATGAAGAACGGAGATTGGATCTCCTTTTTCGGCGTTAGGCGGCGGCTAGGGCGGCTCTTTTTTTTTTTACCTAATTCACGTCTGATATCCTCTCCTCTGAAATGTAATGATTTCTTTCTTTTAAACCCCCCCAGATCACGATAAACATGGAAAATAGAATCTGCAGATTTTGCGTATCGATCGATCGGAAGGTTTTCTCGATCGATCGGTGCACTGTTCATGTCAGCCTTTGAAACTTACTGCCTCGCTCGATCGATCGAGAATTTCTACCGATCGATCTAGACTTTGAAAAAATCAGCTTTGAAGTTACTGCCTCGCTCGATCGATCGAGAATTTGTACCGATCGATCGAGACTTGAAATTATTTGATGCTCAACTTTCTGCCTGGCTCGATCGATCGAGAGTAAATCTCGATCGATCGAGATTCCGAAAATCTCATTTCCTCAATTTTAGTTCTTTCTCGCCTCGATTTCGCCCGTTATCTTCATATTAGCTCATTTCTTCCACTTCCGATCTATTTTCCTGAAACAAACGAATAAACACCAAAAAGCATAATATCATCCAGGAAAAAATACGGAAAGTAGGAAGAAATTACAGTTACAAACACTCAAAATCTAAGCCTATCATGTCACATTATAATCCAATATCAAATTTAAACAATTTCCACATTAAAAAAAAAAAGGCACTACCGATCGATCGGCCCTCATCACCGATCGATCGGTGAACTGTTCGAATTATGGAAAAAAGCTACGGCTTTTGCCGATCGATCGGTGTTCTTGACCGATCGATCGGTCGCTCTGTTTCAACCCAGGTTTTCCAGAATTCCCTAACACCGATATTCATACCCTTAAATCTAACATGTAAGACATACAACATGTCAAAACCAACATGCTAGCAGTTGCAATACGTTACCCTGAGTGTATTCAAATAAAATTTACACCCCAAACATAAGCCCACATGCATAAACGTCGACTATTTATACAAGTACTCGATCAACTTTTCCGGAAACAGGGCAACATATTTCATTTCCAGATTTCTTGAGTACTTCATTTCATGCTATAAAAACTACAACATATCTCATAAAACATGCTCAAACCAAAACGTCCTGGGCTTTACCAAAATACCACGTATGTAAGGACCCCCGTGCCCTTAACCCGTTATTAGTGTATTAAGCCGTACCATTGGTGCATATAATCATACCATAATGGGGAAAACCACGTGCAAGTGAAACACCGTATGCTACCCAGAAAATTTCTTGCATCCAATTCACATAATATTCAGAATCCCCAACCCAGATTAATCATATATCATGCACCCACAAAATACACTAACATGCTCTTAGTTCATTTAGCAATTCCATAATTAATTGCATGCGGCCATAATGAACAGAGAGAAGCCGTGGCCCATTTATACATTCTATACACACGTAAAATGTACTCACATAAGAGTACCAAATGGATAAGCATGTATCTGATGTATAACACTCTACCGGATACCAGTCCTGGTAGCACCTCCCAAGCGCAACTCGATCTCAACTCTGGATCTGAGCGTCTATCCAGCCAGCTCTGGTACCTCGATCCTGGAAGTACCTCAATCAATAGCCCGAGCTCAACTCCAAAGCTACCGCTACACCTGTATTACCTGCCCCAACAGAGACAGCCCCCACACGGGGTGAGCATACCAATACCACCAATCCAATAAGCATAATATTGCAATTCAAATACAAAAATGTAAATGCTTTTAATTTAAATGATACTCCCTGGATGGCAATACCCTCATCTAGGATCCCCTGTATTGTCCCTGTTCTCAAAATAACCAAACTCATCAAATTCCCAAAGCCAGTTAATCGTCACATAGATTAACTAATACCGTTATATTATACCAGTTCCATGATCAATATAGTAAGAACACAATGTAAAAGACCATAGATATCACATATATCTACCCAAGCATTCCATGTTCCTATTTCCTCGCTCGCTCCTCAATAGCGGCATACTAAACCTCACGCACGCTCAACAATAGCGGCGTCATAACCGATGGTCGCCCAATGGCGACCGCATCCCGAATCATTGCTCGCTCGAAGGCGGCACTGTATGATTCCCAATATACTTATATGTCCATTGAAGGCAAATACCATTTACCATGCATATCATTATCCATTTGAAGTAAATATAATGCACCATGCATTTCAATACTTATTCGATGTAATTACCACATGCCAGATATTACAATGTCCATATAATACAATTACCATACACCATGTATATTACAGTTGCAATATTATAATAGGTTATGCTCGTACGTTATACGTACCTTAATTTCCGAAGTCCGAGCCAAACCTTGCTCGAGTTCCATGCCCCGAAGAACGATGTGCTAACACGATAAATAATTCACAATTATTTACGAACATGCAACTCATGCTCAAGCACACCCATAACCCACAAAATATTGTCAACCCACGACAATTTACTATTTAAAAGACCCGGGGCAGGGCATACACAGGGAGGGAAATCGAATGAGACAATATCAAAAATTGCTCAAGAACCACTCCTAAAATTCGAACCCCAACCACACAAATCAAATCCAAAAATCACCATAATTCATTTAAAACATGAATTAATCAATCAACAACATGAATAATCGCCCCACATGCGAAACCCCCAAAATTCGAATTTAAAGCCCTAAATTCGAATCTAATTCCTCAATTTCGAACACAATAAGCATCATAATGCATCTAAAACATAAATTAATCAATTACCAACAAGAATCAACATCCCCAAGCCAAAGCCCCAAATTTTCGAACATAAACCCCCCCTAAAATCGAACATAACTCCACGCACACAGCATACAAAATCGAACCATTAAGCAACAATTTTTCGAACCATGAAAGTGTGAAATAATCGACCCAAACCAAGCACCAAAACGCCCCAAAAACACCTGAAAGAAAGCCCCAAAATCGTACCAAAAATCGAGCCCCAAATCGAAGAAATTCCAGTTTCGAACCCTAGCGTTTCCAGCAGAAATCCGAGCTCAAATCGCGACCAAACTTCAAATTGGTGGTATGGATAGGACCGCCTGGAAGAGACGAACACGGCGGCGGGTCGGACGCGCCGAACGGCGGCGGGCGCACGCCTGGAAGCGGCGTGGGTCAAAAGGGGATCGAGAATCGCGGTTACGGGGAGAGAGAAGGAGGGGGAAGAAAATGGTTCCGATAATTAAAATCCCGGGTTCAAATGGTATTTATAGCAAAAATACCCCAAAATATTAATAGCCCCACAAATACATCATGATTCATTAAAAATCATCTGTTTTCAAAAACTCTCTCTCTAACTCAAAAACCCCCTACCGGTGCCCACACAAAGCACCCGAGATTCCGAGTCACACTAAAAACCCAACTCGCAGGTTTTCACCGGAATGAGAATACGATCTCAACCTCGGGATCCAACAATCCCAAATGCCCGATTTACCAACCTCGGGAGATACCAAACCGCAATTAATTCCTAATTGCCACAATCAAAAATCCATCAAGAAATAATACCACACATGGATTAACACCATTAATCCCCGGACCTCACAATTATCCCCTACTAATAAAATTTTGTGATGACCAGGGATTATAGGTGTTAATCCCGGAGTATTAATAACCCGTAAAGTTGTTTTACGTGGCGATTTGGGGTTTAATCGAAGTGTTGGGCCTTCTGGGCTCGTCTATTTGAGTAGTTGGGATCGTTGGATCCCGAGGTTGAGATCGTATTCTCATTTCGGTGAAAACCTGTGAGTTGTTTTTTTAGTGTGACTCGGAATCTCGGGTGCTGTGTGTGGGCACCGGTAGGGGATTTTTGAGTTAGAGAGAGAGTTTTTGAAAACAGATGATTTTTAATGAATCATGATGTATTTGTGGGGCTAATAGTTTTTCGGGGTATTTTGCTATAAATACCAATTGAACCCGAGATTTTAAACAAAATTTCATTTCAGCCCCAACTTTCTCCTCTCTCCCGCGCGCGCCCCTTTCCTGTCAGCCCCTGCCCCCGCCGCTTCAGGCGCTTCGCCCGCCGCCGTTCGGCGCGTGCGACCTGCCGCCGGCTTCGTCTCGACGAGGCGCTCCTTTCCCCTCCATCAATTCGAAGTTTCGTCGCGTGTGGAAGTCGAATTTTGCGGAAGTGCGCCGATCCCCAATTTCTAGGGTTCTTTGAATTTGGTTCGATTTCTTCCGATTTTCGATTGGCACATCGTTCCTCGGAGCATGGAACTCGAGCAAGGTTTGGCTCGGACTTCAGAGATTTAAGGTACGTGCGACGTACGAGCATTACTTTATGTGAGCAATTGTGAAATGCATAATGTGTTGTAATTGCATTAGATGATTGTGGGTATGGCTATATATATATATATATGTGTGTCGATATGACTATGGAACGACCTAGTCTTGATATCACTGCCACAAGTGTACGTAATACTAGAGTAGTATGACCTTATAAGAGGTATGGGGTACTGGGTTTATTTGACTATTGTAAGACATGTGAGATGTCTAAGTATAAATGAGAATTTGTAAAATAAAGGGTAGGGCATTTGAGATGCCTGAGAATGATCGTGGGATCATATATTCATTGAAAGACATGTGAGATGTCTTCGTTAGGAGACATGTGAGATGTCTAAGTGAAATAGAGAATTTGTGAAATAAATGCTAGGCATTTGAGCTATCTGTGATTGGTAGCAAAGTTGAAAATCAGTGTTAGATATCGAGATATCTATGTTTGCATGTATAATGAATTTGGAATCATTAATTATTGATACTTGAGAATCAGGCATGCTATGAGTTAAATCAATGTGTTGATTTACTGTTTATGATATTTGATGAGTTTGATGATTGTGAGAACAGGGACAGTACACGGAATCCCGGATGAGGATGTTGCCATCCAGGGAGTATCATTTAAATTCATTAATATTTACTTGTGTTGTAAATTAAGAATTTCATTATTGTGATTATGAGATTTTGTGTATTGGTATGCTCACCCCGTTGGGGGGCTGTCTCTGTTGGGGCAGGTGAACAGGTGCATCGATGGCTATGGAGCTGGGCTCGAGCTGTTGATTGGATGTACTCACAGGATCATGGTACCAGGGCTTGATGGAGCACGGTATCGTATAGAGTACTCATATGCACCCGAGGTTTATATACACATTTATGATGCTCGCATGTGAGCACGGATATTCTTGTATATGGGTTGTATATAAAGGCATGAGCCTTTCTCTCTTTCATTATATGTTGCATGCAATTGTGGTAGAATTGCTAATGATATGAGAGTCGTTAGTGTATTGTGTGGGTGTTGAGACCCATTTGTGTCGTCATGTGTGTGGTGTCTTCCCTGGCTGGGAATTTACCTTGTGTATTATATTCTGTTGAGTATTGTGTATTCCCTGGCCGGGAATTATATTATGTGATGTGCTTGTGTTTTGGGATAGCTCTATTTATGGGGAGACTCTGCCCAAATTTTTATAAAAACCCACAATGCAAAAGGGCACCAAGGGGTGGTAAAGGGCGATCATGTGAGTCTAATTGTGGGTAGAGATGATCTTAATGTTGTATATTAAAGAAATTTTTTAGTTACCATTCAATGGTAAAGTATCATCTGAGCTTCCCGATTGGCTTTTAATGAAAGCATGTGCCACACATAGTGGTTAATACACTAATTAAGGGTTAAGGGCTTGGGGTCCTTACATTAGTGGTATCAGAGCAGTGGTTAGCTCTTTGGGGCTGTTAAGGGCCTAAGAAATTATTGATAGCACATACTTATGCATGATGGCATTAATGTTGTATGACACAACTAGTTGTTTATATGCTTTTTATGATATGAAAAGTGGTGTTGCTAATCAGTGTGATTGCAGGAATCGTGTAGCATGAGATGGGATGGCATTAATGGTGATGTCTGGCCCTTCATGCATTATGTGCTAAGGGATCTGATTTCGTGGGAAAATCAGGAAAGGTGAGACGTACGGGCTTCGGACGGTAAAACGTGTTACACCTTTGATTATGTATATCGTGGGTAGTGAACCCTTACATGTGATGATATATGTGAAATGTTAGTGATATATTGTGATAATGGAATCAACTGTTGTGCTTGATTATTGTGGTAGAATTGATGAATGTTTCGGTAGCCTTTATCTCCGAGCGAGGGAGGTACTTGCCGCTGTCATGACTGAGCGAAGTAACATGCCGCTGTCATTGTCGAAGCGAGGGGTCCTAACATTCCGCTGTTGTATTGGGACCGGAACAGTCACAATTCTAGTGATTAATGTGGAATATTGTGGATATAATTGGAAACGTGATATCGATCATTATATTGTGAACTGTGGTATTAACCTGGATGCAGGTACATGGAGCTAGTGGGAGTTCCGGTAGTTGTTATATTCGAGCGAGGGAGGTACTTGCCGCTGTCATATGAAGCGATGGTAATATGATATTTGCCGCTGTCATGTCTAAGCGAGGTAACATGCCGCTGTCATTGTCGAAGCGAGGGATATCATATGATGCCGCTATATGTCGAAGCGAGGGGTCCTAAAATTCCGCTGCTATAACAGGACCGGAACAACCACATTATCTATCTTGATAGCGATGGTTCATGCCGCTATATTGATTGGCGATGGTTCATTCCGCCATGGATATTGATAGCGATGGTTCATGCCGCTATATTGATTGGCGATGGTTCATTCCGCCATATATATTGATTGGCGATGGTTCATGCCGCCATGGATATTGATAGCGATGGTTCATGCCGCTATATCGACTGGCGATGGTTCTTGCCGCCATGTATATGGATAGCGATGGTTCATTCCGCTATATTGATGGGCGATGGTTCTTGCCGCCGGATATATATTGCTAGCGATGCCTCTTTCCGCTATTATGTGGACGATGATTCATGCTCAGGTGTACAGCGAGGTTTCATGCCACTTATTATATGACGAGGTATCATGCCGTCAATTCTATAGCGATGGATTGTGCCGCTATGTACTCAGCACAGGATTTATGCCGCCTTCGAGCGATGGGTGCTGACTACGTACTATTATCGAGCGACGGAGACAGGTATGCCGCTATATTGATAGCGATGAGGTATGGCATATTACTTGTGTTAGTATTATTGTGGATACTATGTGTTGCTATATATATGCCATGTGTTTGATGATGAGATTATAGATGTCGTGTATTGACAGGTAACGTCATATGTTTGACGATGTTAATTGGTTGTCATATGTTGACATATGCCGTCACGGGATGACGATGACATAGTTGATGTTTTATGTAGACGTGTAGCGTCGTTTTGATGATTAATACATTTATGTTATGTATTAGGTTGTATGGTTCGAGTGCCGATGATGAGCACATGGTAGAGTCTGAGTCACTAGTTGACGAGACCTTTTGTCGAGCAATGATACCCTTGGGTATGCTCGTTGGTTTGGCTAGGGCCAAGTGTTTGGTGGTAAGAGTAGTCATTGAGGAAAACTACTCGCTTGTGTTGTGACGTAGGGTAGACATGGTTACACCCACCCTGAGGGTGTGGGATAAGATTTAACGGACTATGATTGTGTCATAAGTGAGCAAGGACACCGGGTTGTCCATTGTGCTTGGTATTTTAGAGATATGTTGGGCGATGACCCATTACTCTAACGGTTTGTACGGTATGGCATACCGAGATGGAACATATGGTTTGTTGGTGGACCTGATATGAACCTATGGGGACAGCACTTTGCTAGCCAGATATCGTAGTGATGATATAGTGTGCTTGTTGGGGCCATGATACTGCTCGTTAGAACCAAGTTTGGCAAATCGTAAGGTGATACGATGTGGATTGTGGTGGACGCTAGTAGTCACCACGTCATTTGAGGTTGAGGTTGTGCATGCCTCACTGAACGTGTATACGTTGATGTTGAATCTTGGTGAGACTTGTCCGGGACAGCTCATAAGGTTGAAGTACCAACAAGAGAGTCATCAAGTCGTTGTTGACTCGATCTGGGGAATCTGTGCATTTGGGATGCAATGGGTGTTATTGTATCCAGTTTTTCCGAACGGTGGTTCGAGACTTGTGGATCTCGAGTTCGATGGCACTTCCCTTGTGGGGAAGGAGGTAGTATTAGACCTATTTGGGAATCTTTGAAGGATTCGGTAAGTTGGTACGTGTGGTGTTGATTTTGGGAATCACACCGTGTTGTTAATCGTCGATTATCATCCTCCACTGAGTAGGGAGTGACTCAGAATTCACAGCTGTGTTTGGGGCTTAGGGGTATGTTGTAGATACCCGAGCCAAGTGCATTGAGTATGCATGTGATGTCAGTGCTTGGGCAAGTATACCGGTGAGTGTACGGATGCCAGTTATTGATCCCCTTTTTGTCAAGCATAGAGTATGCTATTTTGGATGACTAAATCTCTGATGAGGGATATTGAACACCTTGAGATTGGGAATCTCCATGGCACGATAAATTATGAGAAACAACCGTGAAGTTAGTTGACTCCCTTTGAGGAGGGATTATCTTGTGTGGGTTGAGGTGTTCCCTTGTTGGTGTTTCCTTCGAGTTATCTGATAGCCTTCCCAAGTTTGGATTGTTAAATCCTAGGATTATCAAGGGATGGCAGGAATTCGGAATTTATTGAGTGTCGCTGTCGACATAAGCGTTGAGGATGCAATGGGTTTATTGCATGCCCTTTCAGAATTTGAACTCTGTGGATTCTCGATGGTTTATTTTTGATCAGGATGTGATCCTTGGAATATCCGGAGGTGGACATCTTGTGAGATGTCTTTTGTGTGAATCTGTGGCCGTGAGTTGCCAGATTGAGTTGCAATGATGCGACTGCTCATTCGATGGAGGAGGTTTGGAAGTGGAGACCAGGTTTGGTATGTGTACATCGTGGTATACTAGTGTCTCCTCGTAATGATGTGTATTAGACATCGTGAGTCATGATAAAGGTGTCATTGGATGATATCTACGATGGATTTGGGAGTCTATTCCACTCCAGAGTTTGACTCGAGACGTTCTCACGGTTGAGGCGTCATCCAGGATGTGTTCTTACTAGTTGTATTAGAACTAAAGATGACGTCCGATCTACGGTCGTAAGTATTAGTTGTTTGCAGTCATGAGGGACTGACTTTTGGGATGAACCGCATCGAGGTACGTTTTGCCTCTTGGGTGATGAGTTGGTGTTGGTTTTGGTATGTCGCTCTGTTTCAGAGTTCGATGTGAGATAAGTATTCTCGAGGTTTTTTTTAAGACGATTCTGATATGGTCAGGAATCGAGGTTATGACTTCTTGTAGTTGTGTAGCCCGGGTGTTACGTGATACGCCGGTGCTAATTTCGAGGACGAAATTCTTTTAGTGGGGGATATTGTGATGACCAGGGATTATAGGTGTTAATCCCGGAGTATTAATAACCCGTAAAGTTGTTTTACGTGGCGATTTGGGGTTTAATCGAAGTGTTGGGCCTTCTGGGCTCGTCTATTTGAGTAGTTGGGATCGTTGGATCCCGAGGTTGAGATCGTATTCTCATTTCGGTGAAAACCTGTGAGTTGTTTTTTTAGTGTGACTCGGAATCTCGGGTGCTGTGTGTGGGCACCGGTAGGGGATTTTTGAGTTAGAGAGAGAGTTTTTGAAAACAGATGATTTTTAATGAATCATGATGTATTTGTGGGGCTAATAGTTTTTCGGGGTATTTTGCTATAAATACCAATTGAACCCGAGATTTTAAACAAAATTTCATTTCAGCCCCAACTTTCTCCTCTCTCCCGCGCGCGCCCCTTTCCCTGTCAGCCCCTGCCCCCGCCGCTTCAGGCGCTTCGCCCGCCGCCGTCCGGCCGCCGTTCGGCGCGTGCGACCTGCCGCCGGCTTCGTCTCGACGAGGCGCTCCTTTCCCCTCCATCAATTCGAAGTTTCGTCGCGTGTGGAAGTCGAATTTTGCGGAAGTGCGCCGATCCCCAATTTCTAGGGTTCTTCGATTTTGGTTCGATTTCTTCCGATTTTCGATTGGCACATCGTTCCTCGGAGCATGGAACTCGAGCAAGGTTTGGCTCGGACTTCGGAGATTTAAGGTACGTGCGACGTACGAGCATTACTTTATGTGAGCAATTGTGAAATGTATAATGTGTTGTAATTGCATTAGATGATTGTGGGTATGGCTATATATATATATATATATGTGTGTCGATATGACTATGGAACGACCTAGTCTTGATATCACTGCCACAAGTGTACGTAATACTAGAGTAGTATGACCTTATAAGAGGTATGGGGTACTGGGTTTATTTGACTATTGTAAGACATGTGAGATGTCTAAGTATAAATGAGAATTTGTAAAATAAAGGGTAGGGCATTTGAGATGCCTGAGAATGATCGTGGGATCATATATTCATTGAAAGACATGTGAGATGTCTTCGTTAGGAGACATGTGAGATGTCTAAGTGAAATAGAGAATTTGTGAAATAAATGCTAGGCATTTGAGCTATCTGTGATTGGTAGCAAAGTTGAAAATCAGTGTTAGATATCGAGATATCTATGTTTGCATGTATAATGAATTTGGAATCATTAATTATTGATACTTGAGAATCAGGCATGCTATGAGTTAAATCAATGTGTTGATTTACTGATTTATGATATTTGATGAGTTTGATGATTGTGAGAACAGGGACAGTACACGGAATCCCGGATGAGGATGTTGCCATCCAGGGAGTATCATTTAAATTCATTAATATTTACTTGTGTTGTAAATTATGAATTTCATTATTGTGATTATGAGATTTTGTGTATTGGTATGCTCACCCCGTTGGGGGGCTGTCTCTGTTGGGGCAGGTGAACAGGTGCATCGATGGCTATGGAGCTGGGCTCGAGCTGTTGATTGGATGTACTCACAGGATCATGGTACCAGGGCTTGATGGAGCACGGTATCGTATAGAGTACTCATATGCACCCGAGGTTTATATACACATTTATGATGCTCGCATGTGAGCACGGATATTCTTGTATATGGGTTGTATATAAAGGCATGAGCCTTTCTCTCTTTCATTATATGTTGCATGCAATTGTGGTAGAATTGCTAATGATATGAGAGTCGTTAGTGTATTGTGTGGGTGTTGAGACCCATTTGTGTCGTCATGTGTGTGGTGTCTTCCCTGGCTGGGAATTTACCTTGTGTATTATATTCTGTTGAGTATTGTGTATTCCCTGGCCGGGAATTATATTATGTGATGTGCTTGTGTTTTGGGATAGCTCTATTTATGGGGAGACTCTGCCCAAATTTTTATAAAAACCCACAATGCAAAAGGGCACCAAGGGGTGGTAAAGGGCGATCATGTGAGTCTAATTGTGGGTAGAGATGATCTTAATGTTGTATATTAAAGAAATTTTGTAGTTACCATTCAATGGTAAAGTATCATCTGAGCTTCCCGATTGGCTTTTAATGAAAGCATGTGCCACACATAGTGGTTAATACACTAATTAAGGGTTAAGGGCTTGGGGTCCTTACAAATTTCGTCCCCGAAATTGCACCGGTGTACTCCACGTAACACCAGGACTACACCAACAAAACGAAGCCAAGTCCCTGATTCTGAACCACCTTAGAATCAAATTAACAACTGCGAGAATACCAGTCTCGCACCAAGCCCTAAAATAGCGCAACGCCAAAACCAATACAAACCCGAAAGATAACAACATACCTCGACATGAATCGTCCCACAAGTCAGTTCACCAAAACTGCAAACCAACCAAATCTCCATTGGTTCTGACAAAGATATCATCCCGTGATATTCACCACCTGCCCACGATGCTTGACACGCATCGTCAAGATGGGGACCACTAGCATACAACAGTATACTCACAAAAGAAACCAGTCTTCGTTTCCCAGTCCATCTCCTCCAAAGGAGTAGTTGCACCACTTGCAACCCGGACCGGGTTACCCACGGTCACTGATCCACACAAAATACATCTCCGAGGATGTTTACACCGGTGTGTTCCAAAAATCATATCTTGGTCCCGACACACCATCAAGACTCCACAAGGTCTCGAGTTCCACAGGGGACATGCAAGGCAACCAAATGCATTCCTACACACGTGTCAACCATGACACTAAACAAATCCGAATCTCGGCCATCCCTCATTTATCCTTGGATCCAACAATCCTAAAATAGGAAGGCTATCGAATTATCCAACAAGAACCACCATGGTTCCAAAACACGACAATTCCTCCTCAGGGGAAGTCAAACGACCCTCACGATCATTCATCAAGAATGCATCGCGCCATCGAGATCACCGATCTCAAAGTCCCACAATCTCGCACCGGAGATTCACCATCCCAAGCAAATTAAACCAATGTTCAACAATGAACAAAAAAAATAGAGTTGGCATTCGTATACACACACGGCATACATGCCCACACAACATGCATACGCAATGCAATAGACTCGGGTATCTCCAATCATACCCACATCCCAAAGCCAACTGTCAAACCTCGATTATTCTCGCCCCACGGAGAATGATGGTTGACAAACCAAAACCAAAGGGTGTGATTTCAACATCACCACCACACGAACCAAAATAACGAATCTCCCCAAAAGATTCAACCGGTAGGAATCACAATACCACCTTCCTCTCAAGGAAGAAGTCATGAATCCATGATCCTCCAATCCTCGAACCACCGTTCGGAGAACCTGGGTATATTTATACCAAAACATATCCCGGAACCCATAAATACACAATTGGTTAGAGTAGTGCATCAATACTACCATTACCCGATCCAAAATCCGTATACGCCATGTATACTCATCCCAACGATGCTCTGTACTAATACCATAGTACTCCACAATCGAGCATCTCCCGAAGACGTCTCCTCAAACGTCTCACCGAGGTAAGAAATCCATTACCCGGTCCAACACCAGTAATACGTACCATGACTGATTTACAATCAGTCCACGACCGATGCAAGCTGTCTCCAAGACAGTACAATCCAAATCTCTCCAAGAGATAAGGTCAAAATAGTAGTGCCACCTCACTAACCATATCTCACAAACCATTGTGACTCCCATTGCATGCCACATGCAAGGGTGCTCAACCAGAGCTAACCACGACTTGACGACACTCACGTTGGCATTCCAAACAGAATTGAGCTGTCCCAAAACAAGTCTCTCAAAACAATGACGTATAAACGTCCCCGTGAGGTATTCCCTACCTCAAATACCATGCCACATAGAGACTACAAGAGTCTACCATAACCCTCATCGTATCACCATACGATTCACCAAACTCGAGTCCAACGAGCATTATAATAGCTAACACAAGCACACCAAAGTACTGCAACAATACCTGGCTAGTGATTCGCTGGTCCCATAGGCTTATACCAACCTATCAACGTGACACACATACCATCCCGGTATACCATACCGCACAAACCATTAGAGTTGTGGGTCATTGCCCAACATATCTCTAAAACACCAAAGCATACTAGACAACCCAGCGTCCAAGCTCAATTATCATGCAATCTTAATCCATTAGGACTTATTCCTCGCCCTTAGGGTGGGTGTAACCATGGCTACACCACATCACAACAACAAGCGAGTAGTTTCCTCAAAGACTACTCTTACCACCAATCACTTGGCCTTAGCCATCCCAGCGAGCATACCCAAGGGTATCATTGCTCGACAAATATTTACCTCTACAAAATGATGCGGTACACTCACCGGTACAATGCATCAATGCTCCATCGAGCAAACCTGCTCAGCAAAAGGTCTCGTCAACCAATGACCCAGACTCTACCATGTGCTCACCATCGGCACTCAAACCATACTACCAAATACATAAACATGAATGCATTATTCGCCAAAACGACGCCACGCGTCCACATAGACATCCCAAATAACATCGTCAAACACATGACGGCTCATGTCGATATACGACATCCATAATCTCATCGTCAAACACATGACGGCACATGTCGATATACGACATCCATAATCTCATCGTCAAACACATGACGGTACATGTCGATATACGACATCCATAATCTCATCGTCAAACACATGACGGTATAAAACAACACATGGAATTCACAATAATGATATCAAAAGCAATTTGCCATACCTCATCGCTATCGAGATAGCGGAATACCTGTATCCATCGTCCACCAGCGGTACATAAGCAGCACCCATGCTCGTAGGCGGCATAATCCAGTGCTATACACATAGCGGTATAACCCATCGCTATAGAATCAGCGGCATGATCCCTCGCCATAGAGTCAGCGGTATAAAACGTCGCTATAGATACCCGGCGGTATGAACCATCGCCATAGATGTAGCGGAATGTACCCTCGCTGAGAATACCCGGCGGCATAACCCATCGCCAATAGAATAGCGGAATGAACCATCGCTAATAAAATACCCGGATAATCGCGGACTCAAGAGGTACTCACACTCATGTAGTACTTTGTTCCCGATCACATCGCTACGTCATGACAACGGCATCATCGCTTCGACGTGACAGCGGCATGTATCATCGCTTCGACACGACAGCGGCATCATCGTTTCGACATGACGGTGGTACCATCGCTTCGACGTGACAGCGGCATTTACCATCGCTTCGACACGACAGCGGCATTTACCATCATCCCGGCATGACAGCGGAAATACCCCTCGCTTCGACATATTAGCGGCATAATATCCCTCGCAATAGTAATATGACAGCGGCATTATCCTTCGCTTCGACATATTTGCGGTAAATATTCTTCATCGCTATAATATGACAGCGGCAAGTATTCACATCGCTACGCCATGCATGCAACCGTAATGCATAACCCGTATTTCAATAATTGTTTCGGCACGACAGCGGCATCATCGCTTCGACGTGACAGCGGCATTTACCATCGCTTCGACACGACAGCGGCATCATCGCTTCGACGTGCATGCAACCGTAATGCATAACCTGTATTCCCATAAACATCGCCATGAGTGTATTTTAATGCACCTCGCTCCAACATGTAGCGGCAAAGCATTAAAATCATCACTCCGATGTATACCTATGCAACCGTAATGCATAGTCCATGTCTCATAAGACCCTGCAACCACCATGGTTAGCAACACATATTCCAATTATGAACACATATCATAAACGCACATAAGCAATCATGCATAAGTATGTGCTTCTCATTCCCAATAACATGTTCCTAGGCCCTCAACAGCCCCAAAGAGCTAACCACTGCTCTGATACCACTAATGTAAGGACCCCCGTGCCCTTAACCCGTTATTAGTGTATTAAGCCGTACCATTGGTGCATATAATCATACCATAATGGGGAAAACCACGTGCAAGTGCAACACCGTATGCTACCCAGAAAATTTCTTGCATCCAATTCACATAATATTCAGATTCCCCAACCCAGATTAATCATATAACATGCACCCACAAAATACACTAACATGCTCTTAGTTCATTTAGCAATTCCATAATTAATTGCATGCGGCCATAATGAACAGAGAGAAGCCGTGGCCCATTTATACATTCTATACACACGTAAAATGTACTCACATAAGAGTACCAAATGGATAAGCATGTATCTGATGTATAACACTCTACCGGATACCAGTCCTGGTAGCACCTCCCAAGCGCAACTCGATCTCAACTCTGGATCTGAGCGTCTATCCAGCCAGCTCTGGTACCTCGATCCTGGAAGTACCTCAATCAATAGCCCGAGCTCAACTCCAAAGCTACCGCTACACATGTATTACCTGCCCCAACAGAGACAGCCCCCACACGGGGTGAGCATACCAATACCACCAATCCAATAAGCATAATATTGCAATTCAAATACAAAAATGTAAATGCTTTTAATTTAAATGATACTCCCTGGATGGCAATACCCTCATCCGGGATCCCCTGTATTGTCCCTGTTCTCAAAATAACCAAACTCATCAAATTCCCAAAGCCAGTTAATCGTCACATAGATTAACTAATACCGTTATATTATACCAGTTCCATGATCAATATAGTAAGAACACAATGTAAAAGACCATAGATATCACATATATCTACCCAAGCATTCCATGTTCCTATTTCCTCGCTCGCTCCTCAATAGCGGCATACTAAACCTCACGCACGCTCAACAATAGCGGCGTCATAACCGATGGTCGCCCAATGGCGACCGCATCCCGAATCATTGCTCGCTCGAAGGCGGCACTGTATGATTCCCAATATACTTATATGTCCATTGAAGGCAAATACCATTTACAATGCATATCATTATCCATTTGAAGTAAATATAATGCACCATGCATTTCAATACTTATTCGATGTAATTACCACATGCCAGATATTGCAATGTCCATATAATACAATTACCATACACCATGTATATTACAGTTGCAATACTATAATAGGTTATGCTCGTACGTTATACGTACCTTAATTTCCGAAGTCCGAGCCAAACCTTGCTCGAGTTCCATGCCCCGAAGAACGATGTGCTAACACGATAAATAATTCACAATTATTTACGAACATGCAACTCATGCTCAAGCACACCCATAACCCACAAAATATTGTCAACCCACGACAATTTACTATTTAAAAGACCCGGGGCAGGGCATACACAGGGAGGGAAATCGAATGAGACAATATCAAAAATTGCTCAAGAACCACTCCTAAAATTCGAACCCCAACCACACAAATCAAATCCAAAAATCACCATAATTCATTTAAAACATGAATTAATCAATCAACAACATGAATAATCGCCCCACATGCGAAACCCCCAAAATTCGAATTTAAAGCCCTAAATTCGAATCTAATTCCTCAATTTCGAACACAATAAGCATCATAATGCATCTAAAACATAAATTAATCAATTACCAACAAGAATCAACATCCCCAAGCCAAAGCCCCAAATTTTCGAACATAAACCCCCCCTAAAATCGAACATAACTCCACGCACACAGCATACAAAATCGAACCATTAAGCAACAATTTTTCGAACCATGAAAGTGTGAAATAATCGACCCAAACCAAGCACCAAAACGCCCCAAAAACACCTGAAAGAAAGCCCCAAAATCGTACCAAAAATCGAGCCCCAAATCGAAGAAATTCCAGTTTCGAACCCTAGCGTTTCCAGCAGAAATCCGAGCTCAAATCGCGACCAAACTTCAAATTGGTGGTATGGATAGGACCGCCTGGAAGAGACGAACACGGCGGCGGGTCGGACGCGCCGAACGGCGGCGGGCGCACGCCTGGAAGCGGCGTGGGTCAAAAGGGGATCGAGAATCGCGGTTACGGGGAGAGAGAAGGAGGGGGAAGAAAATGGTTCCGATAATTAAAATCCCGGGTTCAAATGGTATTTATAGCAAAAATACCCCAAAATATTAATAGCCCCACAAATACATCATGATTCATTAAAAATCATCTGTTTTCAAAAACTCTCTCTCTAACTCAAAAACCCCCTAACGGTGCCCACACAAAGCACCCGAGATTCCGAGTCACACTAAAAACCCAACTCGCAGGTTTTCACCGGAATGAGAATACGATCTCAACCTCGGGATCCAACGATCCCAAATGCCCGATTTACCAACCTCGGGAGATACCAAACCGCAATTAATTCCTAATTGCCACAATCAAAAATCCATCAAGAAATAATACCACACATGGATTAACACCATTAATCCCCGGACCTCACAACGTATGTACTCAAATCACAGTTTCACCCAAAAACCTATCTAACATGCATAATATCACCTCCTCAAAATCACTCCCAATCCACATTATCCAGAAAAACAGGGCATACACTTACCCAGATTTCCGAACACTATACTTCACATGCTTTAATCCTTCACATAAAACATGCAACATGCTCAAGGAAAAATAGAGAGAGCTTCATAATAACACCATGTAAGCATTTATATCAAAGGTTTCAAGAAACCTAAGCTAACATGTTTACACACTACTCAAAAGCAGAACTTAAACAAGTTTAAAGGAAAAACAGGGCATGGTTTCTCACCCTACTTTGCTCCGATTTTTTAGAGGCTTCCAAGGAATGAAAATGGCAAGGCTCCACAAGATTATGCTTAGCAGATGCTGGTGTTTGTTTGGGAGAGAAGGCTCGAGATTTGAGAAGGAAGAATGAGGCTGAATGATTGAGCCAAGTGGGGTGGGCAATCAGCCTATGTACAGTTTGATTGGCATGGGTTGGGGGGGGGGGGGGGGGGTGGTTGGGTGTTGGGTGGTATGATGTGTTATGTTTTGGTCCCGGTATTTAGCACGATATTAAAATATCCTCACATGATATTTATAGTATTTTCTCAATAAAATACTTAAGTTCCCATTTAAACATGCTTCACCAAAACAAATAACACACACCCTAAATACACATGCCACAACCCCAAAATCCCAACATATATCACATGCACCCTGAAATATATCTCCTCAATAATATTAATTCATTCCCATGAATTAACACCCAAATCATCATAATTTAATTAATGATTGAAATCACATAATCATTTCGGGGATATCACATTTTTCACCTGCAACATAACAATCAAAGTTTAGCCATTTCATAGCCCAATATGCTTTATACTCAAGTTCAATAGGTAGATGACATGCCTTACCAAATACCAACCTATAAGGTGATGTGCCAATAGGTGTCTTAAAAGCAGTTCGATAAGCCCATAATGCATCGTCTAAGCGTAAGGGACCAATCCTTCCGGCTTAGAGTCACAGTCTTTTCTAGAATACGTTTTAACTCTCGGTTTGAAACTTCTACTTGTCCGCTGGTTTGTGGGTGATAAGGTGAAGACACTTTGTGGGTGACACCATATTTACTCAAAAGATTTTCAAATTGTTTGTTGCGAAAATGAGTGCCCCCATCACTAATAATTGCTCGAGGGGTGCCAAAACGAGTAAAATTTTTTCTTTTCAAAAATTGCACAACCACTCGAGCATCATTGTGCGTAAGGCTTCTGCCTCAACCCACTTTGACACATAGTCCACTGCGACAAGTATGTATTTGTTTGAACATGAGCTTGGGAAAGGTCCCATAAAATCTATTCCCCATACATCAAATAGTTCGCATTCGAGAATATTGTTTAAAGGTAATTCATTTCTCCTAGAGATATTACCGACCCTTTGAAATCTATCACAAGTAGAGACATACCTGAATGCGTCCTTAAACAACGTTGGCCAATAGAAGCCAGAGTCAAGTACCTTAGCAGCTGTTTTGATTGGGCCAAAATGCCCACCTATCTCTCCACCATGGCAATGCTTCAAGATAGATTGCATGTCCCTTTCGGGAATACATCTTCTTATGATGTTATTTGTACAAACTTTGAACAAATAGGGCTCCTCCCACATAAGATGTTTAACCTCAGAAAAGAATTTTTTCTCTTGATAAAAAGATAGATTTTGTGGGATGATACCACTAGCAATATAGTTCGCAAAATCTGCATACCAAGGTAGAATGTCAGCGTTAAACAATTGCTCATCAGGAAATGTCTCATTAATTTCTCCTTTCTCACTTTCAATATTTTTCTCTTCATTGTCTATTCGAGACAAATGATCCGCTACCACATTCTCTACACCTTTCTTATCTCGTATCTCTAAGTCAAATTCTTGCAACAACAATATCCACCTAATTAAGTGTGGTTTGACATCTTTCTTTGCAAGTAAGTATTTAAGTGCAGCATGATCGGTGTACAATAACTTTGGCAAGACATAGATAGGAGTGAAACTTATCGAATGCAAAAACTATGGCTAGTAGCTCTTTTTCAGTAGTGGCATAGTTCATTTGTGCTTCATCCAAAGTGCGACTAGCATAGTATATGGTATGAAATACCTTGTTCCTCCTTTGACCTAAGACTGCTCCTACGGCTGTGTCACTCGCATCGCACATCAATTCAAAGGGTAACTCCCAGTCAGGTGCTACCAAGACCGGTGCTGTTACCAGTTTTTCCTTGAGAATTTCGAATGCCTGCACACAATCAGCATTAAATTCATAAGGTGCATCTTTAGTTAATAAATGAGATAAAGGTTTAGAAATTTTTGAGAAATCCTTAATGAATCGACGATAAATCCCTGCATGGCCCAAAAGCTTCGGATTCCTTTCACTGTTGTTGGAGGCGGCAATTGTTGTATCACTTGGATTTTTGCTCGGTCTACTTCAATACCCTTTTCGGATATCTTATGTCCCAAGACTATACCTTCTTTGACCATGAAGTGACACTTCTCCCAATTCAATACAAGATTTGTCTCCTCGCATCGTGTCAGCACCAAATCCAAGTTAGATAAACATATATCAAATGAGGATCCAAAAATAGAGAAATCATCCATGAAAACTTCTAAAATTTTCTCTATCATGTCATGGAATATGGCTACCATGCATCTTTGAAAAGTGGCAGGGGCATTACATAATCAAAATGTCATTCGTATAAAGGCAAATGTACCATAAGGGCAAGTGAAAGTAGTTTTCTCTTGGTCCTCTAGTGTAATAGCGATTTGGTTATACCCTGAATACCCATCTAGAAAGCAATAAAAATCATAACCTGCTAATCTTTCTACCATTTGATCAATGAAGGGAAGGGGGAAGTGATATTTACGAGTGGATTCATTTAATCTCCTATAGTCAATGCACACTCTCATTGAGTGAGGCCAATTCAAATGCAAGCTAACCTGCCTGGCACTCAGTGCTCGGATGATTGCTTCCACATAGCTCGCAAGTGATAACTTGAGCTTGTATTGCTGTAACGCTCATGCTATCTATCTTCTTATTCAGCGCATCCAATTGTGCCAAAAGAGCAGTGATGTCGTCCACTTGATGAACTCCAGCTGGTTTCTTTGGCACGTTCCTCTTCGATTGCCATTGATAGCTATTAGACGCCATCTCTTCTAAGAGTTCATATGCTGCTTCTGGTGTTTTGCGCATTATGGAACCTCCTGAGGCTGCATCTATCATAGAACGGTTAGATGAAAATAAACCGTTATAGAAAGTCTGTACCTGGAGCCAAATAAGAAGTCCATGGCGTGGGCATCTCCTAAGCAAATCTTTGAAACGATCCCACGCCTCATATAGTGTTTCAGGGTCGAATTGCCCGAACGTGGTGATATCGTTCCTCATCTTTGCCGTTTTGGAAGGGGGAAAGTATTTGGACAGAAACGCTTGCGTCATCCCCTCCCAAGTTGTTATTGAACCTGCAGGTAAAGAGTTCAACCACGCTTTAGCTTTATCCTTTAGTGAGAAAGGAAATAACATTAACCTGATGGCGTCGTCAGAAACGCCATTATGTTTAAATGTGTCACAGATCTCCAAGAAGTTGGAGATGTGAGCGTTTGGATCATCAGTGGCTACTCCTCCAAACATCACTGAATGTTGGATCATCTGTATTATTGCCGGCTTTATTTCAAAGTTGTATGCTTGAATGGTTGGCCTTGTAATGCTGGACAGTGATCCATGAAAAGCCGGTTGAGCAAAATCCATCATTGATCTGGGATTCAATGCTTCATTGTTAGCTGCCTCCTTCTTGATTATGTTCAGCCATTGCTCGAGCTTCTCTAATTCTTCGTAGACATGTACGCTCGATTTCTGGGTCAATTGGCTCGAGTGTGGGGTTGCTACTCCTTAGCATGCACCACGACAATAACTACCTGTAAAAATTAATCCAAAAGGAGAAGATGCGACTGTATTAAATTTGACGGTCAAAAGTGACAAAACAAAACAAAACAAAAATTTAATTGCTAAATTACAATTAACTAATCTCGTATGATATTATACAAATTAGTCCCCGGCAACGGCGCCAAAAACTTTATCGCTATTATTTTAAATAGTTATTTCTCAGTGTAGCGATTCTACCGCAAGTGCACGGTGTCAAGTTTTAGTATAATGATATTATAAGTAAGGATGTCGAACCCGCAGGGACTAATGTATAAGTACCAAATAAAATTAGTTAAATTATATTTAGCCTACGAAAAAGATGATTAATTAACGAATTAAACTAAAGAATTAAAAACTCAAAACTAACACAATTCCTTTGAAGATGCGAAGGAATTCCGCTCGAGAAATCTATCAAGATGTTCGTTCAATTATGTATCGTCAATGATTGGTTTGTTAAAACAACTTCTTAACAATCAATTCTTAAGGTGACAGGTTTCTGAATATAATCAATACACTCTATCGAGCTGTGTTGAAATTAGCAGTAAATTGACACTAGTAACTCTCGTTCACTAATACCAATTTAATACCGAATAAATCTCTATGAAAATCGTTATTCTTTAAATCGTTCAATTTAAAGTGACCACGTATGTGATTTAATCTCTCGATCTAAATCTTAAACATACAACATGAATTATTTAAGCGTATTACAATTTTATCTCTCGATCTCAATTGCAATTCACAAGTTCAATCAAAGGTAGCTAAGCTTTGATAGCATGGAGCATATAATTCATTAACAAATGATATTGATTCACTTAAACACAACCAAATCAAAGAATCAAACACAAAATCACTTAAAATTGATAGAATAAACCAGATTAAATTCAAATCAAATTCAAATAGAAGTTCAATCGTTTCTCAACCTCAAAAACATCAACTAAATATGAAAATCAAATTAATCTAGAGTTTAGAAATACGATAAACATAGGAATACTCCGTGCGTTGAACGATCTTTCTTCTCTCGCTTCCTTCCTTGCACTTCAAAGGATTCTTCGACCTTCTCTTGTTCCGGGAGGATGAAAGGCGGCTAAGAATAATTTAGGTCTGATTATTCTTCAGAATATGGGGTGCAATTTTCGTGCCTCTTTTCCTTATTTATAGAGGAGGGAGATATGGAATTGTTTCCATAAAATCAGACCAAATCAAGAGTTTTATTTTCTGAAAAATCTCCGTCTCGATCGATCGAGCCTTACGTCTCGATCGATCGAGCCTTACGTCTCGATCGATCGAGCGTCTTCAGCATCCGAGTCTTCAATTATCTGTCTCTCTCGATCGATCGAGATGAATCTTCCGATCGATCGAGACTTCTTCACAAATTCTTTTTCAACTTTCTACCTAAGTCGATCGATCGAGACGGATGTTCCGATCGATCAAGAATCCAAATTCTTTGCTGGCCATTCTTCTGCCTCACTCGATCGATCGGGAAGCTTGTTCCGCTCGATCGAGAGTTCCAGAACTCAAATTCCTCATTTATCGGCTTGATTTGATCCTTTTTCTTCCTTGTATCTGAATTCTTCCATATTCCACCTAGATTCCTGAAACAAGCAAATAAATACCAAAAAGCATAACATCTTCATGGAATCTACATGAATATATATACAAATCAAGACCTAAATACGCGTAATAATCAACCCTATCAGGATGGTTTAAAGAAAGAAATTTTGGAAATTTTGTGGCATATTGTTTGGCATGTCAGCAGGTCAAGATAAGAATACGAGACCTAATGGGATACTACAGAATTTGTAAGTAGCACAATGAACTTGAGAAATTTCTAGCTTTGAGTTTTATAGCTCAAATTGTTTAGATCAAACAGAGATTGTGAAACAAGTTGAATCGGAATTGATTGGCTATTCAATACAAGATATTGATTTCATATGATAGTCTATATGTCTATGAGAAAATGACATGTTTGAGATGTGGATAATGTAGTTTAGTTACAGCGAGCATTATGTAACAACTGTATCTGATTGAAATTTGAGGATAATATCATAATTCGAAAACTATTTTCAGAATGTCATGGGTACTAAGTTATTAATGAGTATTGCTTAGCATATCCATACTGATGAATAAACTGAGAAAATATCCAGACTTTGAAAGTTATGTCTCGATTAATAGTGATGAATTTAGTGAGAATTGACAAAAATCACTATTCACCAGTAGAATTTTCCTATAATTTAACTTCCAGACAATAATCAGGATGATATTGGTTCAGGTTTTGTAGAGCCAGAATTACGGATCGCTGATATGATGATAGAAAATTGATAAGGAATTTTTGACATAACTTGAGATTATTGAGAAAATGCCAGGAACGATAAAATTTCTACGGAAACGATTGAAATTTGGCTTAAGGTGAGCAGATTAGCTACGCCAAAGAGAAATATATCGTTAGACTATCTAGTTGAGAATCAGGTAAATATGAAGATATTACCTTTGCGATGATCAATATGATTCGTTAAGTGAGGTATGATGTTACCTCGATATTTTGAAACTTTGTGGAATCATAGAGAAGTTGATTCAGTGGTATATTATTGACACGATCACATCATTTGTTATTGATACATGATGATTCTTATATATCTATGAACGAGATTGAGACATCTCATATGATTTAATTTATTGAGTTATACTCGGTTTTTTTTCGATTTCGAGGATGAAATCTTTTTAGGGGAAGAAGTGTAAGGCCCCGATGCTAATTAATCCGGATTAACGATGATTAAGCAAACCCGGATAATTAAAAGTGCAAACTTGAAATAAGGAATTCCGGACTACGATGAGTCAACCAACTAGTGGACATGTTTTAGTACATGAGCATGTTCATGATCACATGGCACTTGAAGAACACATGCCACTAATTAATTTAACTCGTGTTTAATACATGATTTTGGACCAATAATCTTGCAAGGTAATGATGTATGGACACATGGATTCCATAATATATGAAATAAATTAAAGAACCATACTTTGAAGCCATGAAACTCACGCCTAACTCACATGCATTTCAGATTTTTCTTCATTCATCACCATCATTCTCTCTCTCCAACTCAACCATTTTTCTCTCCCTTCTCTTGACCATTTCGAAAATGTCAGCTCATTTTATACCATATTATTGTGGATTTATGAGTGCATGTCACATGCAAAGAGGGATTTGAGTGCTACTCATCTTGAGGAACAAGATGCACCAAGAATTTTCAAATTTGGAGCAAGAAGATGCAAGATTTTCGAGTAGCAGCAGTTTTGGTGTAGGATTTTTGATCATGGCTCGTTTTTGTGGATGATCAAGCTTCAAATCTTGAAGATAAATGAAGGTAAATCATCATCCTTGAGTTTTATCAACATGCATGTAGGATTGAGGGTCGAACCATGGTGTTCATTCATGAAGAAGTTGCTGTCAATTTTAGTCTGCTAAGACCAATGCATGAACAGTTTGGTTTTTCGCGTTTTTTAGCATAGTTACGTTTCGAATTGGAAACTAATGCCCCTATGAAAAGCTGTAGAATTTTGTGTTAGCTTAAATGGCCACCAAAATCAGCTAATTTGGCTTTAAGATGAAAACGTTATGGTTGTTCTACCAATATGTGTCAAATCTGGAAATTCACTGCATGCGAGTTTCATGAATTTTGTTCTTCGTATTTCTGGGAATAAATGGCTACGAATTTGAAGTTTTAGGCTCTAAGTGTTGTAGTATGCGAGGTTAGCTTGCATTTGAATTGGCCTCACTCAATTTGGAGCTCATATGAAAGAATTATGCTAATTTTACCACATATTGCTCAATCTGGAAAAGGATTTCATACGAGTTTTTAGGCTTGTACGTTTTTCAAATAATATACATCAAGATGAACTTTTTAGTTTAAAGCTCATAAGATATGTATTGTAGAATGTGGCGTTATCTTGCATGAGAAACTGACCTTACATGATTTGGAGTTTACGTGTGTAAGATATGCACTTGTCCCTAGAACTACTCACTCTGTCAAAACAGAGTATGAGTATTTTTAAATCTAGCATACTTTGCTTTGCATGTGCCTCAAGATGAGTGAACTAGCTTCTGGACTTGAAGATGACTCTACTACGTTAAGTTTTCGTGATTTTCCCACTTGCCTCAAGTCTTTTGGACACATATGAATTTATTATGATTTTTATACGAAAATGGGTCAAGCTGAAAATTAAGAAAATTTGCTAAGGGTCAATGTTTGGATTATAAATTTGATATTGGAAATAAGTGAACACTTTGATGATATAATTGAGGTGTAAATGACCAGGTTAATAGATTCTGGGGTTGATCTGAGAAGTCTCGGTAGATTAGCTTGGGTCGAGGTACGTTGAAATGAGTTGTATCATGACGTCTGACAAAGGCGTGTAATGATACTACTGTATGACCTTTTACGCCATTACTTGATGATTTAATTGTCACTATATGATTTCTTATGTGACTATATGATATGATGAATGTCTTGGATTACACGATATGTGAAATTACATGATTTGTATATACTTTCACATGAGATTGCATGATATATTGAGTTGCATATGTCATTTGATGCATAAATGATTCATGGGCATATCATATTGATCTATCATTCCTTTGATATCCATGATTATGCTGAGTTGATTCACTCTGAGTGTCGGGGACGACGTGCACAGCGATGACAGGCAGTATAGGTAGCGACTGTAGTCACGCGCGTGTCACCGGACCTAGACACGAGGGATGGACGAACACAACACATAGGATGAGTCTCCTAGCGCAATGTGCGTCTGTTGTCACCCTCTGCTCGAGCTGAGATTATTTGATGATACCTTCCTCTGGACTCCGATTTTGGTATCTTGATATTCGATTCCTTGTACCCATTCATACATCGCATTCATACATGGTATGCATTGCATGATACTTTGTCATTTGACATGATTTATTTATATCTCGTACTGGGGTACTGACCCCCTTTGTGGGGGGCTGTCATGTCTTTTGTTGTTTGGACATGATAGGCTTTACAGTAGGAGATGGTGACGATGCTTACAGCGACGCATCGAGAGATACCAGAGCTCCTTGAGAGAGAGCTCAGGTTTATATTTTATGTTTTGCAGTCCCAGTAGTTGCTAGAATATTTTTACTTATGTTTTAAATAATCGGGGTATGCCCCAAGTATCTGTATTTTAATTATTCTACTACTGGTTGATGATATACTTGATAATTTATGTTATGATCAACATGTTGAATTTGAAATCGGAATTACATATTTTAAGTATCAGTATATATGTATCACCTAAAAGTGAAAAAAATTTAGGGCCGTTTGATAAGACCTTTGAATAAAACTTCCGTTGTTTACGCAAATTAATCAGTATGTGTTAATTAAACACCACATTAGGATCGGGCCCTCACATATCTGCTCCAGTCTTTCAAGCCACTCCTCAGCTTCTTCAACTGTCTCTGTCCCCTCAAATCGGGGCGGGTGGAAAGTCAGGAATTGAGTCAGACTAAGTTCCCCAGGCAGTAACAACTGTGCCACCGGTTCCACTCCCACAGCCGGTGGAGGTAAAGGATTTATCTGAGCAATGCTTGCATTAACACTTCCAACATCACCTACCTCTTCATTGAGGTTCCCCAAATTTATGGCCTCCATGCTGTAACACTAGGGTTAACAACAATTCCAAAACAATACATATGTTATACCGTTAGATAACATAAGCAACAATAAGCATGTAGTATAACAATATATACATCAATATGCACCACATGCATAAACATGCCCAAATATAAATGCCTAGCCAACCATTTGCTAAGGCTACCCTTCACTCAATCTCGGGTTCTCTAACCTGGCTCTGATACAACTAATGTAAGGACCCTAGTTCCCTAAGTACGGATTAAAGGCGTAATAGAGCTAACATATATCTATAGAGTTTAAAGTTCGTGTTGATGCCTTGAGCTATAAAGATTACAGTGCCAAAATAAAATTTTCAAAAGGGATTAATTACATTCCCAATCAATTGAATGTTAATCCTATAGTTTTACACTACTCCTAGAGTAGAGAATATATAAAAGAATTATGCCTGCTACATCAAAGCACTCCTCACAAGCTAACTGCATCAACCGCCTTAGCCCGTCCACCCAAAAATACCTACAGAAAACAACCCCAAAACCATGAGCATGTAACAAACCATAAACCATATTCACAATAATATGATCGTAATTTAGAAATGCATAAACCGTAAATACGAATCACTTCCTTGTATTTAATACATTTAATGCTCCCTTTGGTTATTCCTGTACTACAATCAATCCAATAGATTATAACACCAATATGTATGTCATGACATGCACAAATTCCGTGAATAACCCATAACCAATTTCCAAGTCTTATTATATCAGTGACATAATGCCCCTCGCTTTAACATGACAGCGGAAATGCCCCTCGCTTAGACAATACCAGCGGCACTAATATCCCTCCATATAATATGACAGCGGTCGTGTTCTTCGCTTCATATTATCAGCAAATATTCTCTCATCCCTACGGTATGACAACGGCAAGTATTCACATCGCTATGCCACTAGCGGCAATATTCTCCATAACTAGAATATAATCTCGACTCACAATCACATGCACCAATGCATCCAATGTATACATGCAACCACAATGCATGACCAATACCATGTATGCAACCATAATTCATAATTAAGTCCATGTATGCAAACAAAATGCATAACCAAGTCCTATGCGTAAAATACATTTTACCGTCCGATGCCCGTACGTCTCACTACGTACCTTAGTTCCAAAGGTGGAGGTGTAGTGAGACTTTATCTCCTTTGTTGTGTGGCTACCTGGGATGGTTCTACACAATCATACAAATCAATATTAGAAGCCAATTTATGAACCAATACCAAAAATCCCATTAAAATAGCCAAAAATCCAAAAAACCACATTGTAAGACTCGCGATCGATCGACCCTTACACTCGATCGATCGCGAGCTTCTCAACACAGCGCCCAACATTTGTTGTCCGCCTCGATCGATCGAGATGTCCTCACCGATCGATAGGGAAGTCGCCTCGATCAATCGGGAGTTCTTCTCGATCGATCGGGAAGACTACAAAAATTCTGCCCGAAGCTCTGCTGTGCTCGATCGATCGAAGGTCATGCTCGATCGATCGAGGAGCTCTGTAAATGCGAGAAATCGCCATTAATGTGTACAGAACCCTACCAACAATATTAACTCGATAACAACTCAATCCAAAACATCAAAAACACCAATATTACTTCAAAACAACCCTCAACAATAACATACTCCAAAACCCAACCAAAAACACCATATAATCAAACAATCCCATTTTAAATCTCCAAAACACAAACCCTGTTCTTATCAAAATAAATGAGGATAACACTAAGAGGTTTATACCAGTTGAAGCTTCAAACTTCTTGCAAGAACCAAGCAAAATCAAGCTTTCCCCAAGTTTTCTCTCCTCCTCCCTTGCCAAGATCAAAACATGGGGTTTGGGGAAAAGGGTTGGGAGTGATTTTAATTGAGAGTGGTGGGTTAAAGAGGAAAGTGGGGGTATAAGTGTTGGGATTAAAATATCTGTAAGGAATCCAACATGCAAATACGCAGCGGAAATAAAATAATTTTGGATTCCCAACCAGCGACCTATACGGAGTTAATCATATCGGGGTGTAAAGAGAATAATACCCTTGTAGCGTGTTTGAGCCGAATCCCACGAAGTAGCACGTCCAACGCGTCCTCGAGTCAGTAGCAAAACTTTTCAAGTTATGCCTCTACGGTATCCACACGATTATGTCGATGAAGGGATGTTGAAGAACAAGTTGTTAGACTTGATCTTCAACCAGAAAGTGACGAACCACCCTAAAGATGACGGCGGCCGTGTCTACTCTTTTTGTCTGCTAGGTTTAGGGTGCTAGTTAATTCACAATTAACGTCTTTTTATTAACCTAATGACCAAGTATATATACAGGAAGGTGGTGGCTTGTTAAACCATAGGCTTTCGAAAAGCCCAAAACCACTTTCTTAATTATATCTATAGCCTATTATATATATATCATTATATATATATATTTGGCCCGTTAGATTATATGTATTTATATATAATATTTTATGATAAAGACTCTTCTTAATCAAATTAATTCATCCAATGAATTTTATCAAACCTTTATCGATTTAATCTTTTGTGCGATCCGTTAGGATCTTGCAACGTTGGCAGTGACATAAAATCTAATTTTATGTCACAAGCAATGAGCGGTATCTAGCAACACATCGAGGCTACCCAAGTTACAAGAATGTCATTGACTCGACATAACATATGGCATGTGATAATATTAACCATGTAACTTAATCCCTTTGTCGTATATGTTTAGATTAAACACGTGTGATATCCCCGAAATGATTATGTGATTTAATCATTAATTATGTTATGGAGATTAAGGTATTAATTCATAGGGTTGAATTAATAATATAGGGGAAATACATTTCAGGGTGCATGTGTTATAGGTTGGGAATTGGGTTGTGGCATGATTATTTGGGGTATGTGTCGGTCATTGTGGATTAGCATGTTTAAATGGGAATTGAAGTTTTTGTTGATTAAATACTATAAATTATCATGTGAGGATATTTTAATTCATCGTGCTAAATACCGAGACCAAAACATAACACATCACACCACCCACCACCCACCACCCAACCACCCCCCCTCAACCCATACCAATCAGCTGCCACAGTTGACTTTACAGCCACTTGTCCTCATAATTCAACCCATCTCCTCCACTCCAATCTCGCCCCTTCCTCTCCCAAATATCTTCCAGTAGCTGCTAAGCAAAATTGAGAGGAGCTCTTCCATTTTTATTGCTTGGAAACCTTCCAAAAATCGGAGCAAAGGAGGGTGAGAAATCATGCTCTGGTTTTGGGTTAAGTTTGTTTAAGTTCAAGTTCTTACTTGGTGTAAAAATGGCATGCTAGCTTAGGTTTTAATAAACCTTTGATTCGAGTACGTTTATGGCATTTTTGTGATGTTCCTAGCATGTTTACTTGAGCATGTTATATGTGTTATGTGGTAGATTTGTTAGCTTGATTATATGTGTTCGAAAATCTGGGTAAAGAAATAGGTTACCCTATTTTCAGAAAACTTGAGCGAGCATTGATGTTGTTGGGTGATTTCAAGCATGTGGGTTTTAAGTTTGGGTGTAACTTTGATATGAAGACATTCATGGTGGTACCTAGTAACTCTTAGCATGTTTGTTCAAGCATGAGGTGTGTCATATATGCTAGATTTGATGGTATGGATATGAGTGTTCAAGAATTCTGGAAATCGCGTTTTTATAGTGTAGCTCGATCGATCGAATTCCCTTCTCGATCGATCGAGCGGGGGCAGAATATTTTTAAGAAGGGCTTCGATCGATTCTCGATCGCTGAAGGTCCTCGATCGATCGGCGATACCATTTCGATCGATCGAGTGAGGCAGAGTGGTTTAATAATCAAACGGGGGCATCCTCTTCGGCACCTGAAGCAGAAACGGAAAAAGTGCTTATACCTTCTCCGGAAATAAGCCAGGGTGGATAAGATTTTTAAACTTGGGCACCGAATTAAGTGTCTTCTCAAATCACAGATAGCTACTCAACGCAGGGGATAGAGTCCTGCAACACACTATATTTGGAAAGGTACGTAAGCGACGTACGGGCATCCCAATGGTAACATGTATTTATGTTTGTCTAATTGACACGTGATAAATGCAAAGTTGTGCATTATGAATATGATACATGTTGTTATGCATTGTTGTTGCATATGTATATTGTGGGATAAAAAGGTGTGTATTCCACGAGTCAGGGTTATCACAGTGATGATTTTAATGCTTACCGCTTATACCGCTAAAAATGTGGAGCGGGAGGGGGGAGGCTCGCTTGCACATGGAGGCGAGGTATGCCATACGAAGCGAGGAAGAAATACCGCTTGTATGAAGAAGCGAGGAAGAAGTACCGCTTGTTAAGAAAATGAAGAAGTGAGGGGCATTAAAATACACTGATGATAAACTGACTAAGAAAGATTTAAGATTTAAGAAGTGAAGTTATGTCATGACATTTATTTAAAGAAGCCATAATTTCATACAATGATTTGATTATGAGTTATGGTACAGGGACAACCAATGGGCGTTTTAAATGCATTGGAAATACAGGAAGTATTTTAAATCTATGATTATGCATTATGCTTTACATTCATATTATGTTGAATATGAATTATGATGTGCTCATGTGTTGGGGGTTGTCTTTGTAGGCGCATTTAATACAGAGAACAAGGGTCGGGGTTGACACGTCGAGCTTTAAGGAGTGCTACAGGATTAGCAGAACAGAGTTTTATTTTGTATAGTTTCTACAAGGAGTGTAGTAGAACTATAGTCTTATACGCTGTTACTAAGAGATGTAACTAATCCCTTTTGAAATTCTTTTGGTACTGTAATCTCTATAAACTCAGGATATCAACACGACCTATTACTCTGATTATGAATGATTAGTTCTCTTAATTGCACATTATATTATTGATTTGATAACGGGGTCTCACATTTAGTGGTATCAGAGCAGTGGTTAGATAACCGGGGAACAAGTAAAGGGTAGCCTTTAGAAACAAGTTGGCTAGGTATTCATTGGTGGGCATGTTTATGCATGTAGTGCATATTTTTGTATAAGTTGTTATACTAACATGCATTTGAATATGATTACTCTTGTTATCTAACGGCTTATGTTATGAACTGCTTTTGGTATTGTTGTTAACCACTGTATTACAGCATGGATGCTATTAATCTGGAGAACCTCAATGAGGGGGTGGAGATGTAGGCAGTATCAATGCCAGTATTGCGCAGTCAAATCCTCTACCGCCACCTGCTGTAGGCTTGGAGCCTATTGCACAGATACTGCTACTAGGAGAGATAAGTCTGACCCAGTTCTTGAGCTATCATCCACCACTATTTGAAGGAACTGAGACTGGGGAAGCAGTCGAGGAATTGCTTGAGAGACTGGAACAGATATGCGTATCGGCACCCTGTGCACGGACTGCCTGGCTTAGGTTGGCAGAGTTTCAGTTGGCCAAGAAGTCTTCCTTGTGGTGGAAGACAACAGTTATGGAGCTGAGGGCTCAAGGTATGACGATTGATTGGACTGTATTCAGGACCCGGTTCCTTAACCGGTACTTTTCTGCAGCTGCCAGACAGTTAAAGGAAGATGAATTCACTAATTTGAAGCAGCGCGGCCTGTCAGTATCAGATTATGCTATGTAGTATTCCTCACTGTTGAGGTATGTACCTCATATCGCTGTGAGTAGTCATGCCAAGATGAGGCATTTCCTGAAGGGACTGAGGCCAGAGTTATTTGATCGGGTTGTCTCCAACAACCCCAACTCATTTGATGATGCCCTGACTAGGGCAGAGCTGGCAGAGATTGCAGTTGGTGCGTACAAGGAAGATGTGCCCCCTTTCACACCACCTCAGAGACCAGTTGTTGACAGCCTGAGGCCATAAGGAGACCAGTTTAAGCCTCGTGGGGCCTCTTCATCTTCTAGATTCAGTGGGAAGAAGTCTCTGAGTCAGAAGCAAAGCAATCGGGGACCAACACAGGGGAGTAAGACAGCGGGGAACAGGTGTGACCACTGTGGAGGATTTCATTTGTCACGAGACTGCCGAGGCTGTAATGTTTGTGGCAAGGTGGGCTACCTGGCTAGGGCTTTCCCCAATCGGGCAGGTCAGACAGACTTTGGGCCGAATAGGCCAAGATTTGATGCCAGGACGGTGACCGCTTTATTTTTAAACAAAAGATATTTCAAAGAATGGGTTGAAGCGATTCTACCGCAAGTGCACGGTTGTCCAAGTTTTAGTATAGTGAAAATTAAGTACAGGTTGTCGAATCCACAGGGACTAACGTATAAGTACCAAATAAGATTAAGAAAATTATATTTAGCCTACGATAAAAGAGGTTTGATTAACTAAAGCTAAATTAAACTAAAGAATAAAGATTAAACTAGAAACAAAGAATAGAATGGTTCCGAAAATGCGAAGGTAAGTCACTCGAGAAAATTACCAAGCTCGTCGTTCAATTATATTATCTCTACTGATTCAACGGAATTCTCAAATTATCACTCAATTTATTTTAAAGGTGAAAGGTTTTCACTATTATTCGATACACTCTCTCGAGCTGTAACGAAACTAACAATAAATTAGAATACGTCACTCTCGTGCACCTATTTACTAATTCAAAGTTGCTTAAATTATCAAAACCTTATAACTCTAAATCTTTCGATTTCAAGTTCTCACATATGCGATATCATCTCTCGATCTCAATCGTGACATACATCATAAATTAATGGAGCGTGTTACAACGTTATCTCTCGATCTCGGTTGTAACTCTCAAATTCAATCAAAGCTAGCTAGACTTTGATCTACACATGCAATCAATCTATGAACAATAAATATCAATGCGCTCAAATACCAATGAATCAATATATCAAACACAACGAACTAAAACTTCAATAATATAAACCAAATTAAATTCAAATCAAATACAGATGAGTTTAATTGTCTTTCGACCTCAAAAACATCAAATGAAAATGAAAATCAAATAAATTAAGGTTCAGAAATACGATAAACGATGGATGAATCCATGCGTTGCACCGTAATTTCTTCTCTTGTTCCTTCCTTGCACTCCGGAAGAGATTGGCTCGACTTTGGACGAAGAACGGAGATTGGATCTCCTTGGCGGCGTTGGGCGGCGGCTACTTGACCTAGAAATCGTCTGAAAAATGGTCTAATATCGTCTATCTCGAAATGGATCAAGCCCTCCCGCTAAAAAGCCCCACAATCTCGATAAATAAGGAAAATAAAATCTTCAGATTTCGCGTCTCGATCGATCGAGATTTTCACCGATCGATCGGTGCACTGTTCACGTCAGCCCTTTTGCACTCACTGCCTCGCTCGATCGATCGAGATTTCCACCGATCGATCGAGCCTTCAAAAAATCTGATTCTCGCTTCTGGCTGGCTCGATCGATCGAGATTTGGGAAATCCATCTTCTTTCATTTTCTCTTCTTTTACGCCTCGATTTCGCCCGTTATCTTCATGTAAGCTCATTTCTTCCACTTCCGATCTAATTTCCTGAAACAAACGAATAAACACCAAAAAGCATAATATCATCCAGGAAAAAGTACGGAAAATGGGAAGAAATTACAGTTAAAATCACTCAAAATCTAAGCCTATCAACTCCCCCAAACTTAGACTTGATCGTCCTCGAGCAAGCAATAAACTCAAAAAGAAAAGTTAAACTCGATACTAAGCATGAATCATCTTTACAACATATGTAACAACTCAGAAATCCTACTTACACATCAATAGAAGTCAATCAACATTTAACAAGAAGCAATTTCTCCTAAGTTAAACAATACATCGCAACATCGGAACGTGCGTGTGTGCTATTGTCAAACATGAGTTACATATATATCTTTAACATCAACATGTGCCATATTAACTCCTAGTCAAGATTACTTTGAATTACTCTACAAGTTTACTATCCAGCACTTCTCCACTAATTTAATTGTTCCCTAGACTTGGATCAAAAGGTCTTGAAAGCTTATAACGTTAGGCCTTTTGGTGTCGGCTTCAAAGGAAAGGTAGGATGAATTCAAAGAAGAGAGTATAACAAATCAGTTCAACTATTTTTGAGCTTCTCTTCAGCTTTTTTCTAGCATTGGCCACTTTGGGTCTTATTTTGAATTTTTCTTTTCAAGGCTTTTCTCTACATCTTTTCTTTTTCTTTGCTCATTCTTTTGTTCCTTTTGAAATCATTTGCATATAACAATTATGTGCAATGAATGAGATTCATTATACTCTCCTAGGGGTAGGTAAAAATTTTCTTTTAGGCTCAAACCAAGGTGGGTATAATGAGTTGCCAAGAATGTCGAATGGGGGTCTAATTATATGCAATGCATATACCATTCTTTTTTTTTTTTTTAATAAGGCTCAAAAGGGGACACTAAGGAATAATATATAACAGGTAGGCTTGAAAGGCTCAAACGGTCCAAAGATCGCCTAAATCATCTCCAAGTCTAGTTCATAATTATAAATTTCGCCTCAAAGTGCTTTCAACTAAACTGTAAAGTTATCTAAGATACTCAAGACTCATCATAGTTAACACAAGTTTTCAATTTAATCAATACATACTTCACTCAATCATGACTCAATAAGTGCTCAAATTATTCCTCAGTTTTGACATGTAGTTAACAAAGGATATATACAAACAAGTTAAGCATTTCCATGACTCCTATCTAGATGAGGATTAATTTCATCATGTATTACCGTTGCAATTCCAACTCATCAATTCTCAAGAATAACTCAATCAATAGAAATTTTTTTATTTTTTTTTTTGGTAATGCTCAAGGACGAATTAGTCTCAACATCATGCAGTCATGCTAGGAAAAGAAACAAGACAAGTAGCAATATGTGCAAAAGCAAGATATATACAAATAATCAAAAACCCCCCCAAACTTAGCATGTGAATTGCCCTCAATGAACAAGAAAAATAAATGCAAAGGCAAAGACACATACCATGACGACGATCGTCACTGATCGTCGTCCTCATCATGCTCCGGAGGAGGGACTGGGTAGTGGTGATCCTCGACACACATGGATTCATACTGCAAAACAAAAGTAAACAAAATAACAAAATCAATAAAACTAAACTAAAGAAAAGAAAAAGAAACAAAGGGAATAATAAAAAAATATTCTTGATTTATAGTCCCAAGCTGGACTGTCATCTCCTCTTTCTTAGTCGTCAAGATAGACTATAGAGGTAACCGTTTGGACTTCATTGCTCATGTGGTAATGCTTTAAGCGCTGCCCATTCACTGTAAATGTTCCCCTGCTAGGATCAGTAACTTCAATTGCACCAGAGGGATAGATTTTTGCAATGGTGAATGGTCCGGACCAACGAGAGCGTAGTTTGCCTGGGAAGAGTCGCAATCTGGAGTTGAACAAGAGTACAACATCTCCTACCTTGAATTCCCTTTGTTGTATACGCGAATCATGCCACTTCTTACTTTTCTCTTTGTAAATCTTGGCATTCTCATATGCTTGATTCCTGAATTCTTCCATCTCATTCAATTGTAGAAGACGCTTCTCACCTACAGCCTGACAATCAAAGTTCAACCATTTAATAGCCCAATATGCTTTATGTTCAAGTTCAACAGGGAGGTGACATGCCTTACCAAATACCAACTTATAAGGTGATGTGCCAATGGGTGTCTTAAAAGCAGTTCTATACGCCCATAGTGCATAATCTAAGCGTAAGGACCAATCCTTTCGGCTTAGAGTCACTGTCTTTTCTAAGATCCTCTTCAACTCTCGATTTGAAACCTCTACTTGCCCACTGGTTTGTGGATGATAAGGTGAAGACACTTTGTGGGTGACACCATATTTACTCAAAAGTTTTTCAAATTGTTTGTTACGAAAATGGGTGCCACCATCACTAATGATTGCTCGAGGGGTGCCAAAACGAGTAAAAAAATTTCTTTTCAAAAATTGCACAACCACTCGAGCATCATTAGTGCGCAAAGCTTCCGCCTCTACCCACTTTGACACATAATCTACTGCAACAAGTATGTATTTATTTGAACAAGAGCTTGGGAAAGGTCCCATGAAATCTATTCCCCACACATCAAAAATTTCACATTCAAGCATATTGATCAATGGTAATTCATTCCTCCTAGAAATATTTCCTACCCTCTGACATCTATCACATGTAGAAACATACCTGAATGTATCCTTATACAGCGTTGGCCAATAAAATCCAGAAGCAAGTACCTTAGCCGCTGTTTTAGTAGCTCCAAAATGTCCACCAGCATCCCCATCATGACATTTCTGCAAAATATCTTGTATCTCCTCCTTGGGGACACAACGCCTTATGATGTTGTCTGCACAGACTTTAAACAAGTATGGTTCCTCCCACAACAGATGTTTAACCTCAGAAAAGAATTTTTTCTTTTGATAAAAAGTCAGATTTTGTGGGAGGATACCACTAACAATATAGTTTGCATACTGTGCATACCAAGGTAACAATTCAGCACTAAATAATTGCTCATCAGGGAAATTCTCATTAATCTCAACTACCTCATTGTCAATTGTATCAGTCATGTTCTCAATTCGCGATAAATGATCTGCAACCACATTTTCAACACCTTTCTTATCTCTTATCTCTAAGTCAAATTCTTGCAACAATAAAATCCACCTAATCAAGCGTGGTTTGGCACCTTTCTTTGCAAGTAAGTACTTAAGTGCAGCGTGGTCAGTGTATACAATAACTTTAGCAAGACATAGGTAGGAGTGAAACTTATCAAAAGCAAAAACTATGGCTAGAAGCTCTTTTTCAGTGGTGGCATAGTTAAGTTGTGCTTCATTCAAAGTGCGACTAGCATAGTAAATTGTATGAAATACCTTGTTCCTCCTTTGACCTAAGACTGCTCCTACCGCAGTGTCACTGGCGTCACACATTAGTTCAAAAGGTAACTCCCAATCAGGTGCGACCAATACTGGTGCAGTTACCAATTTCTCTTTGAGTGCCTCGAACGCCTGCATACAATCAGAATTGAATTCATAAGATGCATCTTTAGTTAACAAATGAGATAAAGGTTTAGAAATTTTTGAAAAGTCCTTAATGAAACGTCGATAAAATCCTGCATGTCCTAAAAAACTTCGGATTCCTTTCACTGTTGTCGGTGGTGGTAATTGTTGTATCACTTGAATTTTAGCCCGATCCACTTCAATACCCTTTTCAGATATCTTGTGTCCCAAGACTATACCTTCTTGGACCATAAAGTGACACTTCTCCCAATTTAGTACAAGATTTGTTTCTTCACACCTTGCCAATACCAAAGTCAAGTTAGCTAAACATATATCAAAAGAAGAACCAAACACAGAAAAATCATCCATGAATACTTCTAGGAACTTCTCTATCATGTCATGAAATATAGCCACCATACATCTTTGAAAAGTAGCAGGTGCATTACATAATCCAAATGGCATTCGTCGGAATGCAAATGTGCCATAAGGACAAGTGAAGGTGGTCTTCTCTTGATCCTCAGGCGTAATAGCAATTTTGTTATATCCCGAATATCCATCTAGAAAGCAATAAAAATCATACCCTGCTAACCTTTCTACCATCTGATCAATGAAGGGAAGGGGGAAATGGTCTTTACGAGTGTAATCATTTAACCTCCTATAATCAATACACACTCTCCACCCTGTGACTGTTCTTGTGGGTATTAACTCATTATTCTCATTAGGGACAACAGTAATACCTCCTTTCTTTGGTACACATTGAATAGGACTTACCCATGAGCTATCAGAAATAGGATAGATAATACCTGCGTCCATAAGCTTAATCACCTCAGCTTTGACTACCTCTTGCATTTTTGGATTAAGACGACGTTGAGGTTGAACCACGGCCTTGAATGTGTCCTCCATAAGAATTTTATGCATGCATACCGATGGGCTAATTCCTTTGATATCTGATATCTTCCATCCAAATGCTTTCTTGTGCTCCTGAAGGACTTTCAGAAGCTTTTCCTCATTATCACCTGTCAAAGACGAAGAAATAATGATTGGTAAAGATTTTTCAGCATCTAGGAAAATATACTTAAGATGTGATGGAAGAGGTTTGAGTTCAAGATTAGGTGACTCTTCAATTGATGGCTTTTGAGGTTTAATATCTCTTTTTCCCAACTCTCCAAGATTCTCAGTGGCTCGCTTCATGTAATGGCTGGTGTTGTTCATAAAAGCTATACTCTCAATATCTTCTTTGCAATGTTGCTCATCAGCTTCCACTAGACATGCTTCCATGTTATCCTTGAATGTATCTTGCAGCAAATCATCTGTCAGAATATCAATGATATCTATACTGAAACACATGTTTTCGTCGTGTGGATGTTTAAGTGCTTTGAAAACATTAAAAGTAACTTGATCCTCCCCTACTCGGAGGACCAACTTCCCTTGTTGTACATCGATTATAGCTTTTCCCGTTGCTAAGAATGGTCGACCCAAAATCAGTGGTGTTTCTGAATCTGCTTCCATATCAAGTACCAAAAATCAACGGGAAAGATGAATTTATCCACTTTGACCAAAACGTCTTCGATGATACCCCTGGGGTATGTGATGGATCGATCTGCTAATTGTAGTGAAACCTTAGTAGGTTTTGGCTCTCCTAGCCCCAACTTCCTGAAAATAGAAAATGGCATTAAATTTATACTAGCACCCAAATCACACAATGACTTTGTAAAAGATATTGATCCTATAGTGCATGGTATAGTAAAACTCCCTGGGTCTTTTAACTTTGGAGGCATTTTATTTTGCACAATTGCTGAGCACTCCTCCGTCAAACTTACCGTCTCATATTCGCCCAACTTTCGCTTATTCGACAAGATTTCCTTCAAAAACTTAGCATAACTAGGCATTTGAAGTAAAGCATCAGCAAATGGAATATTAATATGTAATTTCTTAAAAACTTCAAGAAATTTACCAAATTTTGCGTCCATCTTAGCTTTTTTCAATGCTGCGGGAAATGGGGGAGGAATTACTATCCTATCAATGTGTGTGATTGGTGTAGTGTTAGAATTCTTACCTTTCTCTGTTGCCTTTTTCTCAGTCATATCCTTGCCTTCAGATGTCTCTCCATGACTCTCTTCAGCTTCAGCTTGCGGTCTTAACTCTTTTCCACTTCTTAACTCAATGGCCTTTGCTTGCTCATTTTGATTCTTCACTGTTCCAATTGAGATTGTGCCCTGCGTTTTTCCTGAAATTAATGATGCGAGCTTTCCCACCTGCACTTCCAAGTTCTTTATTGCTGCATCCTGGGTTGTCATCCTGGATTCAGTTGATGCTATGAACTTGGCTATTAACTCTTCCATACTCAGCTTATTTGATCCTCCCGGTTGTAGCTGTGGAGTTAACAGTTTCTCTTTGTTGGACCACCTAAAGTTGTTATGATTTCTCCACCCCGGGTTGTATGAGTTTGAGTACGGACCGTTGGGTGGCCTGTTACCTACAAAATTCACCACTTCATTAGTTTGCAAGAATGGGTTACCTGCCTGGCACTCGATGCTAGGATGACCGCCTCCACACAGCTCACAGAAGATCGCTTGAGCTTGCATTGCTGCTGCTCCCATGCTGTCAATCTTCCGGTTCATGGCTTCTAATTGAGCCGAAAGAGCAGTGATCTCGTCCACTTGATGGACCCCCATTGGTTTTTGTGGCGTGCTCCTCTCAGATTGCCACTGATAACTGTTGCACGCCATTTCCTCCAACAAGCTATATGTCTCTTCAGCGTCTTTCTCATTATGGATCCCCCAGATGCTGCATCAATCATGGAACGGTTAGCAGAAAATAAACCGTTATAGAACGTTTGTACCTGCAGCCATATGGGTAGACCATGGTGTGGGCATGTAAGGACCCCAAGCCCTTAACCCTTAATTAGTGTATTAACCACTATGTGTGGCACATGCTTTCATTAAAAGCCAATCGGGAAGCTCAGATGATACTTTACCATTGAATGGTAACTACAAAATTTCTTTAATATACAACATTAAGATCATCTCTACCCACAATTAGACTCACATGATCGCCCTTTACCACCCCTTGGTGCCCTTTTGCATTGTGGGTTTTTTATAAAAATTTGGGCAGAGTCTCCCCATAAATAGAGCTATCCCAAAACACAAGCACATCACATAATATAATTCCCGGCCAGGGAATACACAATACTCAACAGAATATAATACACAAGGTAAATTCCCAGCCAGGGAAGACGCCACACACATGACGACACAAATGGGTCTCAACACCCACACAATACACTAACGACTCTCATATCATTAGCAATTCTACCACAATTGCATGCAACATATAATGAAAGAGAGAAAGGCTCATGCCTTTATATACAACCCATATACAAGAATATCCGTGCTCACATGCGAGCATCATAAATGTGTATATAAATCTCGGGTGTATATAAGTACTCTATACGATACCGTGCTCCATCAAGCCCTGGTACCACGATCCTGTGAGTACATCCAATCAACAGCTCGAGCCCAGCTCCATAGCCATCGATGCACCTGTTCACCTGCCCCAACAGAGACAGCCCCCAACGGGGTGAGCATACCAATACACAAAATCTCATAATCACAATAATGAAATTCATAATTTACAACACAAGTAAATATTAATGAAATTTAGATGATACTCCCTGGATGGCAACATCCTCATCCGGGATTCCGTGTACTGTCCCTGTTCTCACAATCATCAAACTCATCAAATCTCATAAATCAGTAAATCAACACATTGATTTAACCCATTGCATGCCTAGTTCTCGAATATCAATAATTATGATTCCAAGTTCATCATTCATGCAAAAGTAGATATCTCAATATCTAACACTGATTTCATAGCCTCGCTATTAATCATAAATGAATTAAATGCCTAACATTTATTTTACAAATTTTCCATTATACCTAGACATCTCAAATGTCTTATAATGAAAACATGATCCCACGATCATTCTCAGGCATCTCAAATGCCCAGGCATCTCAAATGCCCTACAATAGTCATATACATCAGGTACCCCATATAACTTATGAGAGTTACACTACTCTAGTGTCACGTGCGCCCCTGACGGCGATATCAAGATTAGGTCGCTTCATAGCTTCTCAACACATATAAATAATCCTCATGCAACACATATAAATAATCCTCGTGCACGATTATTCAATAAAATCAAAATACAATATGCATTCACAAATGCTCTAATATGTAGTAATGCTCGTACGTCGCACGTACCTTAAATCTCCGAAGTCCGAGCCAAACCTTGCTCGAGTTCCATGCTCCGAGGAATGATGTGCTAACACGATAAATTAATTCACGATTAATTACGAACATGCAACTCATGCTCAAGCACACCCATAACCCTCTAAAATATTGTCAACACAAGACAATAAACCAATATCGAAAATCGCTCAAGAATACCCCACAAATTCTCGAACCTTCACAACACAAATCGAACCCATTAAATACCATAATTCATCTCACATATGAATTAATCAATCCATAGCATGAGTAATCATCCCACATGCCAAAAACCCCCAAATTTTCGAATTTCAAGCCCTAAATTCGAACTCAATTAAGCATCAACAATACATCTACTCATGTAATAAATGACCCATAACAAGAATCGTCACAACCCTGCCAAAACCCCCAAATTCGAACCCATTTCATGCACACATCCGAAATTCGAACCAACCCTCACGAATCGAGCTGACATTTCGAACCAATCCAACACAAAATAGCAGGGAAATACACAAAAGCATGAAAAAGGGGGTTAGGAAGGTTACCCAAACGAAATCGGAAGAAATCGGACGAAAAATCGAAGAACCCTAGAAATTGGGGATCGGCGCTTCCAGCCAAAATTCGACTTCAAATCGCGATGAAACTTCAAATTGACAGAGGGGAAAGCTGCGCCTCGACGAGACGAAGCCGGTGATAGGTCGCACGCGGCGAACGGCGGCCGGACGGCGGCGGACGAAGCGCCTGAAGCGGCGAGGGCAGGGGCTGACGGGAAAATCGCGCGGACGGGAAAGAGAGAGGAAGGAGAGGGCTGAAATGAGATTATTTCGGAAATTTTGGGTTCAAATGGTATTTATAGCAAAAATACCCCGAAAAAATAATAGCCCCACAAATACATCATGATTCCTTAAAAATCATCTGTTTTCAAAAACTCTCTCTCTAACACCAAAACCCCCTACCGGTGCTCACACAGCACCCGAGATCCCGAGACACATTAAAAACCCAACTCTTAGGTTTTACACCGTAATGTGAATACAATCTCAACCTCTGGATCCAACGATCCCAACTACCCAATTAAACGAGTCCAACTCCTCGATTAAATTCCAAATCGCCACGTAAAACCACTTTAGGGATTATTAACACTACGGGATTAACACCTATAATCCCTGGTCATCACAGGGCATCTCCTCAACAACTCCTTAAACCGATCCCACGCTTCGTATAAAGTCTCGGGGTCAAACTGACCAAAAGTCACGATATCGTTCCGCATCTTTGCCGTCTTGGAGGGGGGAAAGTACTTTGACAAAAACGCCTTTGTCATCCCCTCCCATGTTGTTATAGAACCTGCAGGTAGAGAATTCAACCATGCCTTAGCTTTGTCTCGTAATGAAAAGGGGAAAAGTCTTAACCTGATGGCGTCATCAGAGACGCCATTGTGTTTGAATGTATCACAAATCTCCAAAAAGTTGGAGATGTGATTGTTCGGACCGAACATCACTGAGTGCTGAATCATTTGTATGATTGCCGGCTTGATCTCAAAATTGTTTGCTTGAATCGTCGGCCTTGTAATACTCGACAGCGATCCATGAAATGCGGGTTGTGCAAAGTCCATCATCGATCTAGGGTGCTGTGCTTCGTTATTATCAGCCATTGCTCGAGCTTCTCGTAATCGCCTAAGTAAAGTTCTTTCTATCTCCGGATCGAAAGGCTCGAGAATGGGCTCCTCTCTTCTAAGCATGCACTAGAGAAACGGTTCCTGTACAAAATAGACAAAAGGAGACAACAAAATGCACAAAGTTATTCACAAAGATCAACAAAAGAAAACAAAGAAAACAAAAATGCAATAATAAAAGAATTGGCTAAATTACAATTAACTAATCTCGTATGATATTATACAGATTAGTCCCCGGCAACGGCGCCAAAAACTTGACCGCTTTATTTTTAAACAAAAGATATTTCAAAGAATGGGTTGAAGCGATTCTACCGCAAGTGCACGGTTGTCAAGTTTTAGTATAGTGAAAATTAAGTACAGGTTGTCGAATCCACAGGGACTAACGTATAAGTACCAAATAAGATTAATAAAATTATATTTAGCCTAAGATAAAAGAGGTTTGATTAACTAAAGCTAAATTAAACTAAAGAATAAAGATTAAACTAGAAACAAAGAATAGAATGGTTCCGGAAATGCGAAGGTAAGTCACTCGAGAAAATTACCAAGTTCGTCGTTCAATTATATTATCTCTAGTGATTCAACGGAATTCTCAAATTATCACTCAATTGATTTTAAAGGTGAAAGGTTTTCACTATTATTCGATACACTCTCTCGAGCTGTAACGAAACTAACAATAAATTAGAATACGTCACTCTCGTGCACCTATTTACTAATTCAAAGTTGCTTAAATTATCAAAACCTTATAACTCTAAATCTTTCGATTTCAAGTTCTCACATATGCGATATCATCTCTCGATCTCAATCGTGACATACATCATAAATTAATGGAGCGTGTTAGAACGTTATCTCTCGATCTCGGTTGTAACTCTCAAATTCAATCAAAGCTAGCTAGACTTTGATCTACACATGCAATCAATCTATGAACAATAAATATCAATGCGCTCAAATACCAATGAATCAATATATCAAACACAACGAACTAAAACTTCAATAATATAAACCAAATTCAATTCAAATCAAATACAGATGAGTTTAATTGTCTCTCGACCTCAAAAACATCAAATGAAAATGAAAATCAAATAAATTAAGGTTCAGAAATACGATAAACGATGGATGAATCCGTGCGTTGCACCGTAATTTCTTCTCTTGTTCCTTCCTTGCACTCCGGAAGAGATTGGCTCGACTTTGGACGAAGAACGGAGATTGGATCTCCTTGGCGGCGTTGGGCGGCAGCTACTTGACCTAGAAATCGTCTGAAAAATGGTCTAATATCGTCTATCTCGAAATGGATCAAGCCCTCCCGCTAAAAAGCCCCACAATCTCGATAAATAAGGAAAATAAAATCTTCAGATTTCGCGTCTCGATCGATCGAGATTTTCACCGATCGATCGGTGCACTGTTCACGTCAGCCCTTTTGCACTCACTGCCTCGCTCGATCGATCGAGATTTCCACCGATCGATCGAGCCTTCAAAATATCTGATTCTCGCTTCTGGCTGGCTCGATCGATCGAGAATAAATCTCGATCGATCGAGATTTGGGAAATCCATCTTCTTTCATTTTCTCTTCTTTTACGCCTCGATTTCGCCCGTTATCTTCATGTAAGCTCATTTCTTCCACTTCCGGTCTAATTTCCTGAAACAAATGAATAAACACCAAAAAGCATAATATCATCCAGGAAAAAGTACGGAAAATGGGAAGAAATTACAGTTAAAATCACTCAAAATCTAAGCCTATCAGACGGCACCACTGAGACAACAGTTTGCACCTCGACCACAGGGAGGTCAGGTGGCAGGATCGCCGCAGGGTCAGGTGTATGCACTGACTCGGGAGCAGGCTGAGGCAGCCCCGGAGGAGGTCATTGCTGGTACGTGTCATTTATTTACGCACCCTGCATTTTTATTGATAGATACAGGTGCTTCCCACTCGTTTGTGTCTGCTGCTTTTGTGGAAAGACACCGCTTGTGCTCGTCTCTGTTACTCACGCCTCTCATGTTCTCGACACCCATGGGAAGTACGTGACTGCGGACCGACTGTTATCTGATTGCCTCATTTATTTTGAGGGCAATGATCTGAGGAACGATCTGATTCAGTTAGAGATGGCAGATTTTGACTGCATTGTTGGCATTGATGTGTTGAGCAGATACCGAGCTGTGGTAGATTGCCGACAGAGGATGGTACGTTTTCTATCGGATCAGGGGTTCCAATGGACCTTCTATGGGGACGGCTCTCGTCCAAAGATTCCAGTGATCTTAGCGGTTAAGATGTCGCGGTTATTGGAATGCGGCCACGCGGGCTACCTTATTTATGCAGTGGATGCATCAGAAGAGAAGGAAGTGAGAGCCGAGGATATTCCGGTCGTGGCGGAGTTCATTGATGTATTCCCAGATGAGATTCCAGGGTTTCCGCCGATCAGAGTTGTGGAGTTTGCCATTGAGCTACTACCGGGGACATCAGCCATTTCTCGTGCCCCATACAGGACGGCACCGGCAGAGCTGAGAGAGCTGAAAGTGCAGTTGCAGGAGCTCCTTGACAAGGGGTACGTTCGTCCTAGTGTATCGCCTTGGGTTGCACCAGTTTTGTTCGTAAAGAAGAAGGATGGTTCAATGCGTCTTTGCATTGACTACAGGCAACTAAATAAGGCCACAGTAAAGAACAGGTACCCGCTTCCGAGGATTGATGGTCTGTTTGATCAGTTACAGGGTACGAGGCTCTACAGTAAGATTGATCTGAGGTCGGGGTATCATAAGATTCTGGTGAGGGAGGATGATGTACAGAAGACGGCTTTCAGGACCAGATATGGGCACTATGAGTTCCTGGTCATGCCTTTTGGAGTGACGAATGCCCCAGCTGTCTTCATGAGTTTGATGAACAGGGTGTTCCAGCCGTATTTGGACCAGTTCGTCATAGTTTTCATTGACGATATACTCATCTACTCCCGGACTGAGGAAGAACACGTGGAGCACTTGAGGACAGTACTCCAGATCCTCAGGGATCATCGGTTATACGCAAAGCTCAGCAAGTGCAGCTCTGGTTGAACAGTGCTGTATTCTTGGGCCATGTTATTTCTAGCAGTGGGATATCAGTAGATCCCAGGAAGATTGAGGCAGTTATTGATTGGTCCGCCCCTACTTCAGTCAGTGAGATTCGAAGCTTTCTGGGTTTGGCTGGCTATTACCGACGTTTCTTCGAGGGCTTCTCAAAGATCGCCAAGCCACTTACACAGCTAACTCAGAAGGGAGTTCCATTCTTTTGGTCGGAAGCTTGTGAGCAAAGCTTCCAGGAGTTGAAGCACAGATTGACTTCAGCGCCAGTTTTGGTGATGGATGGATTTGCTGAAGGATTATTATTGTGAAATCCTATACCATCCCGGGAAAGCAAATCTGACAGCCGATGCCTTGAGTTGGAAGGTGAGGAGCACATCAGAGGATGTCATGTGTTTATCAGCTATGGTGGGCTCCTACTGTCAGATGGGTTTTGATTACGACGTGTCATCTTCTTCGGTACAGGTGTTGACCTTGCTAGCTGAGTCGATCATTTATGAACACATCCGAAAGGCTCAGGGGACCGATGCAGAGGTTCAGAGATGGATGTCAGTGGTTCATTTAGGTCAGCCATCGAGATTCAGAGTGGCTGAGGACGGTTCTCTGAGGCTTGGCGACAGATGGGTGGTTCCAGATACACCCGGGTTGCGACGGGGTATTTTACAGCGGGCTCATTGTAGTAGGATGAGTATCCACCTGGGTGGGAAGAAGATGTATAAAGATTTACGCAACCAGTTCTGGTGGAGGCGAATGAAACAAGATGTTACCTCATTCGTCAAAAGATGCCGGATTTGTCAGCAGGTAAAGGCTGAGAGGCAGAGGCCTGGTGGTGAGCTAAGGAGCTTAGAGATACCACAGTGGAAGTGGGAGCACATATCCATGAACTTCATGACCCACTTACCGAGGACTGTTTTGGGTTTTGATGCCATTTGGGTAGTCGTGGATAGGTTGACTAAAGTGGCTCATTTTATTCCCTACAGATGACTTTCACGTACCTGAGGATGACTCAGTTATATATCAGAGATGTGGTGAGACTGCATGGGATCTCTGTTTCGATTGTGTCTGATCGAGATCCGGGGTTCACATCTCACTTCTGGGAGGGTCTTCAGTCAGCCCTGGGCACATAATTAAGGTTGAGCACAGCATATCATCCCCAGACGGACGGACAGACCGAGCATACGATACAGACGCTCAAAGATATGCTGAGGGCTTGTGTGTTGGAGTTCGATACTTCTTGGCAGGACTCAGTAGCCCTGGTGGAATTTTCTTATAATAACAGTTACCAGGCTAGCATACAGATGGCTTCATTTGAAGCCCTATATGGCAGGCGTTGTAAGTCGCCTTTGTGTTGGGGTGATGTGGACCGTAAATCGGTCGGAGGACCAGAGTTGGTCCAGGAAATGGAAGAAAAGGTGAAGGTAATCAGGAGAAAGATGAAGGCAGCTCAAGACAGGCAGGCAGCGTATGCGAATCAACGGCGAAGACCGTTGGAGTTTCAGTTGGGCGACAGAGTCTTTCTGAAGATCTCACCTTTCAAGGGTGTGGTACGGTTTGGTATGCGGGGGAAGTTATCCCCGAGATATGTGGGGCCGTACGAGATCTTGCAGCGTGTTGGTACTCTGGCTTACCGGTTAGCCTTACCGCCCTCTCTGTCTGGTATACACGATGTATTCTACGTGTCTATGCTGAGGAAGTACAAGCCAGATCCTTCTCATGTGTTGCAGCCTTCTGAGGTTCAGATAGAGTCCGATGTTTCCTATGTGGAGCGGCCTATCAGGATTCTGGATCGGGCAGATCGCAGACTACGAAACAAAGTAATCCCTGTGGTCAAAGTTCAGTGGGATCGTAGGGGTGTCGAGGAGGCCACGTGGGAGACGGAGCGACACATGGTGCAGCACTACCCGTAACTGTTTTCTGGTATGTGATTTATGTTTTGTTCTATATTGGGTAAGTGCATGCTGATTTCGAGGACGAAATCTTATAAGTAGGGGAGTATTGTGATATCCCCGAAATGATTATGTGATTTTAATCATTAATTATGTTATGGAGATTAAGGTATTAATTCATAGGGTTGAATTAATAATATAGGGAAAATACATTTCAGGGTGCATGTGTTATAGGTTGGGAATTGGGTTGTGGCTTGATTATTTTGGGTATGTGTCGCTCATTGTGAATTAGCATGTTTAAATGAGAATTGAAATATTTTGTTGAGTAAATACTATAAAATATCATGTGAGGATATTTTAATTCATCGTGCTAAATACCGGGACCAAAACATAACACATCACACCACCCAGCACCCAACCACCCCCCCCCCCCCCCCCCCTCAACCCATACCAATCAGCTGCCACAGCTGACTTTACAGCCACTTGTCCTCATAATTCAACCCATCTCCTCCAATCCAATCTCGCCCCTTTCTCTCCCAAATATCTTCCAGCAGCTGCTAAGCAAAATTGAGAGGAGCTCTTCCATTTTTATTGCTTGGAAACCTTCCAAAAATCGAAGCAAAGGAGGGTGAGAAACCATGCTCTGGTTTTGGGTTAAGTTTGTTTAAGTTCAAGTTCTTACTTGGTGTAAAAATGGCATGCTACCTTAGGTTTTAATAAACCTTCGATTCGAGTACGTTTATGGCGTTTTTTGTGATGTTCCTAGCATGTTTACTTGAGCATGTTTTATGTGTTATGTGGTAGATTTGTTAGCTTGATTATATGTGTTCGAAAATCTGGGTAAAGATATAGGTTACCCTGTTTTCAGAAAACTTGAGCGAGCATTGATGTTGTTGGGTGATTTTCAAGCATGTGGGTTTTAAGTTTGGGTGTAACTTTGATATGAAGACATTCATGGTAGTACCTAGTCACTCTTAGCATGTTTGTTCAAGCATGAGGTGTGCCATATATGCTAGATTTGATGGTATGGATATGAGTGTTCAAGAATTCTGGAAATCGCGTTTTTACAGGGTAGCTCGATCGATCGAATTCCCTTCTCGATCGATCGAGCGGGGGCAGAATATTTTAAGAAGGGGTTTCGATCGATCGGAAGATTTCTCGATCGATCGCTGAAGGTCCTCGATCGATCGGCGATACCATTTCGATCGATCGAGTGAGGCAGAACTTGGGCATCGAATTAAGTGTCTTCTCGATCGATCGAGCTTGAAGTGCCGATCGAGCGAAGGTCACAAAATGTTGAAAAATATGGAATTTTGTAATTTGATGAGATTTTGGTTATGAGGCTATTATTGGCATCTAATATTGTGTTGTGCACTTGTGTAGAGCCTTCACAGATAGCTACACAACGCAGGGGATAGAGTCCTGCAACACACTATATTTTGGAAAGGTACGTAAGCGACGTACGGGCATCCCAACGGTAACATGTATTTATGTTTGTCTAATTGACACGTGATAAATGCAAAGTTGTGCATTATGAATATGATACATGTTGTTCTGCAATGTTGTTGCATATGTATATTGTTGGATAAAAAGGTGTGTATTCCACGAGTCAGGGTTATCACAGTGATGATTTTAATGCTTACCGCTATACCGCTAAAAATGTGGAGCGGGAGGGGGGAGGCTCGCTTGCACATGGAGGCGAGGTATGCCATAGAAGCGAGGAAGAAATACCGTTTGTATGAAGAAGCGAGGAAGAAGTACCGCTTGTTAAGAAAATGAAGAAGTGAGGGGCATTAAAATACACTGATGATAAACTGACTAAGAAAGATTTAAGATTAAGAAGTGAAGTTATGTCATGACATTTATTTAAAGAAGCAATAATTTCATACAATGACTTGATTATGAGTTATGGTACAGGGACAACCAATGGGCGTTTTAAATGCATTGGAAATACAGGAATTATTTTATATCTATGATTATGCATTATGCTTTACATTCATATTATGTTGAATATGAATTATGATGTGCTCATGTGTTGGGGGTTGTCCTTGAAGGCGCATTTAATACAGAGAACAAGGGTCGAGGTTGACACGTCGAGCTTTAAGGAGTGCTACAGGATTAGCAGAAAAGAGTTTTGTTTTGTATAGTTTCTACAAGGAGTGTAGTAGAACTATAGTCTTATACGCTGTTACTAAGAGATGTAACTAATCCCTTTTGAAATTCTTTTGGTACTGTAATCTCTATAAGCTCAGGATATCAACACGACCTATTACTGTGATTATGAATGATTAGTTCTCTTAATTGCACCTTATATTGTTGATTTGATAACGGGGTCTCACAACACGAGTCATGGAATAGTCATACTCGTATAGTTCAATCTTTTATTTCTTGATCCCCAAGTTGACTAGAATAAACGAATAAGCTCGATATCACATATCGACTCATTCGAGCATGGCCATGCATTTTAGTCTCACTTGATCAAGGGCCCAAATACTTCTCCTGTTATATAGGAGGGACAAATCCTATCTTGATCACTCAACATCTCTCTACATAATTCGTGGTGTATCCAATGATTGTCTTTATAGTTTACCCTGTTACAGGTAACATTTGACAATATCAAGATACACGACTCCTTATGTTGGGATCTCTGGTGATCTCAAGTCGGAAGGATTACATACATTTTTATCACTATGAGAATTGCTTATGACGTTCATATAACTATCCATGTAGCATTCTCATGGTGGGTCTGTCCAGTACATCATCCTCTAACATGCACCCATGTGTTGATTTGATATCTCATATCCATGAACAATTCATCAATCAATACATACTAGCCTCAATGCATTATCATTATCCTTATTCATGATAATACTTGACTAGGGACAATCTTTAAGAATAATACAATATTATTCTAAGGACATTAACATATATATATTTATATTAGACAGATACTGGAATAATAAATAATAATGAATTGCCTTTATTAAAATCATATTACATTGTATGCCAAAATCAATCATCTAATGAGTTGTCTTATGGCATATCCCAACAATATCATGGTACCCCATAATTAGCATCGATGTATAAAATACCACAACATGATATTTTAAAAGCATTTTCCCAAAAATGCACCAAAACCTAAATTAAACACATGCTTTGCTAAATAATTATCAACCATCACATATAAACCATAATAACACCCAATTTCCCAATATGCATAACATGCACCCCGAAATGCATTACCAGGTCACACCCACTTTCAGGGATATCACAGTAGTACTTCTTGTAAGACCCCGTTATCTCAACATACTATAAGGTGCAATTAAGAGAACTAATCATATTAAATCAGAGTTGTAAGTCGTGTTGACAATTGAGCTTAAGGTTTACATGTATGTATGACATGCCAAAAGAAATTTGTTACATTCTTTAACAAATTTGGGTAAGGCTACTTCTACTGCACTCCTAGTAGAAACTATACAAAATAAGTCTTTATCTTGCTATCTTGTAGCACTCCTTACAGCTCAGCTTATCAACCTGACCCTGGTTCTCCTTAGCAAAAGCACCTACAAGGACAACCCCCATCACATGAACATATCGTAATTCATATCAAACATAATAAAAATGTAAAGCATAAATGCATAATCATAGTCATAAAATACTTCATGTATTTCCAATGCATTTAAAACGCCCATTAGTTGTCCCTGTACCATAATTCATGATAAAAACATTATATGATATTATGGTTCCTTAATAATGTCATGACATATCTTTACTTCTTAAATCCTTACTTCAATCTTGAGTCATTTTATCATTAGTGTATTGCAATGCTTCTTACTTTTCCACGTAAGCAGAATTCTTCATCGCTTCTTATGGAACTCCACGTAAGCGGTATTCTTCCTCGCTTCTTATGGAAATTAACGCCTCCATGTGCGAACGGTCCTCTACCTCTCGCTCCACATTTTCAGCGGAATTATAGTGTAAGCATTAAAATCCTCACTGGGATAACCTTGACTCGTGGAATACACCTCTTATATTCCATAGCATTCTTATGCAAAAACAATGCATGTCAACATGTATCATATCATAATGCACCATCTTATGCATACTTTACTTTATCTTGTGTTAAATAAATAAACACGAATACATGTTACCGTTGGGATGCCCGTACGTCGCTTACGTACCTTTCCAAAATGTAGAGGAGTCAACAGACTTTATCTCCTCGACTGTACTGGTACCTGGGATGGTTCTACATAACCACAAACACAATATTAGGCACCTCATAATGATCCAATATCATGAACTTAATAAAATTCCTATTTTTCGAAAATGGAACACTACTGATTTTTTTTCCAGAAATGTTCGAGCACCTCTTTTCATGCTCTTAAAACCGCTTTATAATATGTGTAATGTGCTCAAACTAAAGTGCTAGGGACTCCACAATACTTCCATGCAAGTGCTTAAATCAAAGTTTCAACAAAAACTAAGCCCATCATGCATCGTAATAACCCCTCAATTTCAGTACTCAACCAGAAATTCCAGAAAAACAGGGCATATGAACCTTGCCCAGATGTTTCGAGCATGCATCTTTACAACAACAAAACTACCACATAATCCGTAACGCATGATCAAGGAAACATGCTAGTAACTTCACAAAACTACCATGTATGTGTTCACGTCAAAGGTTTAATCAAAACCTAAGCTAGCATGCTTCATAATGAGCCCACAAATTCAATACTCGTCCATATTTCCGTGAAAAACAGGGCATATAATCATCGCCCAGAATTTTCGAACACTTCATTTCACATGATTAAATCCTTCACATAACACATGAAAAATGCTCAAGGAAATATACTGGCATCTTCAAAACACTACCATGCACGTATTAACATCAAAGGTTCAACCAAAACCTAAGCTAGCATGCTTCAAATCGTCATGATTAAACCCCTACTCAAACAAAAACAGGGCAGTTTCCCTGCCCAGATTTTCGAGGACCACTTTTCACAACTCGGAATCTAACATATAAAGCATGTAAGTTACTTAACAAGACATGCTAGGGGCTTCATAAACATCACATGAAAGCACTCATAACAAGATTTCGTTGAACCCTAAACTAGCATGCAAAATCTGCTATAAAGAAAACATATGCTTAAAAACCGAAATCTGGGAAAAACATGTGATTCTTCACAACTTTTGCTCTTCGATTTTTGTTAAATTCCGATCAACAAAACACAAAATATCTTCTCCTATAATCAGTTCATATGTTGGACGATATGTTTCTGGAAAGAATGGAGAGGAAACCGAGAGAAGAGAGTGGGAAAGAAGTGATGGAAGAGGCATGGTTGATCAATCTGCATGCCTGAAAACAGGGGGGTATGGGCGTGATTCAGCCACTTGGGCGGGGGGGGGGGGGGGGGGGTGGTTGCTTGTATGGTGGCCTTGTGGTGTTTAATTTTGTCCCGGTATTTCGTACGATGTATAAAAATATCCCTCCTTGATATTTTATAATTTTACCCATCAATACATCATCAAAAACACCTAACATGCCTCTAAACCATATCATCAAAATAAATATAACACCAACCACATAAATTAATTCCCCAACTTAATTACATGCTTTTACCACATAAAGCATAACCCATAAACCCCAAATTAAATCACCTCAATACATAATTATCAACACTTTGATAGCATGTAAACACATAATCCTTTCGGGGACATCACAAAACTCCCCTACTTATAAGATTTCGTCCCCGAAATCACATTTACTTACCAAAATAATATAAAACATAAAATGCATACCAGAAACAGTTCTGGATAATGCTGCACCATGTGTCGCTCTGTCTCCCACGTGGCCTCATCGACACCCCTACGATCCCACTGAACCTTGATCATAGGAATAACTTTGTTCCGAAGCCTGCGGTCTGCTCTATCCAAAATCCTGATAGGCAGCTCCACATAGGAAATATCGGGCTCAAACTGCACCTCTGAAGGCTGCAATACATGCGAAGGATCTGGCTCGTACTTCCTCAGCTTAGATACATGGAATACATCGTGTATACCAGACAGGGAGGGTTGTAAAGCTAAACGGTACGCTAGAGTACCAACACGCTGCAAGATCTCATACGGCCCTACATATCTTGGGGATAACTTTCCCCGCATCCCAAACCGTACCACACCTCTGAAAGGTGAGATCTTCAGAAAGACTCTGTCGCCCAACTGAAACTCCAATGACCTTCGCCGCTGATTGGCATACGCTGCCAGTCTGTCCTGAGCTGCCTTCATCTTTCTCCTGATGACCTTTACCTTTTCTTCCATATCCTGGACCAACTCTGGTCCTCCGACCGATTTACAGTCCACATCATCCCAACACAAAGGCGACCTGCAACGCCTGCCATATAGGGCTTCAAATGGATCCATCTGTATGCTAGCCTGGTAACTGTTATTATAAGAAAATGCCACCAAGGCTACTGAGTCCTGCCAAGAAGTGTCGAACTCCAGTACACAAGCCCTCAACATATCTTCGAGCGTCTGTATCGTATGCTCGGTCTGTCCGTCCGTCTGGGGATGATATGTTGTGCTCAACCTTAACTTTGTGCCCAGGGCTGACTGAAGACCCTCCCAGAAGTGAGATGTGAACCGCGGATCTCAATCAGACACAATCGAAACAGGGATCCCGTGCAGTCTCACCACGTCTCTGATATATAACTGAGCCATCCTTAGGTATGTGAAGGTCATACAGTAGGGAATGAAATGAGCACTCTTAGTCAATCTATCGACGACTACCCATATGGCATCAAAACTCGAAACAGTCCTTGGTAAGTGGGTCACGAAATCCATAGACACGTGCTGCCACTTCCACTCGGGTATCTCCAAACTCCTTAGCTCACCACCGGGCCTCTGCCTCTAAGCCTTCACCTGCTGACAAAATCAAACAGCGCTTGACGAATGAGGTAACATCATGTTTCATTCGCCTCCACCAGAACTGGCTGCATAAATCCTTATACATCTTCTTCCCGCCCGGGTGGATACTCATCCTGCTGCAATGAGCTCGCTGTAATATACCCTACCGCAACTCGGGTGTATCTGGAACCACCCATCTGTCGCTAAGCCTCAGAGAACCGTCCTCAGCCACTCTGAATCTCGATGGCTGACCTGAATGAACCACTGACATCCATCTCTGAACCTCTATGTCGGTCCCCTGAGCCTTCCGGATGTGTTCATAAATGATCGGCTCAGCTAGTAAGGTCAACACCTGTACCGGAGAAGAAGACACATCATAATCAAACCCCAACTGACAGTAGGAGCCCATCAGAGCTGATACATACATGACATCCTCTGCCATGCTCCTCACTTTCCGACTCAAAGCGTCGGCTGTCAAGTTTGCTTTTCCGGATGGTATTCGATTCACAGTCATAGTCCTTCAGCTGGTCCATCCATCTCCTCTGCCTCATATTCAGCTCAGCCTGTGTAAACAAGAACTTCAGGCTCTTGTGATCAGTGAAGATGGTAAATGAGGTACAATGTAAGTAGTGTCGCCATATCTTCAAGGCGAACACTATAGCTGCTAACTCCAGATCATGGACTGGATACCTCGTCTCGTGTGGCTTCAACTATCTAGAAGCATAAGCCACTACATGTTTCTCCTGCATCAGTACGCATCCTAGGCCCTGTAGCGATGGGTCAGTATAAAGAACAAATCCTTTGTTCTCCCTGGGAATCACCAAAACTGGTGCAGTAGTCAGTCTGCGCTTTAATTCCAGGAAACTCTGCTCACAAGCCTCTGACCAACAGAATGGGACTCCCTTCTGAGTCAGCTGTGTAAGTGGCTTGGCGATCTTTGAGAAACCCTCGACGAAACGTCGGTAATAGCCAGCCAAACCAAGAAAACTTCGAATCTCACTGACTGAAGTAGGGGTGTCCAATCCATAACTGCCTCAATCTTCCTGGGATCTACTGATATCCCCTCTCGAGAGATAATGTGACCCAAGAATGATACACTGCTCAGCCAAAACTCACACTTGCTGAGTTTGGCGTACAACTGATGATCTCTGAGGATCTGTAATACTGTCCTCAAATGACTAGCATGCTCCTCTTCACTTCTTGAATAGACAAGGATGTCATCAATGAATACGATCACAAACTGATCAAGGTACTCCTGAAATGCTCGGTTCATCAGGCTCATAAATACAGCAGAGGCATTTGTTACACCGAACGGCATAACTAGGAACTCGTAGTGCCCGTACCGAGTCCGAAAAGCTGTCTTCTGGACATCATCAGCTCTAACCCGCACCTGGTGATAGCCTGACCTCAAATCTATCTTTGAGTAAACCTCTGTACCCTGAAGCTGATCGAACAGATCATCAATCCTCGGAAGTGGATACCTGTTCTTCACTGTGGCCTTGTTCAGTTGCCTGTAGTCAATGCACATACGCATTGAACCATCCTTCTTTTTCACGAACAAGACTGGTGCACCCCAAGGCAATACACTAGGATGAATGTATCCCTTGTCGAGGAGCTCCTGCAACTGCACTTTCAGCTCCCTCAGCTCTGCCGGAGCCATCCTGTATGGGGCACGAGAAATGGCTGATGTCCCCGGCAGTAGCTCAATGGCAAACTCCACATCTCTTATCGGCGGAAACCCTGGAATCTCATCCGGGAATACATCAATGAATTTCGTCACGATCGGTATATCCTCAATCCTTAACTCTTCCTTTTCCTCAGAGACGTCCACGGCATAAATAATGTAGCCCGTGTGACCGCGTTCCAATAACCGCGACATCTTAACTGCTGAGATCACTGGAATCTTTGGACGAGAGTCGTCCCCATAAAAGGTCCACTGGAACCCCTGACCAGAAAGAAAACGTACCATCCTCTGTCGGCAATCTACCACTGCTCAGTATCTGCTCAACACATCAATACCGATAATGCAGTCAAAATCTGTCATCTCTAACTGAATCAGATCGACCCTCAGATCATTGCCCTCAAAATAAATGAGGCAATCAGATAACAGTCGGTCTGCAATCACATGCTTCCCTGTGGATGTCGAGACCATGAGCGGCGTGGGTAACAGAGACGAGCACAGGCGGTGTCTCTCCACAAAAGCAGTAGACACAAAAGAATGGGAAGCACCTGTATCTATCAATATATATGCAGGGTACATAAATAAATGACACGTACCAGCAATGACCTCCTCCGGGGCTGCCTCAGCCTGCTCCCGGGTCAATGCATACACCTGACCCTGCGGCTGTCCCGCCGCCTGACCTTCCTGCGGTCGTGGTGCAAAATGCTGCCTCTGTGGTGTTCTTCCTGCGTCAAATCTTGGCCTATTCGGCCCAGTGTCTGCCTGACCTCCCGGATTGGGGCAACTTCGAGCCAAGTGGCCCATGATTAATTAAATTGTGAGTACATGATTAATTATGTGGTAATTGATTATGTGTTGGGATTTATTTACCTTATGTGGAAATGCATGGTCATGTGGATAGGATGACCCGGGGTTGCATTTTAGGGTGCATGTGGTGCATGTTGGGTAAATATTATGGGAAGCATGATTTATTTGCCTTGGTTAGCAATTTATGAGGAATCATGTGTTTAATTGATATTATGGTGCATTTTGAGTAAATGCTTTGGAAAATATCATGTTGGGGGTGTTTTATACACCATGAAATTATTTGGTATGAATTTTAATTAATAAACTCACTCTTATACCCAACCCCACCCCATCCACTCTTATTTTACTTTACCAAATTATCTCCAACACCCAAACCCTTCTCCCCCTTCACATTTTCGAGTAGGAGCTCAAGGGTGGAGTGAAGTTCTTGCAAAATCTTGTTTTGAGGAGATTGTTGGGTGATTTGAGATCCCCAAGAGGTATGGGTACCTCATGTGTTAATTTTGCAAGGTTTTATTTGAGTTTGGTATGGTTTTAAATGGGTTTTGTTGGGTTGTTGTGGGTTTGGTTGTATGTTGGAATTTATACTTGTTTTGAAGTATATTTTGGTTAGATGTTGTATACTTGGGTATATAATGTTGTTTATTGTTGGTTTTGAGTAGTTGGGTATGGTTGTTGTTGAGTTATGTGGGTTTGTTTGGATTTGGGAAGGAGAAGGGTGAATAGTGCCCGAATCTCGATTTCCCGCAGCTCGGCGATCGATCGGCGTCCGCTCGCGATCGATCGCGAGCATCAGGGCTGAGGCAGTAAGCCTCAGCGATCGATCGCGAGCTTAGCGCGATCGATCGGCGAGGCCGCGATCGATCGGCGCTAGCTCCGCGATCGATCGCGGATTGTGCAAAATTGTTGGGCGAGACAGTGTGTTCTCGCGATCGATCGGGGCTTGATGGCGATCGATCGCGAGACACCAAAAATGGTGTTTTTGGGTGTTTTTGTGGGATTTTTGGTATTGGACTATTATTGGGTTCTAATATTGGTATTTGTGAATATGTAGAACCAACCCAGGTGGCAACGCAGCCAAGGAATTGAGGTCCAACCACATTCCACATTTTGGAAAGGTACGTAGTGGACGTACGGGCACCCAACGGTAACATGTATTTTATATACTCATTGATTATGCATTGTGGATGCGGGTATATATGTGGTATTGCATTGTGGATGCATATACATGTTGATTTATGCCATATGAGGTATTGCATTGTGGATGCATATACATGGTAATTGATGCATATTGATGATAGATGCATATTATGATTATTGGATGCACATCCCATGAGTCGTGGTCATCCTTTGATGATTTTAATGCTTGCCGCTTTTTGTATTGGTTCCGCTAAATGTGAAGCGAGGGGTGGGAGCGCCGCATGTCACATTTGAGCGTGGTTGTCATATGGGGCGAGGAAAGGGTATTTGCCGCTCTCTGTGAAGCGAGGGGTGGGAGCGCCGCATGTCCATTGTAGCGAGGTTATCCTATGCCGCCCATATGAATATAAGCGAGGGGCATTAAAATACACTGTGATGGACAGACTAGGGAATGGTGACCAATATGTGGTACAGTTGAGATGGTATATGATGTCATGACATGTTTGGCCATTAAAAATAATCTATTGATTATACTCATGAGTTATGGTACAGGGACAACCAAACGGGAAGCGTTTGAAATGCACGGGGAAACAGGAAGTGTTTCATTTTGATTATGCATTTACGCTTTATCTTCATATTGTGTTGAATATGAATGATTATTATTGCTCATGTTTGGGGGTTGTCCTTGTAGGTACCTTTTTGGCATGATAGATGGGCTTGAACGGGTTGAGGTGGTGAGCTTATGAAGCATCTTTGGTAGATGAAAGGACAGGATTCTTTTGTATAGTGCCTACTCTAGGAGTAGCGTAAAACTATAGTGGACACATACATTTGTTTGAAATGTAATTAATCCTTTTGGTAGTCCTTTATTTTGGCATGTAAATGCTTAAGCTCATAGACTCAACTTGTTTACTCTACTCTGATCATTTATTTAGCTCTATTATGCTGGTGGAAGAGAATGAAGTCTGATGTCGTCGCTTTTGTGAAGAGGTGTCTGATCTGCCAGCAGGTTAAGGCAGAGAGGCAGAGACCTGACGGCGAATTGAGAAGCTTGGAGATACCGAAGTGGAAGTGGGAGCACATTTCCATGGACTTCGTGACTCATTTGCCGAGGAGTGCTTCAGGCTTCGATGCTATTTGGGTGATTGTGGACAGATTGACTAAGGTAGCCCACTTTATCCCCTATAGCATGACATTTACATTTTTGAGGATGGCGCAGTTGTATATTAGAGATGTGGTGAGATTGCATGGGATCCCCGTTTCCATTGTGTCAGATCGAGATCCGCGATTCACATCTCATTTTTGGGAAGGCCTTCAGTCAGCTTTGGGAACTGAGGTCAGATTGAGCACTGCTTATCATCCTCAGACGGATGGCCAGACCGAGCGCACTATTCAGACGCTCGAGGACATGTTAAGAGCTTGTGTTTTGGAGTTCGATGCCTCTTGGCAGGATTCAGTGCCTTTGGTAGAGTTTTCGTATAACAATAGCTACCAGGCGAGTATTCAGATGGCTCCGTTTGAAGCTCTTTATGGCAGAAGATGTAGATCACCCTTGTGTTGGGATGATTTGGACAGTAGATCAGTCGGAGGGCCTGAGTTGATCCGGGAAATGGAAGAGAAGATAAAGATTATAAGGCAGAAAATGAAAGCAGCCCAAGACAGACAGGCAGCTTATGCAAATAAACGGCGGAGACCGTTAGAGTTTCAGTTGGGAGATAAGGTCTTTTTGAAGATCTCGCCTTTCAGAGGCGTTGTGCGGTTTGGGATGCGCGGGAAACTGTCTCCGAGGTATGTTGGACCGTACGAGATTTTGCAGCGCATTGGCACATTGGCTTACCGACTGGCTTTGCCGCCTTCTTTATCTGGTATACATGATGTGTTTCATGTATCGATGCTGCGAAAGTATGAGCCGGATCCGTCTCACGTGTTACAGCCTTCCGAAGTTCAGTTAGAGTCAGATGTATCTTATGCGGAACGGCCTGTTAGAATTCTGGACAGAGCAGACCGTAGACTTCGGAACAAAGTGATACCGATGATCAAAGTTCAGTGGGATCGCAGGGGTGTCGAGGAGGCTACGTGGGAGACGGAGCAGCATATGGTGCAGCACTACCCGGAACTATTCTCTGGTATGAGTTTATGTTTAGTTTCTGTTGGGGTAAGTGCATGTGATTTCGAGGACTGAAATCTTATAAGTAGGGGAGTATTGTGACATCCCCGAAATGATTAATTGCTAATTGGCTTTAAATTGTGAGTACATGATTAATTATGTGGTAATTGATTATGTGTTGGGATTTATTTACCTTATGTGGAAATGCATGGTCATGTGGATAGGATGACCCGGGGTTGCATTTTAGGGTGCATGTGGTGCATGTTGGGTAAATATTATGGGAAGCATGATTTATTTGCCTTGGTTAGCAATTTATGAGGAATCATGTGTTTAATTGATATTATGGTGCATTTTGAGTAAATGCTTTGGAAAATATCATGTTGGGGTGTTTTATACACCATGAAATTATTTGGTATGAATTTTAATTAATAAACTCACTCTTATACCCAACCCCACCCCATCCACTCTTATTTTACTTTACCAAATTATCTCCAACACCCAAATCCCTTCTCCCCCTTCACATTTTCGAGTAGGAGCTCAAGGGTGGAGTGAAGTTCTTGCAAAATCTTGTTTTGAGGAGATTGTTGGGTGATTTGAGATCCCCAAGAGGTATGGGTACCTCATGTGTTAATTTTGCAAGGTTTTATTTGAGTTTGGTATGGTTTTAAATGGGTTTTGTTGGGTTGTTGTGGGTTTGGTTGTATGTTGGAATTTATACTTGTTTTGAAGTATATTTTGGTTAGATGTTGTATACTTGGGTATATAATGTTGTTTATTGTTGGTTTTGAGTAGTTGGGTATGGTTGTTGTTGAGTTATGTGGGTTTGTTTGGATTTGGGAAGGAGAAGGGTGAATAGTGCCCGAATCTCGATTTCCCGCAGCTCGGCGATCGATCGGCGTCCGCTCACGATCGATCGCGAGCATCAGGGCTGAGGCAGTAAGCCTCAGCGATCGATCGCGAGCTTAGCGCGATCGATCGGCGAGGCCGCGATCGATCGGCGCTAGCTCCGCGATCGATCGCGGATTGTGCAAAATTGTTGGGCGAGACAGTGTGTTCTCGCGATCGATCGGGGCTTGATGGCGATCGATCGCGAGACACCAAAAATGGTGTTTTTGGGTGTTTTTGTGGGATTTTTGGTATTGGACTATTATTGGGTTCTAATATTGGTATTTGTGAATATGTAGAACCAACCCAGGTGGCAAAGCAGCCAAGGAATTGAGGTCCAACCACATTCCACATTTTGGAAAGGTACGTAGTGGACGTACGGGCACCCAACGGTAACATGTATTTTATATACTCATTGATTATGCATTGTGGATGCGGGTATATATGTGGTATTGCATTGTGGATGCATATACATGTTGATTTATGCCATATGAGGTATTGCATTGTGGATGCATATACATGGTAATTGATGCATATTGATGATAGATGCATATTATGATTATTGGATGCACATCCCATGAGTCGTGGTCATCCTTTGATGATTTTAATGCTTGCCGCTTTTTGTATTGGTTCCGCTAAATGTGAAGCGAGGGGTGGGAGCGCCGCATGTCACATTTGAGCGTGGTTGTCATATGGGGCGAGGAAAGGGTATTTGCCGCTCTCTGTGAAGCGAGGGGTGGGAGCGCCGCATGTCCATTGTAGCGAGGTTATCCTATGCCGCCCATATGAATATAAGCGAGGGGCATTAAAATACACTGTGATGGACAGACTAGGGAATGGTGACCAATATGTGGTACAGTTGAGATGGTATATGATGTCATGACATGTTTGGCCATTAAAAATAATCTATTGATTATACTCATGAGTTATGGTACAGGGACAACCAAACGGGAAGCGTTTGAAATGCACGGGGAAACAGGAAGTGTTTCATTTTGATTATGCATTTACGCTTTATCTTCATATTGTGTTGAATATGAATGATTATTATTGCTCATGTTTGGGGGTTGTCCTTGTAGGTACCTTTTTGGCATGATAGATGGGCTTGAACGGGTTGAGGTGGTGAGCTTATGAAGCATCTTTGGTAGATGAAAGGACAGGATTCTTTTGTATAGTGCCTACTCTAGGAGTAGCGTAAAACTATAGTGGACACATACATTTGTTTGAAATGTAATTAATCCTTTTGGTAGTCCTTTATTTTGGAATGTAAATGCTTAAGCTCATAGACTCAACTTGTTTACTCTACTCTGATCATTTATTTAGCTCTATTATGCCTTTATTCCGCACTTAAGGATTAGGGTCCTTACAAATTTCGTCCTCGAAATTAGCACTGGTGTATCACGTAACACCCAGGCTACACAACAACATGAAGCCATAACCTCGATTCTTGACCATATCAGAATCGTATTTATAAACGCAAGGGTACCTACCTCTCATCAAACTCTGAAACAGAGCGGCTTACCAAAACCAACATATCACCCAAGAGGCAAAACGTACCTCGATGCGGGTTATCCCAAAAGTCAGTCCCTCATGACTGCAAAATAACCAATACTTACGACTGTAGATCGGACAGTCATCCTTAGTTCTAATACAACTAGTAAGAACGCATCCTGAATGACACCTCAACTGTGAGAAGGTTGACCTCGTGTCAAACTCTGGAGTGGGATAGACTTCCAAATCCATCATAACGTCAAAGAGCATCAGCACAGCTCAACGCTAATAATCCAAAAGCAGTTAGTCAACTGAAACTGTAAGGATTCAAATCGCTCCCGATTCCATCGTAAATATCATCCAATGACATCTCTAACATGAGTCACGATGTCTAACATACATCGTTACGAGGGAAACACTAGTACACCACGGTGTACACATACCAAACCTGGTTTCCACTTTCAAACCTCCTCCATCGAAGGAGCAGTCGCACCCTCAGCAACTCAATTTGGGCAACTCACGGCCACAAATTCACACAAAAGACATCTCACAAGATGTCCACCTCCGGATATCCCAAGAACCACATCCTGGTCAATATAAACAATCGAGACTCCACAGAGTTTCAAATCTGAAAGGACATGCAATAAACTCATTGCCTCCTCAACGCTTTTGTCGTCAGCGACACCCAACAAATCCGAATTCCTGCCATCCCTTGATAAACCTAGGATTTAACAATCCAAACTTGGGAAGGCTATCGAAAACTCGAAAGAAAATACCAACAAGGAAATATCTTAACCCACACAAGATAATTCCTTCTCAAGGGAAGTCAACTAACTTCACGATTATCCCTCATAATCATCGTGCGATGGAGATTCCCAATCTCAAGGTGTTCCATATCTCTCATCAGAGATTTAACCATCCAAAAATAGCATGACTCTATGCTTGACAAAAGGAAATCAACAACTGGCATCCATATACTCATCGGTATACCTGCCTAAGCACGAACACCTCATGCATACTCAATGCACTTGGCTCGGGTATCTGCAACATACCCCTAAGCCCCAAACACAACCGTCAATTCTGAGTCATTTCCTACCCAGTGGAGAACGATAATCGACGATCAACAACACGGTGTGATTCCCAAAATCAACACCACACGTACCAACTCACCGAATCTTTCAAAGATTCCCAAATAGGTATAATACTACCTCCTTCCTCACAAGGGAAGTGCCATCGAACTCGAGATCCACTAGTCTCGAACCACTGTTCGGAAAAACTGGATACAATAACACCCATTGCATCCCAAATACACGGGTTCCCTCAGATCGAGTCAAAACGACCTGATGACTCTCTTGTTGGTACTCCAACATCATGAGCTGTCCCAGACAAGTCTCACCAAGATTAAACATAAACGTATACACGTTTCAGTGAGGCATGCACAACCTCAACCTCAAATGACGTGGTGACTACTAGAGTCCACCACAATCCACATCGTATCACCTTACGATTTGCCAAACTTGGTTCCAACGAGCAGTAAAACGGCTCTGGCAAGCCCCTCATGGTGCTGCACACACACGGCAGACAAACTAGTCGCTGCCTCTCTAGGTTCACCTCAAACCTACCAAAAAGAAGGACGTTTCCACATGGTATATCATACTATGGGAAGAAAACTCAATAGAGTAGTGGGTCTTTATCCAACATTCCTCTAATGCCGATACACCCTGGACACTCCAATGTCCCTATGTACGTAACATAACCTGATCCTACTCCCTTAGGACCCATCCTACACCCTCAAGGGTGGTGTGACCATGTCCACCACATGTCACATCGACAGAAAGCGAGTAATTTCTTCCATGATTACTCCTGTCGTCAGGTCACATGGCCAAAAGCCATTCCAACGAGCATAACGAGCATACCTCAAGGGTATCACCACTCGTGATATGATTACCCCAACATAAGCTGCGGTACAATCACATGTACAGCGCATCCATCCATTCCTCGAGCAACCCGCTCGGTATAAGGGTCACGTCAATCGGTGCCGCACACACCACCTTGTGCTCGGTACTGGCACCCAAGGCATACCTACTGAATACGTATACTCAACACATTGTTCATCGTAACGATGATGCATGTCTAATAAGACATCTCCTACACCATCGTCATCGTCATCCCATGACGACACATGCCAACTCATGGCATTGTCAACTAGTGACGATACATGTACATCAGCGTATGTCATCCACCATCATGCTAGTAAAATAGGCATAATAAAACATGTATATCAACGCATGCCAGCTACAATAAAGCTAATAAATAGCAATATCTCATACCTCATCGCTAACAATATAGCGGTATACCTGTCTCCGTCGCTCAATAATAGTACAAAATCAGCACCCATCGCTCGAAGGCGGCAAAATCCTGTGCTGAGTACATAGCGGCACAATCCATCGCTATAGAATCGATGGCATGATACCTCGTCATATAATAAGTGGCATGAAACCTCGCTATACACCTGAGCATGAATCATCGTCCACATAATAGCGGAAAGAGGCATCGCTATCAATACCCGGCGGTATAAACCATCGCCAATCAATATAGCGGAATGAACCATCGCTATAAATACACCTGGCGGAATGAACCATCGCCAATCAATATAGCGGAATGAACCATCACTATCAATACACCTGGCGGAAAGAACCATCGCCAATAAATATAGCGGAATGAACCATCGCTATAAATACACCTGGCGGAATGAACCATCGCCAATAAATATAGCGGAATGAACCATCGCTATAAATATAAATCGACACAGCGGAATACCTCACCGCTATCATCCGTGTCCTCATAATGAAATGAATATAAATCGACACAGCGGGACACATCACCGCTATCATCCGTGTCCTCATAATGAAATGAATATAAATCGACACAGCGGGACACATCACCGCTATCATCCGTGTCATCACAAAGGAATGCATCATCATCCTTTCTTGAGTCAGTCATCATCAGTTATTTTAATGCTTCCTCGCTTTCATAATCTCAAAACAAGCGGTATCGCATACTCGCTTTTTCATACTAGCGGTATCTCTTCCTCGCTCAGTATGGTATACCTCGCCTCCATGTGCCAGCGAGCCTCCCCCCTCCCGCTCCACATGCGCAGCGATAAAGCGTAAGCATTAAAACCTTAACTGTGATCGCCCTGACTCGTGGAATACACCTCTTTATTCAACATCACAATATGCAACAACAATGCATAATAACATGTATCATAACCTTAATGCATCACATTGCATTCATCATGTGTCACACAGACAAACATGAATACATGTTACCGTTGGGATACCCGTACGTCGCTTACGTACTCCATATTTCTTGTAACCTGCAACCATCATGGTTAGCAACAATAGCCATATACGCTATGCATCAATAATCCAATGCATAAATGCAACCACTTGCAAGTCAATACGTATACCAAGACATGTTACCTCGGAAATATCCCTTTACCTGATTCTTTTACAAAATCAGATTCGTTGGCACGTAACACACGGAGTGCCAGACATCACTATTAATGCCATCCTATCGTGTTCCACACGATTCCTGCAACCACAATGGTTAGCAATACCACTTTTCATATCATAAAAGCACATAAACAATTCGTTATGTCATACAACATTAATGCCATCATGCATAAATATGTGCTATCAATAACTTCCTAGGCCCTTAACAGCCCCAATGAGCAACCACTGCTCTGATACCACTAATGTAAGGACCCCCTTAGCCCTTAACCCCTGATTAGTGTATTAACCACTATGTGTGGCACATGCTTTCAATAAAAAGTCAATCGGGAAGCTCAGATGATACTTTACCATTGAATATCAATTACAAAATTTCCTTTAATACTCAATGTTATAAGATCGTCATCCTAACAATAAAAGACTCATATGTTTGCCCTTTTACCAACCCCTTGGTGCCACTTTTCACATTGTGAACTTTTATAAAAATTTGGGCAGAGTCTCCCCATAAATAGAGCTATCCCGAAAAAAGGCACAACACATAACATAATTCCCGGCCAGGGAAAACATAATACTCATCAGAAAGCAGTAATACCAAGTAAATTCCCAGCCAGAGAAGACACCACACACATGACGACAAAAGTGGGTTTCAACACCCACATAATACACCAATGACTCTCATATCATTTAGCAATTCAACCTCTAATTGCATGCAACCTCAAATGAAAGAGAGAAAGGCTCATGCCTTTATATACAATCCATATACAAGTATAATCGTGCTCACATGCGAGCATCATGAATATGTATAAAATCCTCAGGTGTATATAAGTACTCTATACGATACCGTGCTCCATCAAGCCCTGGTACCACGATCCTGGGAGTACCTCCAATCAACAGCTCGAGCTCAGCTCCACAGCCATCGATGTACCTGTTCACCTGTCCCAACAGAGACAGCCCCCAACGGGGTGAGCATACCAATACACAAAGTCCCATAATCACAATAATGAAATTCATAATTTACAACAAAAGTAAATGTTAATGAATTTAAATGATACTCCCTGGATGGCAACATCCTCATCCGGGATTCCGTGTACTGTCCCTGTTCTCACAATCATCAAACTCATCAAATCTCATAAATCAGTAAATCAACACATTGATTTAACTCATTGCATGCCTAGTTCTCGAATATCAATAAATAATGATTCCAAGTTCATCATTCATGCAAATATAGATATCTCGATATCTAGTACTGATTTCATAACCTCGCTATAAATCATAGATAGCTCAAATGCCTAGCATTTATTTTACCAATTCTCCATTATACCTAGACATCTCAAATGTCTTATAATGAATACATGATCCCATGATCATTCTCAGACATCTCAAATGCCCTACAATAGTCATATAAACCCAGTACCCCCTTATATCTTGTAAGAGTTATCCTACTCTAGTGTCACGCACGCTACAAGCGGCGATATCAAGATTTGATCGTTCCTTGGCTATATCAACATATATATATAACCACACGCACAATATTTGATGCAATCAAAACACATTATGCATTTCACAATACTCTAATATATATAGTAATGCTCGTACGTCGCACGTACCTTAAATCTCCGAAGTCCGAGCCAAACCTTGCTCGAGCTCCATGCCCCGAGGAATGATGTGCTAACACAATAAATAATTCACAATTATTTACGAACATGCAACCCATGCTCAAGCACACCCATAACCCTCAAAATATTGTCAACGCACGACAATTAACCTTTTAAAATACCCGGGGCAGGGAGGGAAACGAATGAGACAATAACGAAAATTGTTCAAGAACACCCTACAATTTTCGAACCCTAATCTCACAAATCGAACTCAATTAAACACCATAATTCATCTAAAAAGTGAATTAAACTATCAATAGCAAGAATCATCATCCTTGCCAAAAACCCCCAAATTTTCGAACTCAAGCCCTTAAATTCGAACCACTCAAAGCCCTTAAATTTGAACCCAATAATTCTTTAAATTTGAACACAAGGAGCATCAATAATACATCTAAAACATGTAATAAACGACCCATAACAAGAATCGTCACACCCCTGCCAAAACCCCCAAATTCGAACCAAACCCTACAAAAATTTGAAAATAATTTCGAACCAAAACCACCAATTTCAGCAGGGAAAAACACGAGAAGCATGAAAAAGAGGTAAAGGAGGTTACCCAATCAAAAATCGGAAGGAAAATCGACCAAAATCGAAGAACCCTAGAAATTGGGGATCGACGCATTCCTGCTAAATCCGACTTCAAAACGCGATGAAACTTCGAATTGACGGAGGGGATAGCTGCGCCTCGACGAGACGAAGCCGGTGACGGGTCGCACGCGCCGAACGGCGGCCAGACGGCGGCCGGCGCACCGCTTTTGCGCGCGGCGGCTGTGCAGACGGGAATGGGGCGCGAGTGGGGAGAGAGAAAAGTAAGGGGCTGAAATGAAATTTAATGTAAAATTTTGGGTTCAATTGGTATTTATAGCAAAAATACCCCGAAAAACTAATAGCCCCACAAATACATCATGATTCATTAAAAATCATCTGTTTTCAAAATTTCTCTCTCTAACTCCAAAACCCCCTACCGGTGATCACACAGCACCCGAGATCCCGAGACACATCAAAAACCCTACTCTTAGGTTTTTCACCCAAATGAGAATACAATCTCAACCTCTGGATCCAACGATCCCAACTACCCAAATAAACAAGCCCAGAAGGCCCAACACCTCGATTAAACTCCAAATCGCCACGTAAAACCACTTTAGGGATTATTAACACTACGGGATTAACATCTATAATCCCTGGTCATCACAGGAGATACCTGAGTGGAAGTGGCAACACGTATCTATGGATTTCGTGACCCACTTACCGAGGACTGTTTCCGGTTTTGATGCCATTTGGGTAGTCGTTGACAGATTGACTAAGAGTGCTCATTTCATTCCCTACTGTATGACCTTCACGTACTTGAGGATGGCACAGATATATGTCAGAGATGTGGTGAGACTGCATGGGATCCCTGTTTCGATTGTGTCTGATCGAGATCCGCGGTTTACATCTCACTTCTGGGAGGGTCTGCAGACACCTCTAGGTACAGAGTTGAGGCTGAGCACAGCCTATCACCCTCAGACGGACGGACAAACTGAGCGTACGATACAGACGCTCGAAGATATGTCGAGAGCTTGTATACTAGAGTTCGACACTTCATGGCAGGACTCGATAGCCTTGGTGGAGTTCTCTTACAACAATAGCTACCAGGCAAGTATACAGATGGCTCCTTTCGAGGCCCTCTATGGTAGGCGTTGTAGGTCACCCTTGTGTTGGGATGACATGGACCGTAAGTAGGTTGGAGGACCAGAGTTGGTTCAGGAAATGGAAGAGAAAGTTAAGGTTATCAGAAGAAAGATGAAGGCAGCTCAGGACAGACAGGCAGCATATGCCAATCAGCGGCGTAGACCGTTGGAGTTTCAGTTAGGCGACAGAGTTTTTCTGAAGATCTCACCTTTCAGAGGCGTGGTACGGTTTGGGATGCGAGGAAAGTTATCCCCGAGATATGTAGGGCCGTATGAGATCTTACAGCGTATTGGTACTCTGGCGTACCGTTTGGCTTTACCGCCCTCTCTGTCTGGTATACACGACGTATTTCATGTGTCTATGCTGAGGAAGTATGAGCCGGATCCTTCACATGTGTTGCAGCCTTCAGAGGTTCAGATAGAGTCCGATGTTTCTTATGTGGAGCGGCCAATCAGGATTTTGGATAGGGCAGACCGCATACTTCGGAACAAGGTTATTCCTATGATCAAGGTTCAGTGGGATCGTAGGGGTGCCGAGGAGGCCACGTGGGAGACAGAGCGACACATGGTGCACACTATCCAGAGCTGTTTTCTGGTATGCGTTTATGTATTGTTTTATCTCTTGTTGTCAGCATGTTTGATTCGGGGAAAAAATCTTATAAGTAGGGGAGTATTGTGATATCCCCGAAATGATTATGTGGGTAATCATACAATTAAGGGTTGTTAATTGTGAGCCTATGTGCTAAAGGCATATTTTATGTGGGAGTGATTTATTTATTTTGATGATGTGGTTTAGGGAGCATGTTAGGTGTTTTTAATTGTTGTGTTTACGTGGTAGAATAATAAAATATCAAGGAGAGATATTTTTATACATAGTATGAAATACCGGGACACAATTAAACACCCCAAAATCACCCTACATGCAACCACCCCACCCCCACTTGGTTGAAACCCACTGTGGGGTCTTCCCACCTTAACAGTGATTAATAGACAAAGAAGGACTAATCATGCATTAATAACGTTCTAAGGTTCTGGTTGTTACATGAGCTATTAGAAATTACAGGCCAAAATAAAGGACTTCAAAAAAAATTCATTACACTTCCAAAAGAATGTTCATGTTTAGATTTATACTACTCCTAGAGTAGATACTAATCAAGACTTGATTCCTATACATTCCTGTGTTCTTCGTAGCTCACTGCCTCAACCCGACCCCTTAGTCCTTTAGTCCAAAAGCGTACCTACAGGGACAACACATCATAAGCATATACAATCTCATTCAACATCATAAACATCATAGTAAATGAATGAAACATTGGTTAAGTAAATATGCTGGTTATTCATTAACTTCTTATCGTTGTCCCTGATTCATAATCATGCATATGGGCATCTTACCCTGTGGCATCTTACCACATTATAAACATTGCATGGCCTCTTACCATGTGGGGCATCTTACCCCGTGGCATCTTACCACAAATAGTATCGCATGGCCTCTTACCATGTGGGGCATCTTACCCCATGGCATCTTACCACAATAATATCGCATGGCCTCTTACCATGTGGGGCATCTTACCCCGTGGCATCTTACCACAATAACATCATGTAAACATCATCATATAAGCATCGTCTAAACATCATCTATAAACATCGTATAGACATCATCATATAAACATCGTGAATACTCATGCAATAAAAGCATAGTTGTAGTATAAAGATGTGTGTTACCGTCCGATGCCCGTACGCCTCTTACGTACCTTTTCAAAAAGAGGAGGAGTCAACAGACTTTATCTCCTTGATGGTGCCGGTACCTGGGATGGCTCTACAAGACCACACAATACCATATTAGATGCATCAATACCATCTCACATCATAACTTAACAAAATAGAACATCATTACATTTTTCAACTTTCTGCCTCTCCCGATCGATCGGCCCAAGGTCTCGATCGATCGAGAAACTGTGCACAAACAGTGCCTTAGTATTTTGTCTCGCTCGATCGATCAAAACATTTTACCGATCGATCGAGGAGCTTCACGGATCGATCGAGAAATCCTTCGATCGATCGGTACTTAAAATAAAAACATCCTTTAGACCTTCTGTCTCGCTCGATCGATCGGGACCAAATCTCGATCGATCGAGAGCTCTGAAAAAATCGGGACTTCCCCAGATTTTTGAGCACCTCTTTTCACAGCATCATTTCTGCTTCATAACACATCTTACTTGCTGAAACAACCATGTGAAGAACTTCATAAAATATCCATGTAAGCACTTAAATCAAAGGTTTAACAAAACCTAAGCTAACATGCATCATAACATCATCCTAATCTTCATCCTCAACCAACTTTAACAGAAACAGAGCATGCTTATCTTCTTTCCAGATTTTGAGCAGATAGTTTCATAAGAAGAAAACCAACATATAACGTAAGTAATATACTCGAATATACATGCTAGGAGCTTCATAATACTTCCATGTAGACATACATACCAAGGTTTCGTTCATACCTACACTAGCATGCATAGAAATCCTCACTACAAAACCCAACTCAACCCGAAAACCCAGAAAACAGGGTCATGGATTACCTCACTCTTTTTGCTCCCTTTTTGGCAAGGATTTCTCAACCTGATCCACCAGCCAAATCTCCACCTTCTGTAGTTCTTTCTGGACGATTTTGGGGGGAGAACGGGAGGAAGAAGTGTCTTGGAAGCAAAATGAGTGAAGCATGGGTGAGGGATGTGATGGGGTATGGGCTGCCAAGTGGGGGGGGGGGGGGTGGCCGAGTGGCAGGGGTAGGTGGTGTGGGTTGGGTGGTCATGTGGTGTTTAATTGTGTCCCGGTATTTAGTACGATGTATTAAAATATCCTCACTCGGTAATTTCTAACTTCATTTAATTAATACATCCTTAAAACACTCAACATGCCCCCTAAATCATATCATCATATCGTAATTATATTCCCCCAAATTAATTACACCACAACCCTTAAACATAACATAAATCATCATCATAGCACATGATCGTATAACATTTCGGGGGTATTACATTACTCCCCTACTTATAAGATTTCGTCCTCGAAATCCACATGCATCTTCATAATGGAACTAAACATTAAGAACATACCAGAGAATAGTTCCAGATAGTGCTGCACCATATGTCGTTCCGTCTCCCATGTAGCCTCCTCGACACCCCGACGATCCCACTGAACTTTGACCATCGGTATAACTTTGCTTAGTAGTCTGCGATCCTCTCGATCCAGAATTCTGATTGGTCGTTCTACGTTGGACACATCTGAGTCTAACTGAACTTCTGAAGGCTGTAAGACATGAGACGGGTCTGGCTCATACTTCCGTAACATGGAGACATGGAAAATATCATGTATGCCAGACAAGGATGGCGGTAAAGCCAAGCGATATGCCAAAGTACCGACACGCTGTAAAACTTCATATGGCCCAACATACCTCGGAGATAACTTCCCCCGCATCCCAAAACGAACCACACCCCTGAAGGGCGAGATCTTTAAGAAGACCCTGTCTCCTAACTTGAATTCCAGCGGTCGTCGCCGCTTATTTGCATAGGCTGCCTGCCTATCCTGGGCCACTTTCATCTTTTGGCGTATCAATTTTATCTTACTTTCCATATCCCTGATCAGATCTGGTCCTCCGACCGCTTTGCTAGTCAAATCCTCCCAATACAGCGGTGATCTACATCGTCGTCCATACAAAGCTTCAAAAGGAGCCATTTGAATGCTCGCCTGATAACTGGTATTATAGGAGAACTCCACCAGCGGCACTGAATCCTGCCACGGAGTATCAAACTCCAAAATACATGCCCTCAACATGTCCTCGAGCGTCTGAATGGTACGCTCCGTCTGGCCGTCTATCTGAGGGTGATAGGCCGTACTCAGTCTCACCTCAGTGCCCAAATCTGTCTGGAGACCCTCCCAGAAATGTGAAGTGAACCTCGGGTCTCTGTCAGACACTATCGAGACTGGAATACCATGCAATCTCACAACATCCCGTATATACATCTGGGCCATCTTCAAGTATGTATAAGACATACTGTAAGGGATGAAATGAGCCGTCTTCGTCAGCCTATCCACGATCACCCAGATCGCGTCAAATCCTGAGGCCGTCCTCGGCAAGTGGGTCACAAAGTCCATAGATATATGCTCCCACTTCCATTCAGGCACCTCTAAGCTCTTCAGCTCACCACCAGGCCTCTGCCTCTCTGCCTTTACTTGTTGGCAGATTAAACATCTTTTCACAAACGTGATCACCTCACGCTTCATGCGTCTCCACCAGAATTGATCGCATAGATCTTTGTACATCTTCTTTCCCCCTGGGTGGATACTGAAACGACTACTGTGAGCCCGCTCCAATATTCCTCCACGCAGTCCTGGTGCATCTGGGACTACCCATCGGTTGCCCAGTCTCAAAGAATCATCCTCAGCCACTCTAAACTTGGATGGCTGACCCTGAAGTACTAATGATGCCCATCTCTGAACCTCACTATCCAACTTCTGGGCCTTCCTGATCGCCTCAAATATATCTGGCTCCGCCAATAGGGTCGACACTCGCACAGGCGACGTGTCTACTTCGAAATCATAGCCCAGATGGCAATAAGAAGTCATTAAGGCCGACAAACACATAACATCCTCTGCAGTACTCTTCACCTTCCGACTTAAGGCGTCTGCTATTAAGTTTGCTTTACCTGGATGGTACTCAATTTCACAATCATAGTCTTTGAGTAAATCCATCCACCTTCTTTGCCTCATATTCAACTCTGCCTGAGTGAATAAGAACTTCAGGCTCTTATGGTCCGTATATATAGTGAAGGACGTGCCATACAAGTAATGCCTCCAGATCTTCAAGGCAAAAATGATGGCCGCCAATTCCAAATCGTGCACTGGGTACCTAGCCTCGTTTGGCTTTAGCTGCCTCGATGCATAAGCCACCACGTGCTTATCTTGCATCAACACACAGCCCAAACCCTGCAGTGACGCGTCCGTATACAAGGCAAACCTCTTATTCTCAGACGGAATCACCAGTACAGGCGCTGTAGTCAAGCGACGCTTCAGTTCTTGAAAACTTTCCTCACAAGCCTCAGACCAAAAGAATGGGACTCCTTTCTGAGTCAGCTGTGTCAGGGGTTTGGCAATCTTCGAGAAACCTTCGACGAAACGTCTGTAATAACCTGCCAAACCGAGGAAACTCCGTATCTCCGGTACAGAAGTGGGTGCAGCCCACTCTAACACAGCTTCAATCTTCCTGGGATCCACAGATATCCCATGGTTAGATATGACATGGCCCAAGAATACCACGCTGTCCAACCAGAACTCGCACTTACTAAGCTTTGCATACAGCTGATGATCCCTAAGGATCTGAAGTACTATCCTCAAGTGCCTTACATGCTCTTCTTCAGTCCGAGAGTAAATAAGTATGTCGTCAATGAAGACTATGACGAACTGATCCAAATATGGCTGAAACACTCTATTCATCAAACTCATGAAGACAGCTGGGGCATTCGTCACCCCAAAAGGCATGACCAGGAATTCATAATGTCCATATCTAGTCCTGAATGCCGTCTTCTGAACATCGTCTTCTCTCACTCGTATCTGATGGTACCCCGACCTCAGATCGATCTTACTATAAAGCCTCGTACCCTGCAACTGATCGAACAAGTCATCGATCCTCGGAAGTGGATACTTGTTCTGTACTGTAGCTTTGTTCAGTTGTCTATAGTCAATGCATAGACGCATCAATCCATCTTTCTTCTTAACAAATAAGACAGGCGCACCCCATGGCGATACGCTAGGGCGTATGTAGCCCTTTGTCAAGGAGTTCTTGCAACTGAATCTTCAACTCCCTTAACTCAGCTGGCGCCATCCTATACGGGGCACGAGAAATTGCAGACGTCCCTGGTAGTAACTCAATCCCAAACTCGACCTCTCTCGTCGGTGGGAATCCGGGAATTTCTTCCGGAAAGACATCAGCAAACTCCGCCACTACGGGCACATCCTCAACCTTTAGCTCTTTCCTCTTTTCCGTCATATCGACAGCATAGATAAGATATCCTGTATGACCTCGTTCTAATAACTGTGCCATCTTGACAGCATATATCAACGGAATCTTTGGGCGAGAACCATCCCCAAAGAATGTCCACTGGACTCCCATAATAGACCTAAAACGGACAGTCATATGCCTGCAGTCTACCACCGCCTGATACTTGTTCAGAACATCGATGCCCACAATGCAATCGAAGTCTGTCATTCCCAGCACAATCAAATCTGATCTTAACTCATTATCCTCAAAATAAATGAGGCCATCATAGACAATCTGATCCGTAGTCAAACTTCTTCCAGCGGGGGTCGAGACCATAAGAGGCATGGGCGACGGAGAAGTGCATATGTGGTGCCTTTCAACAAAATTCGTCGACACAAAAGAGTGTGACGCACCTGTGTCTATCAATATAAGAGCAGGGTGCGTAAATAAAAGGCACGTACCCGCTATAACCTCCTCCGGAGCTGCTGTAGCCTGCTCCCTAGTCAAAGCATACACCTGTCCTTGAGGTGGCCACGTGGGCTGACCTCCATACTGCCTCGGTGCGAAAGGGGGTCGGTGATGCGCCGCTCTGTCCGCAGACCTCCCCGTAGAGTTCTGATGTCTTCCCCTGTTGGGACACCGTCGAGCAAAATGGCCTCTATCGCCACAGACATAGCATCCTACGCAATCCTTTGCCAAATGTGGTTGTCCACAAAGAGTGCACTGAACTCTTCCAGATCTGTCTCCCTGAGGCTGTCCTCTCCCGGATGGAGCATCATTCCTACGGTTCCCTTTCCATCGATTCTCGGGCCTCTTGCCACTGAATCTCGACGCTGAAGTGTTTCCCCTAGACTTAAACTGATCACGCCTGGGCTTCAAATTGTCAGAAATGGATTTCTGAGGGGTTGCTGGAGGTGGCACTGCATCAGGATATGCGCCAACTCCCAGTTCGGCTAGTTCAGCTCGTGAAAGCGCATCGTCAAAACAGGCAGGGCCATAGGTAATTACCCTGTCATATAGTTCCGGCCTCAAGCCCTTCATGAAATTCCTCATCTTCGCTTGAGGGTTTGCAGTAATATGGGGCACATAACGCAGTAAGGAACAGTAATGTAGAGCATAATCAGACACAGGCATGGTACCTTGTCTTAAACTGGTAAACTCATCCTCCTTGGCTTGTCTTGCAGCGGCTGAGAAGTAGCGGGTCAGAAACCGTGTTCGGAACATCTTCCAATTTATTTCCTATCCAAAAGCCTCTTGGTCAATCACGGTGTTCTTCCACCACATCAGTGCCTTCTTGGCCAGCTGAAATTCTGCCAATCTGATCCAGGCTGTCTTTGCACAAGGCGCTGCCACAAATATCTGTTCGATCCTCTCCAGCCACTCTTCAGCTTTTTCCCCTGATTCAGTTCCTTCGAACATCGGGGGTCGGTACATCATAAACTGAGCCAAGCTCAACTCCCCCGGTAGCAACTGTTGTTCCGAAGGTTCTTCGCCCAAAGCTGGTGGTGGTAATGGATTCGTACGCCCAGCACTTGCATTTACACTAACGGCGTCACCCACGTCTATATTTGCTGCCATGCTGCAACACAAGGGTTAATAACAACACCAAAAGCAGTTCATAAAGCACATCGTTAGATAATTAAACATGTTAGCATAACATAGGAACTTCATATGCAACATACCTATAAAACATGTTCAAAAGTAAGCACCTAGTCAACTTATTGCTAAGGCTACCCTTCACTCATTCCCGAGTTATCTAACCACTGCTCTGTAACACTAATGTGGGGTCTTCCCACCTTAACAGTGATTAATAGACAAAGAAGGACTAATCATGCATTAATAAAGTTCTAAGGTTCTGGTTGTTACATGAGCTATCAGAAATTACAGGCCAAAATAAAGGACTTCAAAAAAAATTCATTACACTTCCAAAAGAATGTTCATGTTTAGATTTATACTACTCCTAGAGTAGATACTAATCAAGACTTGATTCCTATACATTCCTGTGTTCTTCGTAGCTCACTGCCTCAACCCGACCCCTTAGTCCTTTAGTCCAAAAGCGTACCTACAGGGACAACACATCATAAGCATATACAATCTCATTCAACATCATGAAACATCATAGTAAATGAATGAAACATTGGTTAAGTAAATATGCTGGTTATTCATTAACTTCTTATCGTTGTCCCTGATTCATAATCATGCATATGGGCATCTTACCCTGTGGCATCTTACCACATTATAAACATTGCATGGCCTCTTACCATGTGGGGCATCTTACCCCGTGGCATCTTACCACAAATAGTATCGCATGGCCTCTTACCATGTGGGGCATCTTACCCCGTGGCATCTTACCACAATAACATCGCATGGCCTCTTACCATGTGGGGCATCTTACCACAATAACATCATGTAAACATCATCATATAAGCATCGTCTAAACATCATCATATAAACATCGTATAGACATCATCATATAAACATCGTGAATAGTCATGCAATAAAAGCATAGTTGTAGTATAAAGATGTGTGTTACCGTCCGATGCCCGTACGCCTCTTACGTACCTTTTCAAAAAGAGGAGGAGTCAACAGACTTTATCTCCTTGATGGTGCCGGTACCTGGGATGGCTCTACAAAACCACACAATACCATATTAGATGCCTCAATACCATCTCACATCATAACTTAACAAAATAGAACATCATTACATTTTTCAACTTTCTGCCTCTCCCGATCGATCGGCCCAAGGTCTCGATCGATCGAGAAACTGTGCACAAACAGTGCCTTAGTATTCTGTCTCGCTCGATCGATCGAAACATTTTACCGATCGATCGAGGAGCTTCACCAATCGATCGAGAAATCCTTCGATCGATCGGTACTTAAAATCAAAACATGCTTTAGACCTTCTGTCTCGCTCGATCGATCGGGACCAAATCTCGATCGATCGAGAGCTCTGAAAAAATCGGGACTTCCCCAGATTTTTGAGCACCTCTTTTCACAGCATCATTTCTACTTCATAACACATCTTACTTGCTGAAACAACCATGTGAAGAACTTCATAAAATATCCATGTAAGCACTTAAATCAAAGGTTTAACAAAACCTAAGCTAACATGCATCATAACGTCATCCTAATCTTCATCCTCAACCAACTTTAACAGAAACAGAGCATGCTTATCTTCTTTCCAGATTTTGAGCACATAGTTTCATAAGAAGAAAACCAACATATAACGTAAGTAATATACTCGAATATACATGCTAGGAGCTTCATAATACTTCCATGTAGACATACATACCAAGGTTTCGTTCATACCTACACTAGCATGCATAGAAATCCTCACTACAAAACCCAACTCAACCCGAAAACCCAGAAAACAGGGTCATGGATTACCTCACTCTTTTTGCTCCCTTTTTGGCAAAGATTTCTCAACCTGATCCACCAGCCAAATCTCCACCTTCTGTAGTTCTTTCTGGATGATTTTGGGGGGAGAACGGGAGGAAGAAGTGTCTTGGAAGCAAAATGAGTGAAGCATGGGTGAGGGATGTGATGGGGTATGGGCTGCCAAGTGGGGGGGGGTGGCCGAGTGGCAGGGGTAGGTGGTGTGGGTTGGTTGGTCATGTGGTGTTTAATTGTGTCCCGGTATTTAGTACGATGTATTAAAATATCCTCACTCGGTAATTTCTAACTTCATTTAATTAATACATCCTTAAAACACTCAACATGCCCCCTAAATCATATCATCATATCGTAATTGTATTCCCCCAAATTAATTACACCACAACCCTTAAACATAACATAAATCATCATCATAGCACATGATCGTATAACATTTCGGGGGTATTACACCCACGCCCCTCCCCTGTTTTCTGGAAAGCAGATTGACTAAGTAGGCATTTTTGGACTTAGATATTTTCACTTTGTCTCTTCCAAAAAGCTTCCTTCTTCCTCTCTTCATTTCGTCTGCAACTTGGTCTATTTTCAGGAAGAAAGTAATCGGATTTCGTTAATTCTTTCTTGACGAAAATCGAGGAGCAAAAGTGGTGAGGAGTCACATGTTTTTCCCAGTTTTCAGATTTCTAGCATGTGTGTTTCCTTGTAGCAGATTTGGCATGCTAGTGTAGGGTTTGATGAAATCTTGTTATGAGTACTTTCATGTGATGTTTATGAAGCCCTTAGCATGTTTTGTTAAGTAACTTGCATGCTTTATGTGTTAGATTTGTAGTTGAGAAAAGGGTTCTTCGAACACCCGAGCAGGGGAAGTGCCCTGTTTTCATGTTCAGCAAGGGTTCTATCATGAATATTTGAAGCATGCTAGCTTAGGTTTTGGTTGAACCTTTGATGTGAATACGTGTATGGTAGTTTGTTGAAGATACCAGTATATTTCCTTGAGCATGTTTCATGTATTATATGAAGGATTTAATCATGTGAAAAGTAGTGTTCGAAAATTCTGGGCAAGGTGCAAGTGCCCTGTTTTTCTGGAATTGTGGTTGAGTGTCAAACTTTTGGGGTTAATATGATGCATGTTAGGCTAAGAGTTTATTGAAACTTTGGTTTAAAACCCTTCATGGAAGTATGTTGAAGCCCCTAGTATTTTTATTCGTGCATATTATATGTGTTATGATATGGTTTTAAGTGTTTGAAATGAGGTGTTCGGCAATTCTGGAAAATCGCTCAAAGGAACAGAGTTGGCGATCGATCGCCAAGGAGGCGAGATCGATCGCGATGTTCCAGTGAGTTTTGGCGATCGATCGCCAATATTGGGGCGATCGATCGCTGATTGAAATTTTTTGGTATTCAAGACAGTAACATCTCGCGATCGATCGGGGCTCAGGGGCGATCGATCGCGAGATGACATTGTTGGGAAAATGTGATTTTCATTTGAGTTTTGATTCCGAATTATTATGAGATGCCTAATATTGTGTTGTGTGGTTATGTAGAACCATCACAGGTGCCAGCACAGCCGAGGAGATAAAGTCGTTTGACTCCTCTATCTTTTGGAAAGGTACGTAAGCGACGTACGGCATCCCAACGGTAACATGTATTATGTGTTTATTTATTTAACACGAGGTAAAGCAAGATATGCATAAGATAGTGCATTATGATGTGATACATGTTGATATACATTGTTTTTGCATATGTATGTTGTGAAATATAAGAGGTGTATTTCACGAGTCAAGGTTATCTTAGTAAGGATTTTAATGCTTACGCTAATGTCCATAGGAAGCGAGGAAGAATTCCGCTTACGTGGATTCCATAAGAAGAGAGGAAGAATTCCGCTTACGTGGAAAAGTAAGAAGCATTAAAATGTACTAATGATAAGGACTCAGGAATTAATTAAGGATTTAAGAAGGAAAGATATGTCATGACATTTATTTATGAAACCATATGTTCATATAACGTGTTATTATGAGTTATGGTACAGGGACAACAAATGGGCGTTGTAAATGCTTGGAAATACAGGAAGTGCTTTGTATTTATGTTTGTGCATTTACGCTTTACATTCATATTATGTTGAATATGAATCACAGTATGCTCATGTGTCGAGGGTTGTCTTTGTAGGTGCTTTTGACGATGAGAACCAGGGTTGGGGTTGATTTGCTGAGCTGTAAGGAGTGCTACTGTGATGCCCCGAAATTAATTATATGCAAATTGAGCATTAATGATGTTAATGTTGATAATTGATTTATGTGTTGAAATTAATTATCAAGTTGAAATACTTAGTCACATGATAGGCGTGACCCGGGGGTTGCATTTCAGGGTGCATGTTATGCATGTTAGAAAATAAGGTGTTAACATGATTTAACTATGTTGATGGTTAATTATGAGGAAAGCATGATTTAGTGGAAGTTTAATGCATTTTTGTAAATGCTTTTAAAATACCATGTTGGGGTGTTTTAGACACCATGTTAACTTTGGGGTATAATTTTAATATTAACCTTACAACCCCTTTTTAATCCCCACTACCCACCTTTACCTCACTTTACCAATCACTCTTTTAACCCCCAAAATTTCATCCCTCAACCCTAACCCCACACCATTTTCGAAATACACCAAGGAAGGAAGAAGAAAGCTTCACACAATCCTTGTTTGTGTGATCTTTGTTAAGATTTGGAGCCTACAAGAGGTATGGGACCCTTCCTAAAGTTTTTATGATGTTTGGTGTTGAAATGGGTTGGTTTTTGATGTTTTTATGTGGGTTTGTTTGGGTATATGTTATATATGTTTGGGGTATGATTTCTGAAGTGTTTTATGTGGGTTTTTATGAGTTATGATGATGTTGGTGTTGTAGGAAAGTTTGGGTTTGTAAGGATTGAAGTGGAGCTTGTAAAATGCTCAAAAATGGCGAATTTTCGTGGTTCAGGACTCGGCGATCGATCGCCCGTTTTTGGCTATCGATCGCGAGCCACCAGTGCGCGCCAGTAGCATTTGGCGATCGATCGCCACCTTTGGGCGATCGATCGGCGAGGCTGGCGATCGATCGCGCCAAAAGTGGCGATCGATCGCCAAGAGCTGAAAATTTCAGCAACGTCCAGTATGGTCTCGCGATTGATCGGGTGTGATGACCAGGGATTATAGATGTTAATCCCGTAGTGTTAAAAATCCCTAAAGTTGTTTTACGTGGCGATTTGGAGTTTAATCGCGATGTTGGGCCTTCTGGGCTTGTTTATTTGGGTAGTTTGGATCGTTGGATCCCGAGGTTGATATTGTATTCACATTACGGTGTAAAACCTAAGAGTTGGGTTTTTGATGTGTCTCGAAATCTCGGGTGCTTGTGTGAGCACCGGTAGGGGGTTTTGGTGTTAGAGAGAGAATTTTTGAAAACAGATGATTTTTAATGAATCACGATGTATTTGTGGGGCTATTAGTATTTCGGGGTATTTTGCTATAAATACAAGTTGAACCCGAGATTTTTATTAAAAATTGCATTTCAGCCCCACCTTCCCTTCTTCTCTCTCCCCGCCGAATCCCGCCTGCTACAGTTCCCCCGCGCACGAAAACGCCGGGCCGGCCGCCGTTCGGTGTGTGCGACCTATCACCGGCTTCGTCTCGTCGAGACGCAGCTATCCCCTCCGTCAATTTGAAGTTTCATCGCGGGTTGAGTTCGGATTTTACAGGAAAGCGGCGATCCCCAAATTCTAGGGTTTATCGATTTTGGTCGATTTTCCTTCCGATCTTCGTATGGGTAACCTTCCTTACCCCTTTTTCGTCCCTCTCATGTTATTCCATGCTAAATTTGGAGGTATTGTGTTCGAATTTAAGGATTGTGTTCGAATTTGTGGATTTTGGTTCGAATTTCATGATGTTGAGGGGTTTATGTTCGATTTTGGGGGTTTTTGGCATGAGGATGATGATTCTTGTTGTTATTCGATTTATTCATGTTTTAGATGATTTATGATGCTTGGTTGGGTTCGAATTGTGATGCTAGGGTTCGAATTATTGAAGGTGTTCTTGAGCAATTTTTCGACATTGTCTCATTTATTTCCCTCCCTGCATGTACCCTGCCCCGGGTCTTTTAAATGATTTATTGTCGTGTGTTGACAATATTTTGAGGGTTATGGATGTGCTTGAGCATGTGTTACATGTTCGTAAATAATTGTGAATTATTTATCGTGTTAGCACATCGTTCCTCGGGGCATGGAACTCGAGCAAGGTTTGACTCGGACTTCGAGGATTTAAGGTACGTTTAGCGTACGAGCATAGCTTAAATGATGTTTTACAAGTATGATGCATGAATTAAATACATGAAATGTCTTACTATGATGGCACCGGGACTTGGTTACGTTATTTTGATTCACATGATGAAATGCTTGGTGCCGCTATGAAGCGAGCAAATGATGGGTGTGGTCGCTACGGAGCGAACACCAGTAGTATGACGCTACTTTGAAGTAAGAAATGAAAATGTGGTATCGATTAGATATCTAGGATATCTGTATTTTATTCCCTATTGGTAATGAATAGGAACAGAGACGTAGTTAATCAGAGAAGTGATTAACTAGTATCGGAAGTTAAGGGAATCTCATTATGATATCTAGAATTACGATAATTGCTAGATAAAGAAAGATGATATGAAATGTTGTTAATTCGAAACTGGTTAGGGTTAACCAATATGATGATTAACTGCATATTCAGGATTTGATGATTTATCTGTTTTGAGAACAGGGTTATTACAGGAGTACGCTAGGATGAGGATGATACCATCCAGGAAGTGTCACATATGTTCCACAATATTTACATTTTCGTAAATTATGTATTATGTCATTATGATTATGAATTGTGGAATTGGTATGCTCACCCCGTTGGGGGCTGTCTCTGTTGGGGGCAGGTGAACAGGTACATCGATGGCTTTGGAGATGAGCTCGAGCTGTTGATTGGATGTACTCTCAGGATCGTGGTACCAGGGCTTGATGGAGCACGGTATCTTATAGAGTACCTACACATATATATACCCATGATGGTTATACGCATATTTATGATGCTCGCACGTGAGCACGATTATACTTGTTTATGGGTTGTATATAAAGGCATGAGCCTTTCTCTCTTTCCTTTCTATGTTGCATGCAATTAGAGGTAGAATTGCTAAAGGTTATGAGAGTCATTGGTGTATTGTGGGTGTTGAAACCCACTTTTGTTGCCATATGTGTGGTGTCTTCCCTGGCTGGGAATTTACTTGATATTGCTGCATTCTGATGAGTATTATGTTTTCCCTGGCCGGGAATTATATTATGTGTTGTACTTTTATTTCGGGATAGCTCTATTTATGGGGGGACTCTGCCCAAATTTTTATAAAAGTCCACAATGCAAAAAGTGATGTAATGGGCGAACTCTATGAGTCTCTTGTTATTAGGATGATGAACCTATAACATTGTATGTTAAAGGAAGCTTTGCAATTGCCATTCAATGGTAAAGTATCATCTGAGTTTCCCGAATGATTTTATGGAAAGCATGTGCCACACATAATGATTAATACACTAATCAATGGTTAAGTATATGGGGTCCTTACATTAGTGGTATCAGAGCAGTGGTTGCTCATTGGGGCTGTTGAGGGCCTAGGAAGTTATTGATAGCACATATTTATGCATGATGGCATTAATGTTATACGACATGACTAATTGTTTATGTGCTTATATGATATGAAAAGTGGTATTGCTAACCATTGTGGTTGCAGGAATCGTGTGGAACACGATAGGATGGCATTAATAGCGATGTCTAACACTCTATATGCTACGTGCCAAGGAACCTGATTTTGGAAGAAAATCAGGGAAAAGAAAGATATGATGTATTGTCTGATGACAGACTAGGTAGACAACCGACAGTGGAATACTTCGGTATGGTCTCAATTATTATTGAATATACTAATGCGTTTGTTCATGTAATGTTCAAGCAAGGAAGGTGCGTAAGAAACATACGGGCATCAAACGGTAACATATTCTTAAACTATGACTTTGCATTGATTGCATAAGTGTTTATGATGATGATTATGATGATGTTTACGATGATGTTTACGATGATGATGATTATGATAAGTAAGTTAAGATGATGATGTTTATGATAAGTAAAGATGATATGATGTTTATGATGATGATTATGATAAGTAAGTTAAGATGATGATGTTTATGATAAGTAAAGATGATATGATGTTTATGATGATGATTATGATAAGTAAGTTAAGATGATGATGTTTATGATAAGTAAAGATGATATGATGTTTATGATGATGATTATGATAAGTAAGTTATGATGATGATGTTTATGATAAGTAAAAATGATATGATGTTTATGATGATGATTATGATAAGTAAGTTATGATGATGATGTTTATGATGAGTAAAGATGATATGATCTCTACGATGATGTTTACGATGATGATGATTATGACGATGTTTATGATGACGTATATGAGATTGGGTAAGGTGCCCATGTGGTAAGATGCCACACAATGTTTATGATATGGTAAGACACCATATGATTGGGTGAGATGCCCATGTGGTAAGATGCCACACAATGTTTATGATATGGTAAGACACCATATGATTGGGTGAGATGCCCATGTGGTAAGATGCCACACAATGTTTATGATACGGTTAAGACGCCATATGATTGGGTAAGATGCCCATGTGGTAAGATGCCACACGATGATTATGTTATGGTAAGATGCCATATGACGGGGCAAGATGCCCATATGGTAAGAGGCCATACGATGTCATTATGTGGTAAGACGCCACGGGGTAAGATGTCCATATGGTAAGAGGCCATACGATGTCATTATGTGGTAAGACGCCACGGGGTAAGATGCCCATATGGTAAGAGGCCATACGATGTCATTATGTGGTAAGACGCCACGGGGTAAGATGCCCATATGGTAAGAGGCCATACGATGTCATTATGTGGTAAGACGCCACGGGGTAAGATGCCCATATGGTAAGAGGCCATACGATGTTATTATGTGGTAAGACGCCACGGGGTAAGATGCCCATATGGTAAGAGGCCATGCGATGTCATTATGTGGTAAGACGCCACGGGGTAAGATGCCCATATGGTAAGAGGCCATGCGATGTTATTATGTGTGGTAAGACGCCACCGGGTAAGATGCCCATATGGTAAGAGGCCATACGATGTTATTATGTGATAAGATGCCACAGGGTAAGATGCCCATGTGCATGAATATGAACCAGGGAAAATGAAAAGAAGTTAATGAATAACCAGCAAGCTTACTCAACTATGATTTCGTACATTTACTGTATAACTATAAGATGATGATGTTTATAAGATGATGATGTATAAGATGATGATGTTATAAGATGATGATGTTTATATGATGATGATGTATAAGATGATGATGCTTATATGATGATGATGTATAAGATGATGATGCTTATATGATGATGATGTATAAGATGATGATGCTATAAGATGATGATGTATAAGATGATGATGCTATGAGATGATGATGCTTATAAGATGATGATGTATAAGATGATGATGCTTATATGATGATGATGTATAAGATGACGATGCTTATATGATAATGATGTATAAGATGATGATGCTATAAAATGATGATGTATAAGATGATGATGCTATGAGATGATGATGCTTATAAGATGATGATGTATAAGATGATGATGCTATAAGATGATGATGCTTATATGATGATGATGTATGAGATGATGATGCTTATAAGATGATGATGTATAAGATGATGATGCTTATATGATGATGATGTATAAGATGATGATGCTTATATGATGATGATGTATAAGATGATGATGCTTATATGATGATGATGTATATGATGATGATGTATAAGATGATGATGTATAAGATGATGGTGCTATAAGATGATGATACTATAAGATGATGATGTATAAGATGATGATGCTATAAGATGATGATGCTTATATGATGATGATGTATAAGATGACGATGCTTATGTGATGATGATGTTATATGATGATGATATTTATGAAATGATGATGCTCATATGATGCAGATGTTATAAGATGGTGATAATTATAAGATGATGATTTTAATCATTCATGTCAAGAATTAATGACTATATGCATGGCTATGAAACAGGGACATTGGAGTGTCCAGGGTGTATAGGCATTAGAAGAATGTTGGGTAAAGACCCACTACTCTATTGATTTTCTTCCCACTGTATGGTATGCCGTGCGGGAACGTCCATCTTATTGGTAGGTTTGAGGTGAACCTAGAGAGGCAGCGACTAGTTTGTTTGCCGTGTGTGTACAGCACCAAGAGGGGCTTGTTAGAGCCGTTATACTGCTCGTAGGAACCAAGTGTGGCAAATCGTAAGGTGATACGATGTGGATTGTGGTGGACTCTAGTAGTCACCATGTCATCGAGGTTGAGGTTGTGCATGCCTCACCGAAACGTGTATACGTTTATGATTAAATCTTGGTGAGACTTGTCTGGGACAGCTCATGATGTTGAAGTACCAACAAGAGAGTCATCAAGTCGTCGTTGATTCGATCTGGGAATCCATGTATTTGGGATGCAATGGGTTTATTGCATGTCCTTTCAAATTTGAAACTCTGAGGAGTTTCGATTGTTTCTTTATGACCAGGATGTGGTTCTTGGGATATCCGGAGGGGGACATCTTATGAGATATCTTTCGTGTGAATCTATGGCCGTGAGTTGCCCAACTTGAGTTGCAATGATGCGACTGCTCCTTCGATAGAGGAGGTTTGGAAGTGGAAACCAAGTTGGTATGTGTGCACCGTGGTGTACTGATGTTTCCCTTGTAACGATGTATGTTAGACATCGTGAGTCATGATAAGAGATGTCAATGGATGATATCTACGATGGAATCGGGAGCGATTCGAATCCTTGCAGTTTCAGTTGACTAACTGCTTTTGGATTACTAGCGTTGAGTTGTGCTGACGCTCTTTGACGTTATGATGGATTTGGAAGTCTATTCCACTCCAGAGTTTGACACGAGGTCAACATTCTCACGGTTGAGGTGTCATTTAGGATGCGTTCATACTAATTGTATTAGAACTAAGGATGACTGTCCGACCTACAGCCGTAAGTATTGGTTGTTTTGCAGTCATGAAAGGCTGACTTTTAGGATGACCCGCATTGAGGAACATTTTGCCTCTTGGGTGATATGTTGGTTTTGGTATGTCGCTCTGTTTCAGAGTTTGATGTGAGGTAAGTATCCTCACGTTTATTAATACGATTCTGATATGGTCAAGAATCGAAATTATGACTTCATGTTGTTGTGTAGCCTGAGTGTTATGTGATACACCGGTGCTAATTTCGAGGACGAAATTCTTTTAGTGGGGGATATTGTGATGACCAGGGATTATAGATGTTAATCCCGTAGTGTTAAAAATCCCTAAAGTTGTTTTACGTGGCGATTTGGAGTTTAATCGCGATGTTGGGCCTTCTGGGCTCGTTTATTTGGGTAGTTTGGATCGTTGGATCCCGAGGTTGAGATGGTATTCACATTACGGTGTAAAACCTAAGAGTTGGGTTTTTGATGTGTCTCGAAATCTCGGGTGCTTGTGTGAGCACCGGTAGGGGGTTTTGGTGTTAGAGAGAGAATTTTTGAAAACAGATGATTTTTAATGAATCACGATGTATTTGAGGGGCTATTAGTATTTCGGGGTATTTTGCTATAAATACAAGTTGAACCCGAGATTTTTATTAAAAATTGCATTTCAGCCCCACCTTCCCTTCTTCTCTCTCCCCGCCGAATCCCGCCTGCTACAGTTCCCCCGCGCACGAAAACGCCGGGCCGGCCGCCGTTCGGTGTGTGCGACCTATCACCGGCTTCGTCTCGTCGAGACGCAGCTATCCCCTCCGTCAATTTGAAGTTTCATCGCGGGTTGAGTTCGGATTTTACAGGAAAGCGGCGATCCCCAAATTCTAGGGTTTATCGATTTTGGTCGATTTTCCTTCCGATCTTCGTATGGGTAACCTTCCTTACCCCTTTTTCGTCCCTCTCATGTTATTCCATGCTAAATTTGGAGGTATTGTGTTCGAATTTAAGGATTGTGTTCGAATTTGTGGATTTTGGTTCGAATTTCATGATGTTGAGGGGTTTATGTTCGATTTTGGGGGTTTTTGGCATGAGGATGATGATTCTTGTTGTTATTCGATTTATTCATGTTTTAGATGATTTATGATGCTTGGTTGGGTTCGAATTGTGATGCTAGGGTTCGAATTATTGAAGGTGTTCTTGAGCAATTTTTCGACATTGTCTCATTTATTTCCCTCCCTGCATGTACCCTGCCCCGGGTCTTTTAAATGATTTATTGTCGTGTGTTGACAATATTTTGAGGGTTATGGATGTGCTTGAGCATGTGTTACATGTTCGTAAATAATTGTGAATTATTTATCGTGTTAGCACATCGTTCCTCGGGGCATGGAACTCGAGCAAGGTTTGACTCGGACTTCGAGGATTTAAGGTACGTTTAGCGTACGAGCATAGCTTAAATGATGTTTTACAAGTATGATGCATGAATTAAATACATGAAATGTCTTACTATGATGGCACCGGGACTTGGTTACGTTATTTTGATTCACATGATGAAATGCTTGGTGCCGCTATGAAGCGAGCAAATGATGGGTGTGGTCGCTACGGAGCGAACACCAGTAGTATGACGCTACTTTGAAGTAAGAAATGAAAATGTGGTATCGATTAGATATCTAGGATATCTGTATTTTATTCCCTATTGGTAATGAATAGGAACAGAGACGTAGTTAATCAGAGAAGTGATTAACTAGTATCGGAAGTTAAGGGAATCTCATTATGATATCTAGAATTACGATAATTGCTAGATAAAGAAAGATGATATGAAATGTTGTTAATTCGAAACTGGTTAGGGTTAACCAATATGATGATTAACTGCATATTCAGGATTTGATGATTTATCTGTTTTGAGAACAGGGTTATTACAGGAGTACGCTAGGATGAGGATGATACCATCCAGGAAGTGTCACATATGTTCCACAATATTTACATTTTCGTAAATTATGTATTATGTCATTATGATTATGAATTGTGGAATTGGTATGCTCACCCCGTTGGGGGCTGTCTCTGTTGGGGGCAGGTGAACAGGTACATCGATGGCTTTGGAGATGAGCTCGAGCTGTTGATTGGATGTACTCTCAGGATCGTGGTACCAGGGCTTGATGGAGCACGGTATCTTATAGAGTACCTACACATATATATACCCATGATGGTTATACGCATATTTATGATGCTCGCACGTGAGCACGATTATACTTGTTTATGGGTTGTATATAAAGGCATGAGCCTTTCTCTCTTTCCTTTCTATGTTGCATGCAATTAGAGGTAGAATTGCTAAAGGTTATGAGAGTCATTGGTGTATTGTGGGTGTTGAAACCCACTTTTGTTGCCATATGTGTGGTGTCTTCCCTGGCTGGGAATTTACTTGATATTGCTGCATTCTGATGAGTATTATGTTTTCCCTGGCCGGGAATTATATTATGTGTTGTACTTTTATTTCGGGATAGCTCTATTTATGGGGGGACTCTGCCCAAATTTTTATAAAAGTCCACAATGCAAAAAGTGATGTAATGGGCGAACTCTATGAGTCTCTTGTTATTAGGATGATGAACCTATAACATTGTATGTTAAAGGAAACTTTGCAATTGCCATTCAATGGTAAAGTATCATCTGAGTTTCCCGAATGATTTTATGGAAAGCATGTGCCACACATAATGATTAATACACTAATCAAGGGTTAAGTATATGGGGTCCTTACATCGGGCCTGGGCGGCGATCGATCGCGAGATATAAAAATATGTGTTTTTAATGTTTTTTTGGGATTTTTGGATATTGGACTATGATTAGCTTCTAATATCGATTTGTATGGTTATGTTGAACCATCCCAGGTACCCACAACATCCAGGAGATAAAGTTCTCTAACTTCTCCACTTTTGGAAATTAAGGTACGTAAGACGCGTACGGGCATCGGACGGTAACATATTCTTACACTATGACTATGCAATAATCGTACAAGTATTTAAGTATGTTTATGATGATGATGTTTATGATGAGTGAAGAGGATAAGATGTTTATGATGATGATTATGATAAGTATGTTTATGATGATGATGTTTATGATGAGTGAAGAGGATATGATGATTATGATAAGTATGTTTATGATGATAATTATGATAAGTGTGTTTGTGATGATGATGTTTATGATGAGTGAAGAGGATATGATGTTTATGAGGATGATTATGATAAGTAACGATGATGTTTATATGATGCCTATATAATGACACGATGTTATGATATGGTAAGATGCCATACGATAGGGTAAGATGTCCATGTGGTAAGATACCACACGATGTTATGATATGGTAAGATGCCATACGATAGTGTAAGATGCCCATGTGGTAAGATATCACACGATGTTATGATATGGTAAGATGCCATACGATAGGGTAAGATGCCCATGTGGTAAGATACCACACGATGTTATGATATGGTAAGATGCCATACGATAGGGTAAGATGCCCATGTGGTAAGATACCACACGATGTTATGATATGGTAAGATGCCATACGATAGGTTAAGATGCCCACGTGGTAGGATGCCACACGATATTATGATATGGCAAGATGTCATACGATGGGGTAAGATGCCCATATGCACGAATGTGAATCAGGGTCAACAAAAAGAAGCTGACGAATAACTAGCATGTTTACTTAACTAAGATTTCGTACATTCACTGTTATATTTTATAAGATGATGATGCTATAAGATGATGATGCTTATATGATGATGATGTTACAAGATGATGATATTTATAAGATGATGATGCTATAAGATGATGATGCTTATATGATGATGATGTTATAAGATGATGATATTTATAAGATGATGATGCTATAAGATGATGATGCTTATATGATGATGATGTTATAAGATGTTGATATTTATAAGATGATTTTAATCATTCATGTCAAGAATTAATGATTATATGCATGGCTATGAGACAGGGACAACCAAAGAGGGTTAATGCGATTAACCAGGAAGTATACGTTACCAATTATTTTCATGCATTTTATTTATATGCCATTGCTTTATGATGTTAAGTAACGATGTACATGCTCATGATGAGTTGTTCCTGTAGGTACACTTTTGGACCGAAGGGCCTAGGGGCGGGTTGAGGCAGTGAGCTAAAAGGAGCAAGACGCTTATAGGATACATGATTTTGATAGTCTCTACTCTAGGAGTAGTGTAAATCTATAGCTTTAACATTCATTATTGAGAATAAAATTAATTAGCTCGTGAAATTTTATTTTGGCCTGTAATCTTATTAGCTCAAGGCTACAACCGAAACCCTAAGACGTTATTAATGCATGTTTAGTCCATAATTTGTGTATTAAGAGGATGTTAAGGTAGGAGGACCCTACATTAGTGGTATCAGAGCAGTGGTTAGATAACCCGGGATTGAGTGAAGGGTAGCCTTAGCAATAAGTTGGCTAGGTGCTTACTTTTAAACATGTTTTATGCATATGTTGCATATGAAGTATATGATGTTGCACTAACATGTTTTATTTCTCTAACGATGTATTATATGAACTGCTTTTGGGTATTATTGTTAACCCTTGTGTTGCAGCATAGCAGTAAATGCTGAAGTAAGTAATGTGATTACATATGTACTTCTCCGTCGCCCACGCCTCTTGTAGTCTCGACCCCCGCTGGAAGAAGTTTGATAGCTGATCAAATTGGTTATGACGGCCTCATCTATTTTGAGGGTAACGAACTGAGGACAGACTTGATTGTTCTGGGAATGTCAGACTTCGAATGCATTGTGGGCATCGATGTGCTGAACAAGTATCAGGCAGTTGTGGACTGCAGACAAGGACTGTCCGATTCAGGTCTGATATGGGAGTCCAATGGACATTGTATGGGGATGGTTCTCGTTCTAAGATACCGTTGATATCTGTTGTCAAGATGGTGCAGTTGTTGGAACGAGGCCATACAGGATATCTCATATATGCCGTTGATGTTACGGAAAAGAAAGAAGAAGTAAAAGTTGTGGATGTGACCGTAGTGGCGGAGTTCCCTGATGTCTTTCGGAGGATATTCCCGGATTCCCACCGACGACAGAGGTCGAGTTTGGGATTAAGTTACTTCCAGGGACGTCTACTATTTCTTGTGACCCGTATAGGACGGCACCAGCGGAACTAATGGAGTTAAAAGTTCAGTTGCAGGAGCTCCTTGACAAGGGCTATCAAAAAGAAAGATGGGTCGATGCAGCTGTGCATCGATTACAACTGAACAAAGCCATAGTGAAGAATAAGTATCCGCTTTCGGGGATTGATGATTTGTTTGATCAGCTGCAGAGTACGAGGCTCTAAAGTAAGATCGATCTGAGATCGGGGTATCATCAGATTCGAGTTCGAGAGGATAATGTACAGAAGACAGCTTCCAGGACTAGATATGGGCACTACGGATTCTTAGTCATGCCTTTTGGGGTGACGGATGCCCCAGCTGTTTTATGAGCCTGATGAACAGGGTGCTCCAACCATGTTTGGATCAGTTCGTCATAGTTTTCATTGACAATGTGCTTATTTTACCCTCGAACTGAAGAGGAACACGTAAAGCACTTGAGAACAGTACTCCAGATCCTTAGGGATTGCCAGACCTCTCACATAGCTGACTCAGAAAGGAGTGCCGTTCTATTGGTCCGAACTTGTGAGGAAAGCTTCCAAGAATTGAAGCGTCGTTTGACTACGGCACCTATGTTGGTGATTCCTTCTGAGAATAAGAGGTTTGCCTTGTACACGAAAACATCACTTCAAGGTTTGGGCTGTGTGTTGATGCAAGATAAGCATATGGTGGCTTATGCGTCGAGGCGGTTGAAATCACATGAGGCTAGGTACCCAGTCCATGATTTGGAGCTGGCAGTCATTATTATTGCCTTGAAGATTTGGAGGCATTACTTGTATGGTACGTCGTTTACCATCTGCACGGACCATAAGAGCCTGAAGTTTTTGTTCACACAGGCTGAGTTGAATAGGCGACAAAGAGGATGGATGAACTTACTCAAAGATTTTGATTGTGAAATTGAGTACCATCCATGTAAGGCAAATTTGATAGCAGACGCCTTAAGTCGGATGGTGAAGAGTACTGCTGAGGACGCTATGTGTTTATCCGCTATGATGACTTCTTCTTGCCATCTGGGTTATGATTTCGATGTGGACACGTCGCCGGTGCGAGTGTCGACCTTGTTGGCTGAGCCAGACATATTTGAGGCTATCAGGAAAGCCCAGAGGTCGGATGATGAGGTTCAGAGATGGTCATCGATAGTACTTCAAGGACAGCCATAAAAGTTCAGAGTGGCAAAAGATGATTCCTTGAGACTGGGCAACCGATGGGTAGTCCCAGATACACCAGAGTTGCGTAAGGGAAATATTGGAGCGAGCTCACAGTAGTCGGTTCAGTATCCACCCAGGAAGAAGAAAAATGTATAAGAACCTAAGTGGTCAATTCTGGTGGAGACGTATGAAACGTGATGTTATAGCCTTGTCAAAAGATGTTTGATCTGCCAGCAGGTAAAGGCAGAAAGACAGAGGCCTGGTGGCGAGCTGAAGAGCTCGGAAGTACCCCAATAGAAGTGGGAGCATGTATATATGGACTCTGTAACCCACTTTCCAAGAGCGGCCTCTGGATTCGATACGATCTGGGTGATCGTGGATAGGCTGACGAAAGTAGCTCACCTCATCCTTTGTCATGTGTCTTTCACATACCTAAAGATGGCCCAATTATATGTGCGGGATGTGGTGAGGTTGCATGGGGTTCCAGTCTCGATTGAGTCTGACAGAGACCCAAGGTTTACTCCACATTTCTGGGAGGGTCTTCAGACAGCTTTGGGCACAGAGGTGATACTGAGTACAACTTATCACCCTCAGTCAGACGGCCAGACAGAGCGTACCCTTTAGACGCTCAAGGACATGTTGAGGGCATGTGTTTTGGAGTTTGATACTCCGTGGCAAGATGCTGTGCCACTGATGGAGTTCTCCTATATTAACAGCTATCAGACGAGCATTCAAATAACTCCTTTGAAGCTCTTTACGGACGACGATATAGGTCACCGCTGTATTGTGAGGACTTGACTAGTAAAGCGGTCGGAGGACCGGAAATGATTAAGGATATGTAAGACAAGATTAAGTTGATACGCCAAAAGATGAAAGCGACCCAGGATAGGTAAGCAGCCTATGCCAACAAGCGGCGACGGCCGCTAGCATTCCAAGTAGGAGACAGGGTCTTCTTGAAAATCTCACCCTTCAGGGGTGTAGTTCGTTTTGGTTTGCGGGCGAAGTTATCCCCGAAGTATGTTGGGCCATATGAAGCATTGCAGCGTATCGGTACTTTAGCCTACCGTTTGGCTCTACCGCCGTCTTTATCTGGGATTCATGATGTTTTCCACGTCTCTATGTTACGGAAGTATGAGCCAGACCCGTCTCATGTATTATAGCCTACCGAAGTGCAGTTGGGTTCAGATGTATCCTATGTTGAACGACCGGTTAGAATTCTGGATCGTGAGGATCGCAGATTACGAAGCAAGGTTATACCGATGGTCAAAGTTCAGTGGGATCGTCGGGGTGTCGAGGAGGCTACGTGGGAGACGGAACGGCATATGGTGCAGCACTACCCGGAACTATTTTCTGGTATGATTTATGTTTAGTTTCATTTTGGGTAAGTGCATGCGATTACGAGGACGAAATCTTATAAGTAGGGGAGTAATGTGATGCCCCGAAATTAATTATATGCAAATTGAGCATTAATGATGTTAATGTTGATAATTGATTTATGTGTTGAAATTAATTATCAAGTTGAAATGCTTAGTCACATGATAGGCGTGACCCGGGGGTTGCATTTCAGGGTGCATGTTATGCATGTTAGAAAATAAGGTGTTAACATGATTTAACTATGTTGATGGTTAATTATGAGGAAAGCATGATTTAGTGGAAGTTTAATGCATTTTTGTAAATGCTTTTAAAATACCATGTTGGGGTGTTTTATACACCATGTTAACTTTGGGGTATAATTTTAATATTAACCTTACAACCCCTTTTTAATCCCCACTACCCACCTTTACCTCACTTTACCAATCACTCTTTTAACCCCCAAAATTTCATCCCTCAACCCTAACCCCACACCATTTTCGAAATACACCAAGGAAGGAAGAAGAAAGCTTCACACAATCCTTGTTTGTGTGATCTTTGTTAAGATTTGGAGCCTACAAGAGGTATGGGACCCTTCCTAAAGTTTTTATGATGTTTGGTGTTGAAATGGGTTGGTTTTTGATGTTTTTATGTGGGTTTGTTTGGGTATATGTTATATATGTTTGGGGTATGATTTTGAAGTGTTTTATGTGGGTTTTTATGAGTTATGATGATGTTGGTGTTGTAGGAAAGTTTGGGTTTGTAAGGATTGAAGTGGAGCTTGTAAAATGCTCAAAAATGGCGAATTTTCGTGGTTCAGGACTCGGCGATCGAGCCCGTTTTTGGCTATCGATCGCGAGCCACCATCGATCGCCAGCTTTGGGCGATCGATCGGCGAGGCTGGCGATCGATCGCGCCAAAAGTGGCGATCGATCGCCAAGAGCTGAAAATTTCAGCAACGTCCAGTATGGTCTCGCGATCGATTGGGCCTGGGCGGCGATCGATCGCGAGATATAAAAATATGTGTTTTTGATGTTTTGTGGGATTTTTGGATATTGTACTATGATTAGCTTCTAATATCGATTTGTATGTTATGTAGAACCATCCCAGGTACCCACAACATCCAGGAGATAAAGTTCTCTAACTTCTCCACTTTTGGAAATTAAGGTACGTAAGACGCGTACGGGCATCGGACGGTAACATATTCTTACACTATGACTATGCAATAATCGTACAAGTATTTAAGTATGTTTATGATGATGATTATGATAAGTATGTTTATGATGATGATGTTTATGATGAGTGAAGAGGATAAGATGTTTATGATGATGATTATGATAAGTATGTTTATGATGATGATGTTTATGATGAGTGAAGAGGATATGATGTTTATGATGATGATTATGATAAGTATGTTTATGATGATAATTCTGATAAGTGTGTTTGTGATGATGATGTTTATGATGAGTGAAGAGGATATGATGTCTATGACGATGATTATGATAAGTAACGATGATGTTTATATGATGCCTATATAATGCCACGATGTTATGATATGGTAAGATGCCATACGATAGGGTAAGATGCCCATGTGGTAAGATACCACACGATGTTATGATATGGTAAGATGCCATACGATGGGGTAAGATGCCCATGTGGTAAGATATCACACGATGTTATGATATGGTAAGATGACATACGATAGGGTAAGATGCCCATGTGGTAAGATACCACACGATGTTATGATATGGTAAAATGCCATACGATAGGGTAAGATGCCCATGTGGTAAGATACCACACGATGTTATGATATGGTAAGATGCCATACGATAGGGTAAGATGCCCACGTGGTAGGATGCCACACGATATTATGATATGGCAAGATGTCATAAGATGGGGTAAGATGCCCATATGCACGAATGTGAATCAGGGTCAACAAAAAGAAGCTGACGAATAACTAGCATGTTTACTTAACTAAGATTTCGTACATTCACTGTTATATTTTACAAGATGATGATGCTATAAGATGATGATGCTTATATGATGATGATGTTACAAGATGATGATATTTATAAGATGATGATGCTATAAGATGATGATGCTTATATGATGATGATGTTATAAGATGATGATAATTATAAGATGATGATGCTTATATGATGATGATGTTATAAGATGTTGATATTTATAAGATGATTTTAATCATTCATGTCAAGAATTAATGATTATATGCATGGCTATGAGACAGGGACAACCAAAGAGGGTTAATGCGATTAACCAGGAAGTATACGTTACCAATTATTTTCATGCATTTATTTATATGTCATTGCTTTATGATGTTAAGTAACGATGTACATGCTCATGATGAGTTGTTCCTGTAGGTACACTTTTGGACCGAAAGGGCCTAGGGGCGGGTTGAGGCAGTGAGCTAAAAGGAGCAAGACGCTTATAGGATACATGATTTTGATAGTCTCTACTCTAGGAGTAGTGTAAATCTATAGCTTTAACATTCATTATTGAGAATAAAATTAATTAGCTCGTGAAATTTTATTTTGGCCTGTAATCTTATTAGCTCAAGGCTACAACCGAAACCCTAAGACGTTATTAATGCATGTTTAGTCCATAATTTGTGTATTAAGAGGATGTTAAGGTAGGAGGACCCTACAGCTACAGGATTACTATGTTAGAGAATCTTTTTGTATAGCTTCTACAAGAGTAGAGTAAGACTATAATGTAGTACCTTTGTAGGAATATGTGAACTTCCTTTTTGAACTTTTGGGTACTGTAATCTCTTAAGCTCAGGTTAATCAACACGACATTACTACTCTGATTATACATATGATGTTTAGTTCTCTTAATTGCACCTAAGATTATGTCTGAGATCACGGGGTCTCACACATATAATCATTAATTCTTGATATGAATGATTAAAATCATCATCTTATAAATATCATCATCTTATAACATCATCATAGCATTATCATCTTATAAATATCATCATCTTATAACATCATCATCATATAAACATCATCATCTTATAACATCATCATCTTATAACATCATCATCTTATAGCATCATCATCATATAAGCATCATCATCTTATAACATCATCATCATATAAGCATCATCATCTTATAGCATCATCATCTTATAGCATCATCATCTTATAAATATCATCATCTTATAACATCATCATCATATAAGCATCATCATCTTCTAAATATCATCATCTTATAACATCATCATCATACAAGCATCATCATCTCATAACATCATCATCTTATAGCATCATCATCTTATAGCATCATCATCTTATAAATATCATCATCTTATAACATCATCATCATATAAGCATCATCATCTTATAGCATCATCATCTTATAAATATCATAACAAAATATAACAGTGAATGTATGAAATCTTAATCAAATAAACTTGCTGGTTATTCGCCAACTTCTTATTGTTGACCCTGATTCACATTCGTGCATATGGGCATCTTACCCCATCGTATGGCATCTTACCATATCATAACATCGTGTGGCATCTTACCACGTGGGCATCTTACCCTATCGTATGGCATCTTACCATATCATAACATCGTGTGGCATCTTACCACGTCGGCATCTTACCCAATCGTATGTGTAAGGACCCTAATCCTTAAGTGCGGATCCAAGGCATAATTAGAGCTAATATAAATGATCAGAGTGAATTAATCGTGTTGAGGCTATGAGCCTAAAAGTTACATGCCAAAATGAGGACTATCAATGGATTAATTACATTCCCCATCAAAAGAATGTTATCAGTTATAGCTTTACACTACTCCTAGAGTAGACACTATACAAAATAATCCTGTCCTTCATCTACCAAAAGTGCTCTTCAAGCTCACGGTCTCAACCCGTCTTAGCCCCCTTCATATCATGCCAAAAGTACCTACAAGGACAACCCCCAAACATGAGCAATAATATCATTCATATTCAACACAATATGAATATAAAGCGTAAATGCATAAAACACAATTAAAACACTTCCTGTTTTCCCATGCATTTCAAAACGCTTCCAGTTTGGTTGTCCCTGTACCATAACTCATGAGTATAATCAATAGATTATTTTTAATGGTCTAGACATGTCATGACATAATACCAACTCATCAATATCAAATACCGGTCACCATTCCCTAGTCTGTCCATCACAATGTATTTTAATGCCCCTCGCTTATTTACATATAGGCGGCATAGAATAACCTCGCTTCAATGGACATGCGGTACTCCCACCCCTCGCCTCACATTGAGCGGCAAATATCCTTTCCTCGCCCTATATGATAACAAAGCTCAAATGTGACATGCGGCGCTCCCACCCCTCGCTTCACATTTAGCGGAACCAAAACAAATAGCGGCAAGCATTAAATTCATCAAGGGATGACCACGACTCATGGGATGTGCACCAATAACCATATGCATCTACAATCATCATGCATAATTCAACATGTATTTGTATCCACAATGCATAATCACGTATATACTCGCATCCACAATGCATAAACAATGAGTATATTAGATACATGTACCGTTGGGTGCCCGTACGTCCTCTACGTACCTTTCCAAAAGTGGAATTGATATGGCTTCAGTTCCTTGGTTGCGTTGCTACCTGGGATGGTTCTACACAATCACACAACCCCATATTAGAAGCCAAATAATAGTCAAATACCCAAAAATCCGACAAAAGAAAGCATTTCCCAAAATTCCACAGTTGGCGATCGATCGCTTGGCTGAGGCGATCGATCGCCTCAATTTTTCCTTCGCGGCGATCGATCGCGCCAAACATGGCGATCGATCGCCTAACCCTTGGATTGGCCACTGCCTCTCGGCGATCGGTCGCCTCATATCAGGCGATCGATCGCATGTCCCGCAAATTTGGTACTGCCCATCGGCGATCGATCGCCCCATTTCAGGCGGTCGATCGCCTCGCACAGACTCGCGATTTTTCACCATTTTTGCATACCAAAACCTTCCAATCCATACCAACACTTAAACCATCAAACCAACAACATAAATAACAACATAAACCTTCAAAATACACCTCAAAACAAACATAAATCCAACCCTCAACCAAAACCACAACAACCCAACACAAACCCATTTTAAAATCCTTCAAAACCATACCAAACTTAAATAAAACCTTACAAATCAACAATGAAGTATCCATACCTCTTGGGGACCTCAAATCTCCCAATAAACTCCACAAATCAAGATTTTTGGAAGGATTTCCTTTACCCTTGAGCACAAACTCGAAAATGAGGGAAAGGAGGGTTTGGGTGGTGTAATTTGGTAAAGGTAAAATGATTTGGTAAAGGTGGGGGTTGGGGTATAAGGGTTTGAGTTTAAACTAAAATGCATCCACAAACCCATGGTGTATAAAACACCCCAACATGATATTTTCAAAAGCATTAATCCAAAATGCACCAAAATATCAATTAACTCATGCTTTCCAAATAATTGCTAATCATGGCAAATAAATCATGCTAAAAGCAATTTTCCCCAACATGCACAACATGCACCCTGAAATGCACTCCCCGGTCATCCTTTCCATGTGACCATGCATTTCCACACATTAAATAAATCCAGCATAAAATCAATTAATTACCACCATGATTAACCATATAAACACAATTAATGCTCAAATTGCCATTAATCATTTCGGGGATATCACAATACTCCCCTACTTATAAGATTTCGTCCTCGAAATCACATGCACTTACCCCAAAGTGAAACTAAACATAATCACATACCAGAGAATAGTTCCGGGTAGTGCTGCACCGTATGCCGCTCCGTCTCCCACGTAGCCTCCACGACACCCCTGCGATCCCACTGAACCTTGATCATAGGTATCACTTTGTTCCGAACTCTACGGTCTGTTCGATCCAGAATTCTGACAGGCCGTTCCACATAAGACACATCGGACTCTAACTGAACTTCGGAAGGTTGGAATACATGCGACGGATCCGGCTCATACTTCCGCAACATCGATACATGAAACACGTCATGTATACCAGATAAAGAAGGCGGCATAGCTAGTCGGTAAGCTAAGGTGCCAATGCGCTGCAAAATCTCGTACGGTCCAACATACCTCGGAGACAGTTTCCCGCGCATGTAGAAAAGGACAGATCCATCTGGATGAATGAGGAAAGAAAGAAAGCAAATCTCGATAATGTTGCCAAAGACATCTTGTTCAAGACATTGGACAAGAACATGTTCAGCAAAATCAAAATGTGCTCTACTGCCAAAGAAATTTGGGAGAAGATAGCACAGCTATGTGAAGGCAACGACCAGACCAAAGAAAACAAGCTGACTGTTGCTCTTCAAAGATTTGAGAGCATAAAGATGAAGAGTGGAGAAACTCTAAATGAAACGCCTCTGAAAGGCGAGATCTTCAAAAAGACCTTATCTCCCAACTGAAATTCCAACGGTCTCCGCCGTTTATTCGCATAAGCTGCCTGTCTGTCCTGGGCTGCTTTCATTTTCTGCCTTATCATCTTTATCTTCTCTTCCATCTCCCGAATCAACTCCGGTCCTCCGACCGATTTGCGGTCCAAATCATCCCAACACAAGGGTGATCTACACCGTCTGCCATAAAGAGCTTCAAAATGAGCCATCTGAATACTCGCCTGGTAGCTATTATTATAAGAGAACTCTACCAAAGGCACTGAATCTTGCCAAGAAACATCGAACTCCAAAACACAAGCTCTCAACATGTCCTCGAGCGTCTGAATAGTACGCTCGGTCTGGCCATCCGTCTGAGGATGATAAGCAGTGCTCAATCTAACTTCAGTTCCCAAGGCTGACTGAAGACCTTCCCAAAAATGAGATGTGAATCGCGGATCTCGATCCGACACTATGGAAATGGGGATCCCATGCAATCTCACCACATCTCGAATATACAACTGCGCCATCCTCAAAAAGGTGAAAGTCATGCTATAGGGGATGAAATGAGCTACCTTAGTCAATCGATCCACAATCACCCAAATAGCATCAAAGCCTGAAGTACTCCTCGGCAGGTGAGTCACGAAGTCCATGGAAATGTGTTCTGTAAGGACCCCAAGCCCTTAAAACCTTGATTAGTGTATTAACCACTATGTGTGGTACATGCTTTCTATAAAATGTCAATCGGGAAGCTCTGATGATACTTAATCATTGCCTGTCAATAAAAGACTCATATGTTTGCCCTTTACCAACCCCTTGGTGCCACTTTTCACATTGTAAACTTTTACAAAAATTTGGGCAGAGTCTCCCCATAAATAGAGCTATCCCAAAACAGAGTACAACACATAACAAAATTCCCGGCCAGGGAACACATAATACTCAACAGAAAGCAGTAATACAAGTAGATTCCCAGCCAGGGAAGACACCACACATATGTCAACAAAAGCGGGTTCCAACACCCACATAATACACCAATGACTCTCATATCATTCTAGCAATTCAACCTAATTGCATGCAACCTTAAATGAAAGAGAGAAAGGCTCATGCCTTTATATACAATCCATATACAAGTATAATCGTGCTCACATGCGAGCATCATGAATATGAATATGTATAAATCCTCAGGTGTATATATAGGTACTCTATACGATACCGTGCTCCATCAAGCCCTGGTACCACGATTCTGGGAGTACCTCAAATCAACAGCTCGAGCTCAGCTCCATAGCCATCGATGTACCTGTCCACCTGTCCCAACAGAGACAGCCCCCAACGGGGTGAGCATACCAATACACAAAATCCCATAATCATAATAATGAAATCATAATTTACAACAAAGGTAAATGCTAATGAATTTAAATGATACTCCCTGGATGGCAACATCCTCATCCGGGATTCCGTGTACTGTCCCTGTTCTCACAACATCAAACTCATCAAATCTCATAAATCAGTAAATCAACACATTGATTTACACATCGCATGCCTGATCCTCGAATATCAACATATAGTGATTACAAATTCATTAAACATGCAATTACAGATATCACAATATCTAATACTGATTTCACAACCTTGCTATCAATCACAGATAGCTCAAATGCCTTAGCATTTATTTTACCAATCCTTCATTATACTTAGACATCTCAAGTGTCTTATAATGAATACATGAGTCTACAAACCTAGACATCTCAAATGTCTTATAATGAATACACGATTCTACGAACTTAGACGTCTCAAATGTCTTACGAAGAATACATGATTTTACGATCATCCCCAGGCATCTCAAATGCCCTAATATAATCAAATAAACCCAGTACCCCATATATCATGCAAGAGTCATCCTACTCTAGTGTCACGCACGCTACAAGCGGCGATATCAAGATTTGGGTCATTCCTTGGCTATATCAACATGTATGTATAACCATACGCAAAACATTCAATGCAATCAAAAACACCTTATGCATTTCACATATATATAGTAATGCTCGTACGTCGCACGTACCTTAAATCTCCGAAGTCCGAGCCAAGCCTTGCTCGAGTTCCATGCCCCGAGGAATGATGTGCTAACACGATAAACAATTCACCATTATTTACGAACATGTAACCTATGCTCAAGCACACCCATATCCCTCACAACATTGTCAATACACGACAATTATCCTCTTAAAAGACCCGGGGCAGGGTACATGCAGGGAAGGAATAAATGAGACAATCGAAATTTGTTCAAGAATGCCCTACAAAAATCGAACCTCAATCTCACAATTTCGAACCCAATTAAATACCATAATTCATCTAAAATGTCAATTAATCAACCCATAGCATGAATAATCATCCCACATGCCAAACCCCCAAATTCGAAATCCAAGCCCTAAATTCGAACTCAATACCTTAAATTCGAACACAATTAAGCATTATAATGCGTCAACAACATGAATTAATCAATCCATAACAAGAATCACCACAACCCTTCCAAAACCCCCAAAATCGAACCCATTTCATGCACCCATCCAAAAATCGAACCCAAGCCAACGAAAATCGAAATCATTCGAGCCAATAAATCACAATTTGGCAGGGAATCACATCACAAGCATGGAAAAAGGGGTTAGGAAGGTTACCCAAACGAAATCGGAAGAAAAATCGACCAAAATCGATAAACCCTAGAATTTGGGGATCGCCGCTCTTTCTCAAAATCCGACTTCCACACGCGATGAAACTTCGAATTGATGGAGGGGAAAGGAGCGCCTCGTCGAGACGAAGCCGGCGGCGGGTCGCACGCGCCCAACGGCGGCCGGACGGCGGCGAGCGGAGCGCTTTTGCGCGCGGCAGCGCTGTAGCAGCGGGAAAATCGCACGCGGGAGAGAGGGAAGGAATTGGGGCTGAAATTGAAATTATGTCTAAAATTTTGGGTTCAAATGGTATTTATAGCAAAAATACCCCGAAAAATTAATAGCCCCACAAATACATCATGATTCCTTAAAAATCATCTGTTTTCAAAAACTCTCTCTCTAACTCCAAAACCCTCTACCGGTGCTCACATAGCACCCGAGATTCCGAGACACATCAAAAACCCAACTCTTAGGTTTTACACCGTAATGTGAATACAATCTCAACCTCTGGATCCAACGATCCCAACTACCCAAATAAACGAGCCCAGAAGGCCCAACACCTCGATTAAATCCCAAATCGCCACGTAAAACCACTTTAGGGATTATTAATACTCCGGGATTAACACCTATAATCCCTGGTCATCACAATATCCCCCACTAAAAGAATTTCGTCCTCGAAATTAGCACTGGTGTATCACGTAACACCCAGGCTACACAACAACATGAAGCCAGAACCTCGATTCTTGACCATATCAGAATCGTATTAATAAACGCGAGGATACTTACCTCTCATCTAACTCTGAAACAGAGCGACATACCAAAACCAACATATCACCCAAGAGGTAAAACGTACCTCGATGCGGGTCATCCCAAAAGTCAGTCCCTCATGACTGCGAAACAACTGATACTTACGACTGTAGATCAGACAGTCATCCTTCGTTCTAATACAACAGTACGAACACGTCCCGATGACACCTCAACCGTAAGAACGTTGACCTCGTGTCAACTCTGGAGTGGAGTAGACTTCCAAATCCATCATAACGTCAAAGAGCGTCAGCACAGCTCAACGCTAATAATCCAAAAGCAGTTAGTCAACTGAAACTGTAAGGATTCGAATCGCTCCTGATTCTATCGTAGATATCATTCCATGACATCTCTATCAAGACTCACGATGTCTAACATACATCGTTACGAGGGAAACACTAGTACAACCACGGTGTACACATATCAAACCTGGTTTCCACTTTCAAACTTCCTCCATCGAAGGAGTAGTCGCCTCATTGCAACTTAATTTGGGCAACTCACGGCCACAAATTCAAACAAAAGACATCTCACAAGATGTCCACCTCCGGATGTTCCAAGAATCACGTCCTGATCATAAATAACAACCGAGACTCCGCAGAGTTTAAATTTCTTAAGGGGCATGCAATAAACCCATTGCATCCTCAACGCTTGTGTCGTCAGCGACACTCAACCAATCCGAAATCCTGCCATCCCTTGAAAATCCTCGGATTTAACAATCCAAACTTGGGAAGGCTGTCGCATAACTCGAAGGAAAACACCAACAAGGGAAGTACCTTAACCCTCACAAGAAAATCCATCTTCAAGGGAGTCAACTAACTTCACGATTATTCCTCAATCATCGTGCCATGGAGATTCCCAATCTCAAGGTGTTCCATATCTCTCATCAGAGATTTAACCATCCAAAAATAGCATAACTCTATGCTTAACAGAGAGGAAATCTATAACTGGCATCCGTATACTCACCGGTATACCTGCCTAAGCACTGATATCACATGCATACTTAATGCACTCGGCTCGGGTATCTACCACATATCCCTAAGCCCCAAACACAACCGTCAATTCTGAGTCATTCCTTACTCAGTGGAGGATGAAAATCGACGATTAACAATACACGGTGTGATTCCCAAAATCAACACCACTTGCACCAACTTACCGAATCTTTCAAAGATTCCCAAATAGGTATAATACTACCTCCTTCCTCGCAAGGGAAGTGCCATCGAACTCGAGATCCACAAGTCTCGAACCATCGTTCGGAAAAACTGGATACAATAACACCCATTGTATCCCAATACACGGGTTCCTTTAGATTGAGTCAATAACAACCTGATGACTCTCTTGTAGGTACTCCAACATCCTGAGCTGTCCCAGACAAGTCTCCAAGATTAAACATAAACGTATACACGTTTCAGTGAGGCATGAACAACCTTAACCTCAATGACATGGTGACTACTAGAGTCCACCACAATCCTCATCGTATCACCTTGCGATTTGCCAAACTTGGTTCCAACGAGCAGTGTAACGGCTCTAGCAAGCCCATCATGGTGCTACACACACGCGGCAGACAACCTAGTCTCTGCCTCTTTAGGTTTACCTCAAACCTACCAATAAGACGGACGTTTCCACATGGTATAACATACTATGGGAGAAAAACTCAATAGAGTAATGGGTCTTTATCCAACATTCCTCAATGCCGATACACCCTGGACAACCCAATGTCCCTATGTACTTAACATAACCTGATCCTACTCCCTTAGGACCCATCCTACACCCTCAAGGGTGGTGTGACCATGTCCACCACATGTCACATCGACAGATAGCGAGTACTTTCCTCCATGATTACTCCTGTCGTCAAATCACATGGCCAAAAGCCATTCCAACGAGCATACCTCAAGGGTATCACCACTCGTAAAATGATCCCCCAATCGTAAGCTGCGGTACAATCACATGTACAGCGCATCCAACCATTCCTCGAGCAACCCGCTCGGTATAAGGGTCACGTCCATCGGTGTCGCACACACCACCTTGTGCTCGGTACTGGCACCCAAGGCATACCACAGAATACGTATACTCAACGCATCGATCATCGTAACGATGATGCATGTCTAATAAGACATCTCCTACACCATCGTCATCGTCATCCCGTGACGACACATGCCAACTCATGGCATCTAAAACATTGCCCACTAGTGACGATACATGTACATCAGCGTATGTCAATCCACTATCATGCTAGTAAAAATAGGCATAATAAAACATGTATATCAATGCATGCCAGCTACAATAAAGCTAATAAAATAGCAATATCTCATACCTCATCGCTAGTGATATAGCGTCATACCTGTCTCCGTCGCTCAATAATAGTGCGTAATCAGCACCCATCGCTCGAAGGCGGCAAAATCCTGTGCTGAGTACATAGCGGCAAAATCCCTCGCTATAGAATCGACGGCATGACACCTCGTCATATAATAAGTGGCATGAAACCTCGCTATATACCTGAGTATGAATCATCGTCCACATAGTAGCGGAAAGAGGCATCGCTATCAATACACCTGGCGGAATGAACCATCGCCAATCAATATAGCGGAATGAACCATCGCTATAAATACACCTAGCGGAATGAACCATCGCCAATCAATATAGCGGAATGAACCGTCGCTATAAATACACCTGGCGGAATGAACCATCGCCAATCAATATAGCGGAATGAACCGTCGCTATAAATACACCTGGCGGAATGAATCATCGCCAATCAATATAGCGGAATGAACCGTCGCTATAAATACACCTAGCGGAATGAACCATCGCCAATCAATATAGCGGAATGAACCGTCGCTATAAATACACCTGGCGGAATGAACCATCGCCAATAGATATAGCGGAAAGAACCATCGCTATAAATACACCTGGCGGAATGAACCATCGCCAATAGATATAGCGGAAAGAACCATCGCTATAAATACACCTGGCGGAATGAACCATCGCCAATAGATATAGCGGAAAGAACCATCGCTATAAATACACCTGGCGGAATGAACCATCGCCAATCAATATAGCGGAATGAACCGTCGCTATAAACCGTGTCCTCATAGAGAAATGAATATAAATCGACACAGCGGGACACATCACCGCTATCATCCGTGTCATCACATAGGAATGAATCATCATCCTAACAAGCGGCATCTCATCCTCGCTTCTTCATACAAGCGGTATCTCATCCTCGCTTCGTATGGCATACCCCGCCTCCATGTGCAAGCGAGCATCCCCGCCCGCTCCACATTTTTAGCGGTACAAGCATAAGCTTCTTCATACAAGCGGTATATCATCCTCGCTTCGTATGGAATACCCCGCCTCCATGTGCAAGCGAGCATCCCCGCCCGCTCCACATTTTTAGCGGTCAAGCGTAAGTATAAAAATTCTCACTGTCATAAGCAGGACTCCTGGAATGTATAATCATCATTCCTTTTTATACTCCATATTTCCTGTAACCTGCAACCATCAGGGTTAACAACAATAGCCATATACGCTATGCATCCACATTCAATTCATAATAAAAACACATTATGAGAATGTATGGTTTCACAAATAAATGTCATGATATCCTTCTTTAAATCCTTATTTCATCCTGAGCCCTTATCATTAGTACATTTTAATGCTTCTTGCTACTCCAGGAAAGCGGAATTCTTCCTCGCTTCCACTGGACTTTAGCGTTGCTACTCCATGTAAGCGGAACTCTTCATCGCTTCCAATGGACTTTAGCGTTGCTACTCCATATAAGCGGGACTCTTCATCGCTTCATATGGACTTTAGCATAAGCCATTAAAATCCTTACTAAGATAACTTTGACTCAAGACATGCATATGCAAAAACAATGCACAATAACATATATCATAACCTCAATGCACCACTTTGCATTCATCATGTGTCAACAAGACAACGTAAAATACATGTTACCTCGGAAATATCCCTTTATCTGATTTTCTTAAAACCAGCTTCCTTGGCACATAACACACGGAGTGCCAGACATCCCCATAAATGTCATCCTATCGTGTTCCACACGATTCCTGCAACCACAATGGTTAGCAATACCACTTTTCATATCATAAGAGCACATAAACAATTTGCTATGTCATACAACATTAATGCCATCATGCATAAATATGTGCTATCAATAACTTCCTAGGCCCTTAACAGCCCCAATGAGCAACCACTGCTCTGATACCACTAATGTAAGGACCCCAAGCCCTTAAAACCTTGATTAGTGTATTAACCACTATGTGTGGTACATGCTTTCTATAAAATGTCAATCGGGAAGCTCTGATGATACTTAATCATTGCCTGTCAATAAAAGACTCATATGTTTGCCCTTTACCAACCCCTTGGTGCCACTTTTCACATTGTAAACTTTTACAAAAATTTGGGCAGAGTCTCCCCATAAATAGAGCTATCCCAAAACAGAGTACAACACATAACAAAATTCCCGGCCAGGGAACACATAATACTCAACAGAAAGCAGTAATACAAGTAGATTCCCAGCCAGGGAAGACACCACACATATGTCAACAAAAGCGGGTTCCAACACCCACATAATACACCAATGACTCTCATATCATTCTAGCAATTCAACCTAATTGCATGCAACCTTAAATGAAAGAGAGAAAGGCTCATGCCTTTATATACAATCCATATACAAGTATAATCGTGCTCACATGCGAGCATCATGAATATGAATATGTATAAATCCTCAGGTGTATATATAGGTACTCTATACGATACCGTGCTCCATCAAGCCCTGGTACCACGATTCTGGGAGTACCTCAAATCAACAGCTCGAGCTCAGCTCCATAGCCATCGATGTACCTGTCCACCTGTCCCAACAGAGACAGCCCCCAACGGGGTGAGCATACCAATACACAAAATCCCATAATCATAATAATGAAATTCATAATTTACAACAAAGGTAAATGCTAATGAATTTAAATGATACTCCCTGGATGGCAACATCCTCATCCGGGATTCCGTGTACTGTCCCTGTTCTCACAACATCAAACTCATCAAATCTCATAAATCAGTAAATCAACACATTGATTTACACATCGCATGCCTGATCCTCGAATATCAACATATAGTGATTACAAATTCATTAAACATGCAATTACAGATATCACAATATCTAATACTGATTTCACAACCTTGCTATCAATCACAGATAGCTCAAATGCCTTAGCATTTATTTTACCAATCCTTCATTATACTTAGACATCTCAAGTGTCTTATAATGAATACATGAGTCTACAAACCTAGACATCTCAAATGTCTTATAATGAATACACGATTCTACGAACTTAGACGTCTCAAATGTCTTACGAAGAATACATGATTTTACGATCATCCCCAGGCATCTCAAATGCCCTAATATAATCAAATAAACCCAGTACCCCATATATCATGCAAGAGTCATCCTACTCTAGTGTCACGCACGCTACAAGCGGCGATATCAAGATTTGGGTCATTCCTTGGCTATATCAACATGTATGTATAACCATACGCAAAACATTCAATGCAATCAAAAACACCTTATGCATTTCACATATATATAGTAATGCTCGTACGTCGCACGTACCTTAAATCTCCGAAGTCCGAGCCAAGCCTTGCTCGAGTTCCATGCCCCGAGGAATGATGTGCTAACACGATAAACAATTCACCATTATTTACGAACATGTAACCTATGCTCAAGCACACCCATATCCCTCACAACATTGTCAATACACGACAATTATCCTCTTAAAAGACCCGGGGCAGGGTACATGCAGGGAAGGAATAAATGAGACAATCGAAATTTGTTCAAGAATGCCCTACAAAAATCGAACCTCAATCTCACAATTTCGAACCCAATTAAATACCATAATTCATCTAAAATGTCAATTAATCAACCCATAGCATGAATAATCATCCCACATGCCAAACCCCCAAATTCGAAATCCAAGCCCTAAATTCGAACTCAATACCTTAAATTCGAACACAATTAAGCATTATAATGCGTCAACAACATGAATTAATCAATCCATAACAAGAATCACCACAACCCTTCCAAAACCCCCAAAATCGAACCCATTTCATGCACCCATCCAAAATCGAACCCAAGCCAACGAAAATCGAAATCATTCGAGCCAATAAATCACAATTTGGCAGGGAATCACATCACAAGCATGGAAAAAGGGGTTAGGAAGGTTACCCAAACGAAATCGGAAGAAAAATCGACCAAAATCGATAAACCCTAGAATTTGGGGATCGCCGCTCTTTCTCAAAATCCGACTTCCACACGCGATGAAACTTCGAATTGATGGAGGGGAAAGGAGCGCCTCGTCGAGACGAAGCCGGCGGCGGGTCGCACGCGCCCAACGGCGGCCGGACGGCGGCGAGCGGAGCGCTTTTGCGCGCGGCAGCGCTGTAGCAGCGGGAAAATCGCACGCGGGAGAGAGGGAAGGAATTGGGGCTGAAATTGAAATTATGTCTAAAATTTTGGGTTCAAATGGTATTTATAGCAAAAATACCCCGAAAAATTAATAGCCCCACAAATACATCATGATTCCTTAAAAATCATCTGTTTTCAAAAACTCTCTCTCTAACTCCAAAACCCTCTACCGGTGCTCACATAGCACCCGAGATTCCGAGACACATCAAAAACCCAACTCTTAGGTTTTACACCGTAATGTGAATACAATCTCAACCTCTGGATCCAACGATCCCAACTACCCAAATAAACGAGCCCAGAAGGCCCAACACCTCGATTAAATCCCAAATCGCCACGTAAAACCACTTTAGGGATTATTAATACTCCGGGATTAACACCTATAATCCCTGGTCATCACATGTTCCCACTTCCACTTCGGTATCTCCAAGCTTTTCAACTCGCCGCCAGGTCTATGCCTCTCTGCCTTAACCTGCTGGCAGATCAAGCACCTCTTTACAAAAGCGACGACATCAGATTTCATCCTTTTCCACCAAAACTGACCACGTAGATCTTTATACATCTTCTTCCCGCCTGGGTGGATGCTAAGTCTGCTACTATGAGCTCGCTCCAAGATCCCTCTACGCAACTCCGGCGTACTCGGAACCACCCAACGGTTACCCAACCTCAAAGATCCGTCATCGGCCACTCTGAATTTCGTTGGCTGACCAAGATGTACTAAAGATATCCACCTCTGGACCTCATCATCTGACCTCTGAGCTCTCCTGATGTTCTCATAGATATCTGGCTCAGCTAACAAGGTCGATACATACACAGGTGATGCATCTATGTCGAAATCATAGCCCAGATGGCAATAGGAGGTCATCATGGCTGACAAATGGATGACGTCCTCAGCAGAACTCCTTACTTTCCGGCTCAAAGCATCTGCTGTCAAATTAGCTTTTCCGGGATGGTACTCAATCTCACAATCATAGTCCTTGAGTAAGTCCATCCACCTCCTCTGCCTCATGTTCAGCTCTGCCTGAGTGAATAAAAACTTGAGGCTCTTGTGATCCGTATAAATGGTAAACGAAGTACCATACAAATAATGTCTCCAAATCTTCAGGGCGAAGATGATAGCCGCCAGTTCCAAGTCATGGACTGGGTATCTCGTCTCATGCAACTTCAGCTGCCTCGATGCATAAGCTACCACATGCCTATCTTGCATCAGTACACACCCAAGGCCCTGAAGTGATGCATCGGTATACAAAAAAAATCTGGAGTTCTCCGTAGGGATCACTAACACTGGCGCCGTCGTCAAACGGTGCTTCAACTCCTGGAAGCTCTCCTCACAAGCTTCTGACCAAAAGAAAGGTACTCTCTTCTGGGTCAACTGTGTCAACGGTTTGGCAATCTTCGAAAAGCCCTCGACGAAGCGTCGATAATAACCGGTCAAACCAAGGAAGCTCCGAATCTCAGGCACAGAAGTGGGGGCAGCCCACTCCATCACAGCTTTGATCTTCCTGGGATCCACAGATATTCCGCTGCTCGATATGACATGGCCCAGAAATACTACACTGCTCAACCAAACTCACACTTACTGAGCTTGGCATACAACTGGTGATCTCGGAGAATCTGGAGCACTGTCCTCAAGTGTTCCACGTGCTCTTCCTCGCTCTGGGAATAGATGAGAATGTCGTCGATGAACACGATGACGAACTGATCAAGATACGGCTGAAACACTCTGTTCATCAAGCTCATAAAGACCGCTGGAGCATTCGTCACACCGAACGGCATCACTAAGAACTCATAATGTCCATATCGAGTCCGAAACACTGTCTTCTGTACATCTTCCTCTCTGACTCGAATCTGATGGTACCCGGACCTCAAATCAATCTTGCTATACAGTCTGGTACCTTGCAACTGGTCAAACAGATCATCAATCCTTGGGAGAGGATACTTGTTCTATATTGTGGATTTATTCAGTTGTCGGTAATCGATGCACAACCGCATCGAACCGTCCTTCTTCTTCACAAAGAGAACCGGTGCGCCCCATGGCGATGCGCTCGGGCGTATATATCCCTTGTCAAGGAGATCCTGCAACTGTTCCTTCAATTCCCTCAACTCCGTCGGTGCCATCCTGTAAGGTGCACGAGAGATAGCGGATGTCCCCGGTAACAACTCAATCCCAAACTCAACTTCCTTAGCCGGTGGGAATCCTGGGATCTCTTCTGGGAACACATCAGCAAACTCTGCTACCACTGGTACATCCTCAACTCTCAATTCCTTATTCTTCCCAGACGTGTCCACGGCATAGATGAGATAGCCCGTGTGGCCACGTTCCAACAGCTGAGTCATCTTGATCGCTGAAATCAACGGAATCTTCGCACGAGAACCGTTGCCATAGAAAGTCCACTGACTACCCAAATCAGGTCTGAACTTTACTGTCTTCTGCCGGCAATCTATCATTGCCTGATATCTGTTCAGAACATCAATGCCCAAGATGCAGTCGAAGTCCGACATACCCAACACAATCAAGTCTGTCTTCAACTCGTTGCCCTCAAAATAAATGAGGCAATCTGCCATGAACTGATCAGCAACGACATTTCTTCCAGTGGGTGTCGAGACAAGGAGAGGCGTGGGTAGAGAAGACGTGCGCATATGGTGTCTCTCCACAAAACCAACAGATACAAAAGAGTGGGATGCCCCTGTATTTATCAAAATAAAAGCAGGGTACGTAAATAAATGACACGTACCAGCGATCACCTCCTCTGGGGTTGCCCGGGCCTGCTCTCTAGTCAGCGCATACACCTGTCCCTGGGGCGGTCCCACTGTCTGACCTCCCGATGGTCGAGGCCCAAACTGCTGCCTCTGGTGTACTGTCCTGTCATCAAACCTCGGCCTGTTGCCCTGAAACTCTGACTGTCCTCCCCGGGTGGGGCAATACCGAGAGATGTGGCCCATCTTGCCACAGCTATAACAGGCAGGGCACTTACTTGAAGAATGTGGCCCTCCACAATTGTCGCACCTTGGTTCCCCCGATCTATTCCCTTGTGAAGATCCTCGATTGGCCGACCAATTCTTCTTGTTCTCCTGTTTCTGACCAAAGAACTTCTTTCCACCAAACCGTGAAGATGAAGAGGCACCACGAGGTTTAAATGGCTCTCCTCGGGGCCTCAAGCTGTCATTAGTTTGCCTCTGTTGTGGTACTTGTGGTGGCACAGCACTAGGATAAGCTCCAACCATGTTTGGATCAGTTCGTCATAGTTTCCATTGACGATGTACTTATTTACTCTCGAACTGAAGAGGAACATGTAAGGCACTTGAGAACAGTACTCCAGATCCTTAGGGATCATCAGTTGTATGCAAAGCTCAGTAAGTACGAGTTCTGGTCGAGCAGTGTAGTATCCTTGGATCATGTTATATCAAGATCGTTAAGCCACTGGCACGGTTGACTCAGGAAGGAGTCCCATTATTTTGGTCCGAAGCTTGTGAGAAAAGCTTCCAAGGATTAAAGCGTCGTCTGACGACAGTGCCAGGGTTGGTGATTCCTTCTGAAGACAAGAGGTTGTCTTGTACACGAATACATCACTTCAAGGTTTGGGCTATGTTTTGATGCGAGATAAGCTTGTGCTGGCTTATGCATCAAGGCGGTTGAAACCACATGAGGCTAAGTACCCAGTCCACGATTTGGAGCTGGCAGCCATTATGTTTACCTTGGAATTTGGAGGCATTACTTGGATGGTACGTCGTTTACCGTCTACACGGACCATAAGAGCCTGAAGTTTTGTTCACACAGGCTGAGTTGAATATGCGACAAAGAGGATGAATGGACTTACCCAAGGATTTTGACTGTAAGATTGAGTGCCATCCTGGTAAAGCAACTTAATAGCAGGCACCCTAAGTCGGAAGTGAAAAGTACTGCTGAGGACATTATATGTTTATCAGCGATGATGACTTCTTATTGCCGTCCGGGCTATGATATTGATGTGGACACGTCGCCGGTGCGAGTGTCGATCTTGTTGGCCGAGCCAGACATATTTGAGGTTTTCAGGAAAGCCAGAGATCGGATGATGAGGTTCAAAGATGGTCATCTATAGTACTTCAAGGACGGTCATCGAAGTTCAGAGTGGCAGAAGATGATTCATTAAGATTGGGCCACCGATGGGTAGTCCCAAATACGCCGGAGTTGCGTAAAGGAATCTTGGAGCAAGCTCACCATAGTCGGTTCAGTATCCACCCAGGAAGAAGAAAGATGTACAAGGACCTAAGTGGTCGATTCTAGTTGAGACATATGAAGCGTGATGTTGTGGCCTTGTCAAAAGATGTTTGATCTGCCAGCAGGTAAAGGCAGAAAGACATAGGCCTGATGGCGAGCTGAAGAGCTCGGAAGTACCCCAATGGAAGTGGCGGCATGTATCTATGGACTTTGTAACCCACTTGCCAAGAGCGGCCTCTGGATTCGATACGATCTGGGTGATCGTGGATAGACTGATGAAGTAGCTCACTTCATCCTTTGTCATGTGTCTTTCACATGCCTAAGGATGGCCAATTACATGTGCGGGATGTAGTGAGCTTACATGGTGTTCCAGTCTTGATGGTGTCTGACAGAGACCCAAGGTTTACTTCGCACTCGAGGATATGATGAGGACATGTGTATTGGAGTTTGATACTCCGTGACAAGATTCTATACCACTGGTAGAGTTCTCCTTTAAATAACAGCTATCAGGCGAGCATTCAAATGGCCCTTGGAACTCTTTATGGACAACGATGTAAGTCACCGCTATATTGGGAGGACTTGACTAGTAAAGCGGTCGGATGACCGGATATGATTAAGGATATGTAAGACAAGATTAAGTTGATACGCCAAAAGATGAAGGTGACCCAGGATAGGCAAGCAGCCTATGCCAACAAGCGGCGATGACCGCTAGAATTCCAAGTAGAAGACAGGGTCTTCTTGAAAATCTCACCCTCCAGAGGTGTAATTCGTTTTGGTATGCGGGAAAGTTATCCCCGAGGTATGTTGGGCCATATGAAGTATTGCAGCGTACCAGTACTTTGGCTTACTGTTTGGCTCTACCATCGTCTTTATCTGGGATGTATGATGTTTCCATGCCTCTATGTTACGGAAGTATGAACCAGACCCGTCTCATGTATTACAGTCTACTGAAGTGCAGTTGGACTCAGGGGTATCCTACGTTGAACGACCGGTCAGAATTCTGGATCGAGAGGATCGCAGATTACGAAGTAAGTCTTACCGATGGTCGAAGTTCAGTGGGATTGTCGGGGTGTCGAGGAGACTACGTAGGAGACGGAGCGGCATATGGTACAGCACTGCCCGGAACTAATCTCTAGTATGTGATTATGTTTAATTTCTTGTTGGGTAAGTGCATGCGATTTCGAGGACGAAATCTTATAAGTAGGGGAGTAATGTGATGCCCCGAAATTAATTAATGGTAACCTGGACATTAATTATGTTTATATGATGAATTATCACGATGATCAAGTTATGTGTGGAAATGATGTATTAACATGATTTAAGGATGTTTATTTGAATTATGAGGAAGGTATAGATTTAATGAAGTCGGTTGCATTTTTGTAAATGCTTTTGAAATAACATGTTAGCGTATCTTTTACATCATGTTAAGTGTCGGGGTACAATTTAATTAAACCCACATAACCTCCCACTACCCCACCTCTTTAACTCACTTTCCCCTTTTACACTCAAAATCCCCAAAACCATTTCTCCCAAACCCTTTTCCCCAATTTTCGAGTTTGGCACTAAGGTGGGAAAGAAATCCTTGCAAAAGCTTCACCCTTGTGATTCTTGGTAAGATTTAAGCCCTATGATGTGTATATATCACTCCTTGAAGTTTTTGTAAAGTTTTATTTAAGTTTGTGTTGATTTTGGAGGGTTTGAAATGGATTTAAATGGGTATGTGTTATTTATGGTTGGGGAATGATTTTTGAAGTGTTTTAAGTGGGTTTTAGTGGGTTATGATGTTATTGTTATTGTTGGGAAGTTTGGTGTTGTAAGGTATGAAGTAAGCTTGGAAGATGCACATAAAAATGGTGAAATCGCGGCCACTGTAAGTGGCGATCGATCGCTACAAAAGCAGCGATCGATCGCCGAGAAGCAGTACGCGAAGAAGAGCTTAGGCGATCGATCGCCTCAAATGGCGCGATCGATCGCCAACGTCCAGTAGCGAAATAAGCATCAAGGCGATCGATCGCCTCATTTTAAGCGATCGATCGCCGCTAAGTGAAAAATCAGGCGATCGATCGCCTCATTTTGAGCGATCGATCGCCACTGTTCAAAAATGGGAAAATGTAGATTTTTGATATTTTTGTGGGATTTTTGGATATTGGGCTATATTTAGCTTCTAATATCGATTTGTATGGTTATGTAGAACCATCCCAGGTACCCACAACTTCAAGGAGAGAAATTCCTACAACTTCTCCATTTTTGGACTTAAGGTACGTAAGAGGCGTACGGGCATCGGACGGTAACACACCCTTAACTCCGACTATACATTAATTTCATAAGTGTTTACGATGTTTATGATGATGTTATGATAAATGAAGATTATATGATGTTTATAATGATGATTACGCTAAGCAAGTTTGTGATGATGATGGTATGATAAATGAAGATGATATGATGTTTATAATGATGATTATGATAAGTAAGTTATGATGATGATGATTATGGTGATGAAGCTTATGATGATGATTTTGATAAGTAAGTTTATGACGATGGGATACGATGTTATTATGTGGTAAGACGCCACGGGGTAAGATGCCCATATGATAAGAGACTATACTCCTATATTATGACTATGAATGCATAAGAATTTACGATGCCACGATGATGTGTATAATGCATGAAGATGATAAGACGTTTAAGATGATGTTGTGATAAGTAAGTTCACGATGAAGACGATTTGATAATGATGAATCAAGATGATAAGATATTTACGATGATGTTATGACGAATAAAGATGATTTTATGATGAATAAAGATGACAAGATGCTTATAATGATGTTATGATAAATGATGATGATATGATGTTACTATAACGATTATGATGAGACGATGACGTCTATAAGATGATAATGTTTACATGGTAATGATGTTTACAAGATGATGATGTTTATAAGATGCTACGATGTTTATGATGAATATGAAACTATGTTCTTAAGAATGGTTGAATGTCCGGTGGTTATTATGGGCAAGCGAGGAAGGTCTTGCCGCTCACATAAATGAGCGATGGGGTACATCCGCTATCAAGGTGTAGCGATGGGTATCATCCGCTGAGCGATGGGGTACATCCGCTATCAAGGTGTAGCGACGGGTATCATCCGCTGAATAAGAGATACATCCGCTATCAAGGCGTAGCGATGGGTATCATAAGATGTGTTATGTCGAGCGAGGGGGGCCAATTGTGCCGCTGTCATAATAGCACCCGGACAGTCCCATATCTAATTAACATAGTTTGTTATGAGCATATATGTGAAGTATGATGTTTAATCATTTATGGCAAGAACTAATGATTTTATGCATGACTATGAAACAGGGACAACCAAAGAGGGTTAATACGATTAACCAGGAAGTATATGTTATCAATTACTTTCATGCATTTATTTATATGCCATTTCCTTATGATGTTAAGTAACGATGTAAATGCTCATGATGGGTTGTTCCTGTAGGTACACCTTTGGACTAATGGACTAAGGGCTGGGTTGAGGCAGTGAGCCTTGAGAAGCATGGAAGAAGTTAGGATGCAAGAACTTTTGGATAGTATCTACTCTAGGAGTAGAATAATTCTATCGCCTTAACATTCATTTTGTGAATGTAATTATTTAGCTTTATTTAGCTTTTAAAATTTCATTCTCGGCCCATAATTTTACTAGCTCTAAGCTACAACTGAAACTCTAAGACGTTATAAATGCATGTTTAGTCCCTAATAGGTGATTAAGACGATATCAAGGTAGGAAGACCCTACATTAGTGGTATCAGAGCAGTGGTTAGATAACTCGGGAATGAGTGAAGGGTAGCCTTAGCAATAAGTTGGCTAGGTGCTTACTTTTAAACATGCTTTGTGCATATGTTGCAAATAAAGTATATGATGTTGCACTAACATGTTTTATTTCTCTAACGATGTATTATATGAACTGCTTTTGGGTATCGTTGTTAACCCTTGTCTTGCAGTATAGCAGCAAATGCTAAAGTAAACGACACGATTTCATGTGCGCTTCTCCGTCGCCTCTAGTAGTCTCGACCCCCGCCGGAAGAAGTTTGATAACTGATCAGATTGGTTAAGACGGCCTCATTTATTTTGAGGATAACGAACTGAGGACAGACTTGATTGTTCTGGGGATGTCAGTTTGGAGGCATTGATGTTCTGAACGGGTATCAGGCAGTTGTGGACTGCAGACAAGGACTGTCCGATTCAGGTCTGATATAGGAGTCCGATGGACATTCTATGGGGATGATTTCCATTCAAGGATTCCGTTAATATCTGTTGTCAAGATGGCACGGTTATTGGAACGAAACCACAAAGGATATTTCAACTATACTGTGGTTATTACTGAAAGAAGAAAGAGTTAAAGGTTGAGGATGTACCCGTAGTGGCAGTGTTTCCTGATGCATTTCCGGAAGAGATTCCCGGATTCCCACCGACGAGAGAGGTCGAGTTTGGGATTAAGTTACTACTAGGGACGCCTGCCATTTCTCGTGCCCGTATAGGATGGCACCAGCGGAGTTAAGGGAATTAAAGGTTCAGTTGCAAGAGCTCCTTGGCAAGGACTATATACACCCTAGCATATCGCCTTGGGATGCACCAGTCCTATTTGTCGAAAAGAAAGATGGTTCGTTGCGGTTGTGCACCGATTTCAGGCAACTGAACAAAGCCATAGTGAAGAATAAGTATCCGCTTCCGGGGATCGACGATTTGTTTGATCAGCTGCAGAGTACGGGGCTCTACAGTAAGATCGATCTGAGATCGGGGTATCATCAGATTCGAGTTCGAGAGGATGATGTACAGAAGACAGCTTCCAGGACTAGATATGGGCACTACGGATTCTTAGTCATGCCCTTTGGGGTGACGGATTCCCCAACTATTTTATGAGCCTGATGAACAGGGTGATCCAACCATGTTTGGATCAGTTCGTCATAGTTTCCATTGACGATGTACTTATTTACTCTCGAACTGAAGAGGAACATGTAAGGCACTTGAGAACAGTACTCCAGATCCTTAGGGATCATCAGTTGTATGCAAAGCTCAGTAAGTACGAGTTCTGGTCGAGCAGTGTAGTATCCTTGGATCATGTTATATCAAGATCGTTAAGCCGCTGGCACGGTTGACTCAGGAAGGAGTCCCATTATTTTGGTCCGAAGCTTGTGAGAAAAGCTTCCAAGGATTGAAGCGTCGTCTGACGACAGTGCCAGGGTTGGTGATTCCTTCTGAAGACAAGAGGTTGTCTTGTACACGAATACATCACTTCAAGGTTTGGGCTATGTTTTGATGCGAGATAAGCTTGTGCTGGCTTATGCATCAAGGCGGTTGAAACCACATGAGGCTAAGTACCCAGTCCACGATTTGGAGCTGGCAGCCATTATGTTTACCTTGGAATTTGGAGGCATTACTTGGATGGTACGTCGTTTACCGTCTACACGGACCATAAGAGCCTGAAGTTTTGTTCACACAGGCTGAGTTGAATATGCGACAAAGAGGATGAATGGACTTACCCAAGGATTTTGACTGTAAGATTGAGTGCCATCCTGGTAAAGCAACTTAATAGCAGGCACCCTAAGTCGGAAGTGAAAAGTACTGCTGAGGACATTATATGTTTATCAGCGATGATGACTTCTTATTGCCGTCCGGGCTATGATATTGATGTGGACACGTCGCCGGTGCGAGTGTCGATCTTGTTGGCCGAGCCAGACATATTTGAGGTTTTCAGGAAAGCCAGAGATCGGATGATGAGGTTCAAATATGGTCATCTATAGTACTTCAAGGACGGTCATCGAAGTTCAGAGTGGCAGAAGATGATTCATTAAGATTGGGCCACCGATGGGTAGTCCCAAATACGCCGGAGTTGCGTAAAGGAATCTTGGAGCAAGCTCACCATAGTCGGTTCAGTATCCACCCAGGAAGAAGAAAGATGTACAAGGACCTAAGTGGTCGATTCTAGTTGAGACATATGAAGCGTGATGTTGTGGCCTTGTCAAAAGATGTTTGATCTGCCAGCAGGTAAAGGCAGAAAGACATAGGCCTGATGGCGAGCTGAAGAGCTCGGAAGTACCCCAATGGAAGTGGCGGCATGTATCTATGGACTTTGTAACCCACTTGCCAAGAGCGGCCTCTGGATTCGATACGATCTGGGTGATCGTGGATAGACTGATGAAGTAGCTCACTTCATCCTTTGTCATGTGTCTTTCACATGCCTAAGGATGGCCAATTACATGTGCGGGATGTAGTGAGCTTACATGGTGTTCCAGTCTTGATGGTGTCTGACAGAGACCCAAGGTTTACTTCGCACTCGAGGATATGATGAGGACATGTGTATTGGAGTTTGATACTCCGTGACAAGATTCTATACCACTGGTAGAGTTCTCCTTTAAATAACAGCTATCAGGCGAGCATTCAAATGGCCCTTGGAACTCTTTATGGACAACGATGTAAGTCACCGCTATATTGGGAGGACTTGACTAGTAAAGCGGTCGGATGACCGGATATGATTAAGGATATGTAAGACAAGATTAAGTTGATACGCCAAAAGATGAAGGTGACCCAGGATAGGCAAGCAGCCTATGCCAACAAGCGGCGATGACCGCTAGAATTCCAAGTAGAAGACAGGGTCTTCTTGAAAATCTCACCCTCCAGAGGTGTAATTCGTTTTGGTATGCGGGAAAGTTATCCCCGAGGTATGTTGGGCCATATGAAGTATTGCAGCGTACCAGTACTTTGGCTTACTGTTTGGCTCTACCATCGTCTTTATCTGGGATGTATGATGTTTCCATGCCTCTATGTTACGGAAGTATGAACCAGACCCGTCTCATGTATTACAGTCTACTGAAGTGCAGTTGGACTCAGGGGTATCCTACGTTGAACGACCGGTCAGAATTCTGGATCGAGAGGATCGCAGATTACGAAGTAAGTCTTACCGATGGTCGAAGTTCAGTGGGATTGTCGGGGTGTCGAGGAGACTACGTAGGAGACGGAGCGGCATATGGTACAGCACTGCCCGGAACTAATCTCTAGTATGTGATTATGTTTAATTTCTTGTTGGGTAAGTGCATGCGATTTCGAGGACGAAATCTTATAAGTAGGGGAGTAATGTGATGCCCCGAAATTAATTAATGGTAACCTGGACATTAATTATGTTTATATGATGAATTATCACGATGATCAAGTTATGTGTGGAAATGATGTATTAACATGATTTAAGGATGTTTATTTGAATTATGAGGAAGGTATAGATTTAATGAAGTCGGTTGCATTTTTGTAAATGCTTTTGAAATAACATGTTAGCGTATCTTTTACATCATGTTAAGTGTCGGGGTACAATTTAATTAAACCCACATAACCTCCCACTACCCCACCTCTTTAACTCACTTTCCCCTTTTACACTCAAAATCCCCAAAACCATTTCTCCCAAACCCTTTTCCCCAATTTTCGAGTTTGGCACTAAGGTGGGAAAGAAATCCTTGCAAAAGCTTCACCCTTGTGATTCTTGGTAAGATTTAAGCCCTATGATGTGTATATATCACTCCTTGAAGTTTTTGTAAAGTTTTATTTAAGTTTGTGTTGATTTTGGAGGGTTTGAAATGGATTTAAATGGGTATGTGTTATTTATGGTTGGGGAATGATTTTTGAAGTGTTTTAAGTGGGTTTTAGTGGGTTATGATGTTATTGTTATTGTTGGGAAGTTTGGTGTTGTAAGGTATGAAGTAAGCTTGGAAGATGCACATAAAAATGGTGAAATCGCGGCCACTGTAAGTGGCGATCGATCGCTACAAAAGCAGCGATCGATCGCCGAGAAGCAGTACGCGAAGAAGAGCTTAGGCGATCGATCGCCTCAAATGGCGCGATCGATCGCCAACGTCCAGTAGCGAAATAAGCATCAAGGCGATCGATCGCCTCATTTTAAGCGATCGATCGCCGCTAAGTGAAAAATCAGGCGATCGATCGCCTCATTTTGAGCGATCGATCGCCACTGTTCAAAAATGGGAAAATGTAGATTTTTGATATTTTTGTGGGATTTTTGGATATTGGGCTATATTTAGCTTCTAATATCGATTTGTATGGTTATGTAGAACCATCCCAGGTACCCACAACTTCAAGGAGAGAAATTCCTACAACTTCTCCATTTTTGGACTTAAGGTACGTAAGAGGCGTACGGGCATCGGACGGTAACACACCCTTAACTCCGACTATACATTAATTTCATAAGTGTTTACGATGTTTATGATGATGTTATGATAAATGAAGATTATATGATGTTTATAATGATGATTACGATAAGCAAGTTTGTGATGATGATGGTATGATAAATGAAGATGATATGATGTTTATAATGATGATTATGATAAGTAAGTTATGATGATGATGATTATGGTGATGAAGCTTATGATGATGATTTTGATAAGTAAGTTTATGACGATGGGATACGATGTTATTATGTGGTAAGACGCCACGGGGTAAGATGCCCATATGATAAGAGACTATACTCCTATATTATGACTATGAATGCATAAGAATTTACGATGCCACGATGATGTGTATAATGCATGAAGATGATAAGACGTTTAAGATGATGTTGTGATAAGTAAGTTCACGATGAAGACGATTTGATAATGATGAATCAAGATGATAAGATATTTACGATGATGTTATGACGAATAAAGATGATTTTATGATGAATAAAGATGACAAGATGCTTATAATGATGTTATGATAAATGATGATGATATGATGTTACTATAACGATTATGATGAGACGATGACGTCTATAAGATGATAATGTTTACATGGTAATGATGTTTACAAGATGATGATGTTTATAAGATGCTACGATGTTTATGATGAATATGAAACTATGTTCTTAAGAATGGTTGAATGTCCGGTGGTTATTATGGGCAAGCGAGGAAGGTCTTGCCGCTCACATAAATGAGCGATGGGGTACATCCGCTATCAAGGTGTAGCGATGGGTATCATCCGCTGAGCGATGGGGTACATCCGCTATCAAGGTGTAGCGACGGGTATCATCCGCTGAATAAGAGATACATCCGCTATCAAGGCGTAGCGATGGGTATCATAAGATGTGTTATGTCGAGCGAGGGGGGCCAATTGTGCCGCTGTCATAATAGCACCCGGACAGTCCCATATCTAATTAACATAGTTTGTTATGAGCATATATGTGAAGTATGATGTTTAATCATTTATGGCAAGAACTAATGATTTTATGCATGACTATGAAACAGGGACAACCAAAGAGGGTTAATACGATTAACCAGGAAGTATATGTTATCAATTACTTTCATGCATTTATTTATATGCCATTTCCTTATGATGTTAAGTAACGATGTAAATGCTCATGATGGGTTGTTCCTGTAGGTACACCTTTGGACTAATGGACTAAGGGCTGGGTTGAGGCAGTGAGCCTTGAGAAGCATGGAAGATGTTAGGATGCAAGAACTTTTGGATAGTATCTACTCTAGGAGTAGAATAATTCTATCGCCTTAACATTCATTTTGTGAATGTAATTATTTAGCTTTATTTAGCTTTTAAAATTTCATTCTCGGCCCATAATTTTACTAGCTCTAAGCTACAACTGAAACTCTAAGACGTTATAAATGCATGTTTAGTCCCTAATAGGTGATTAAGACGATATCAAGGTAGGAAGACCCTACAGTAAGACAGAAACTGAGTCAAGTTAATCTCACCGGGTAGCAATAACTGAGCCACTGGCTCCATGCCTACTGCTGGTGGAGGTAGAGGGTTCACTTGTCCAACGCTAGCGTTAACACTGCCCACATCGCCAACTTCTTCGTTAAGGTTCCCCGCATTCATAGCAGCCATGCTGTAACACAAAGGTTAACAACAATTCCAAAACAATTATACATGTTATGCCGTTAGATAACAGGAATGATAATAAGCATGTTAGTATAACAGAATATACATCAATATGCACCACATGCATAAACATGCCTCAAATGTAAGCACCTAGCCAATCATGCTAAGGCTACCCTTCACTCGTTCCCGGGTTCTCTAACCACTGCTCTGATACCACTAATGTAAGGACCCTAATCCTTAAGTGCGGATCCAAGGCATAATTAGAGCTAATATAAATGATCAGAGTGAATTAATCGTGTTGAGGCTATGAGCCTAAAAGTTACATGCCAATGAGGACTATCAATGGATTAATTACATTCCCCATCAAAAGAATGTTATCAGTTATAGCTTTACACTACTCCTAGAGTAGACACTATACAAAATAATCCTGTCCATCATCTACCAAAAGTGCTCTTCAAGCTCATGGTCTCAACCCGTCTTAGCCCCCTTCATATCATGCCAAAAGTACCTACAAGGACAACCCCCAAACATGAGCAATAATATCATTCATATTCAACACAATATGAATATAAAGCGTAAATGCATAAAACACAATTAAAACACTTCCTGTTTTCCCATGCATTTCAAAACGCTTCCAGTTTGGTTGTCCTTGTACCATAACTCATGAGTATAATCAATAGATTATTTTTAATGGTCTAGACATGTCATGACATAATACCATCTCATCAATATCAAATACCGGTCACCATTCCCTAGTCTGTCCATCACAATGTATTTTAATGCCCCTCGCTTATTTACATATAGGCGGCAAAGAATAACCTCGCTTCAATGGACATGCAGTACTCCCACCCCTCGACTCACATTGAGCGGCAAATATCCTTTCCTCGCCCTATATGATAACCACGCTCAAATGTGACATGCGGCGCTCCCACCCCTCGCTTCACATTTAGCGGAACCAAAACAAATAGCGGCAAGCATTAAAATCATCAAGGGATGACCACGACTCATGGGATGTGCACCAATAACCATATGCATCTACAATCATCATGCATAATTCAACATGTATTTGCATCCACAATGCATAATCACGTATATACTCGCATCCACAATGCATAAACAATGAGTATATTAGATACATGTACCGTTGGGTGCCCGTACGTCCTCTACGTACCTTTCCAAAAGTGGAATTGATATGGCTTCAGTTCCTTGGTTGCGTTGCTACCTGGGATGGTTCTACACAATCACACAACCCCATATTAGAAGCCAAATAATAGTCAAATACCCAAAAATTCGACAAAAGAACGCATTTCCCAAAAATCCACAGTTGGCGATCGATCGCTTGGCTGAGGCGATCGATCGCCTCAATTTTTCCTTCGCGGCGATCGATCGCGCCAAACATGGCGATCGATCGCCTAACCCTTGGATTGGCCACTGCCTCTCGGCGATCGGTCGCCTCATATCAGGCGATCGATCGCCTGTCCCGCAAATTTGGTACTGCCCATCGGCGATCGATCGCCCCATTTCAGGCGGTCGATCGCCTCGCACAGACTCGCGATTTTTCACCATTTTTGCATACCAAAACCTTCCAATCCATACCAACACTTAAACCATCAAACCAACAACATAAATAACAACATAAACCTTCAAAATACACCTCAAAACAAACATAAATCCAACCCTCAACCAAAACCACAACAACCCAACACAAACCCATTTTAAAATCCTTCAAAACCATACCAAACTTGAATAAAACCTTACAAAATCAACAATGAGGTATCCATACCTCTTGGGGACCTCAAATCTCCCAATAAACTCCACAAATCAAGATTTTTGGAAGGATTTCCTTTACCCTTGAGCACAAACTCGAAAATGAGGGAAAGGAGGGTTTGGGTGGTGTAATTTGGTAAAGGTAAAATGATTTGGTAAAGGTGGGGGTTGGGGTATAAGGGTTTGAGTTTAAACTAAAATGCATCCACAAACCCATGGTGTATAAAACACCCCAACATGATATTTTCAAAAGCATTAATCCAAAATGCACCAAAATATCAATTAACTCATGCTTTCCAAATAATTGCTAATCATGGCAAATAAATCATGCTAAAAGCAATTTTCCCCAACATGCACAATATGCACCCTGAAATGCACTCCCGGGTCATCCTTTCCATGTGACCATGCATTTCCACACATTAAATAAATCCAGCATAAAATCAATTAATTACCACCATGATTAACCATATAAACACAATTAATGCTCAAATTGCCATTAATCATTTCGGGGATATCACAGTATGGCATCTTACCATATCATAACATCGTGTGGCATCTGTGATGACCAGGGATTATAGGTGTTAATCCCGTAGTGTTAATAATCCCTAAAGTGGTTTTACGTGGTGATTTGGAGTTTAATCGAGGTGTTGGGCCTTCTGGGCTCGTTTATTTGGGTAGTTGGGATCGTTGGATCCAGAGGTTGAGATTGTATTCTCATTTGGGTGAAAAACCTAAGAGTTGGGTTTTTGATGTGTCTCGGGATCTCGGGTGCTGTGTGAGCACCGGTAGGGGGTTTTGGAGTTAGAGAGAGAGTTTTTGAAAACAGATGATTTTTAATGAATCATGATGTATTTGTGGGGCTATTAATTTTTCGGGGTATTTTTGCTATAAATACCAATTGAACCCAAAATTTTAGATTTTATTTCATTTCAGCCCTCTTCTCTTCTCTCTCTCTCCCGCGCGCCAGCCCCTTCCCGATCTCCCCTGCCCCCGCCGCTTCAGGCGCTTCGCCCGCCGCCGTCCGGCCGCCGTTCGGCGCGTGCGACCTATCACCGGCTTCGTCTCGTCGAGGCGCAGCTATCCCCTCCGTCAATTTGAAGTTTCGTCGCGTTTTGAAGTCGGATTTGGCAGGAAGGCATCGATCCCCAATTTCTAGGGTTCATCGGATTTCGTCCGATTTCTTCCGATTTTCGATTGGGTAACCTCCCTTACCCCTTTTTCGTCATTTTCGTGTATTTCCCTGCCATTATTGTGTTCGAATTTGATGAATTATAAGGGTTCGAATTTAAGGGCTTGTTTGGGTTCGAATTTAAAGGTTTTGAGTTCGAAAATTGGGGGTTTTTGGCAAGGGGTGTTGATTCTTGCTTGGATAGCTTAATTCACATTTTAGATGAATTATGGTATTTATTTGGGTTCGATTTGTGAGATAAGGGTTCGAAAATTGGTAGGGTGTTCTTGAACAATTTTCGATATTGTCTCATTTATTTCCCTCCCTGCATGTACCCTGCCCCGGGTCTTTTAAAAGGTTAATTGTCGTGTGTTGACAATTTTTTGAGGGATATGGGTGTGCTTGAGCATAGGTTACATGTTGGTAAATAATTGTGAATTATTTATCGTGTTAGCACATCGTTCCTCGGGGCATGGAACTCGAGCAAGGTTTGGCTCGGACTTCGGAGATTTAAGGTACGTGCGACGTACGAGCATTTCTATATATTAGGGCATTTGTGAATGCATAATGAAATTTGATTTCATTGAATAATCGCGCATGAGGATTATATATATATATGTTGATATAGCCAAGGAATGACCCAAATCTTGATATCGCCGCTTGTAGCGTGCGTGACACTAGAGTAGGATGATATAAGGGGTACTGGGTTTATATGTATCTATTATAAGACATTTGAGATGTCTAGGGTTGTAGAATCATGTATCTATTATAAGACATTTGAGATGTCTAGGTTCGTAGAATCATGTATTCATTATGAGACATTTGAGATGTCTAGGTTCGTAGAATCATGTATTCATTATAAGACATTTGAGATGTCTAGGTATAATGAAGGATTGGTAAAACAAATGCTAGGCATTTGAGCTATTTGTGATTGATAGCGAGGTTGTGAAATCAGTATTAGATATTGAGATATCTAAAATTGCATGTTTAATGAATTTTCAATCACTATCTGTTGATATTCGAGGATTAGGCATGCGATGAGTTAATCAATGTGTTGATTTACTGATTTTTTAGATTTGATGAGTTTGATGATTGTGAGGACAGGGACAGTACACGGAATCCCGGATGAGGTTGCCATCCAGGGAGTATCATTTAAATTCATTTGTATTTACCTTTGTTGTAAATTATGAATTTCATTATTGTGATTATGGGATTTTGTGTATTGGTATGCTCACCCCGTTGGGGGCTGTCTCTGTTGGGACAGGTGAACAGGTACATCGATGGCTTTGGAGTTGAGCTCGAGCTGTTGATTGGAGGTACTCCCAGGATCGTGGTACCAGGGCTTGATGGAGCACGGTATCGTATAGAGTACTTATATACACCTGAGGATTATATACATATTCATGATGCTCGCATGTGAGCACGATTATACTTGTATATGGATTGTATATAAAGGCATGAGCCTTTCTCTCTTTCATTTGAGGTTGCATGCAATTAGAGGTTGAATTGCTAAATGATATGAGAGTCATTGGTGTATTATGTGGGTGTTGAAACCCACTTTTGTCATCATATGTGTGGTGTCTTCCCTGGCTGGGAATTTACTTGTATTACTGCTTTCTGATGAGTATTATGTGTTCCCTGGCCGGGAATTATGTTATGTGTTGTGCTTTTTTTTGGGATAGCTCTATTTATGGGGAGACTCTGCCCAAATTTTTATAAAAAGTTCACAATGTGAAAAGTGGCACCAAGGGGTTGGTAAAGGGCAAACATTTGAGTCTTTTATTGTTAGGATGATGATCTTATAACATTGAGTGTTAAAGGAAAATTTTGTAATTGACATTCAATGGTAAAGTATCATCTGAGCTTCCCGATTGACTTTTTATTGAAAGCATGTGCCACACATAGTGGTTAATACACTAATCAGGGGTTAAGGGCTAAGGGGGTCCTTACATTAGTGGTATCAGAGCCAGGTTGCTCATTGAGGCTGTTAAGGGCCTAGGAAGTTATTGATAGCACATATTTATGCATGATGTCATTAATGTTGTACGACATAACGAATTGTTTATGTGCTTTTATGATATAAAAAGTGGTATTGCTAACCATTGTGGTTGCAGGAATCGTGTGGAACACGATAGGATGGCATTAATAGTGATGTCTGGCACTCCGTGTGTTACGTGCCAAGGAATCTGATTTTGTAAAAGAATCAGGTAAAAGGATATTTCCGAGGTAACATGTCTTGGTATACGTATTGACTTGCAAGTGGTTGCATTTATGCATTGGATGATTGATGCATAGCGTATATGGCTATTGTTGCTAACCATGATGGTTGCAGGTTACAGGAAATATGGAGTACGTAAGCGACGTACGGGTATCCCAACGGTAACATGTATTCATGTTTGTCTGTGTGACACATGATGAATGCAATGTGATGCATTACGGTTATGATACATGTTATTATGCATTGTTGTTGCATATTATGCATTGTTGTTGCATATTGTGATGTGGAATAAAGAGGTGTATTCCACGAGTCAGGGCGATCACAGTTAAGGTTTTAATGCTTACGCTTTATCGCTGCGCATGTGGAGTGGGAGGGGGGAGGCTCGCTGGCACATGGAGGCGAGGTTACGCATTATCGCTGCGCATGTGGAGCGGGAGGGGGGAGGCTCGCTGGCACATGGAGGCGAGGTATACCATACTGAGCGGGGGAGCATTAAAATAACTGATGATGACTGACTCAAGAAAGGATGATGATGCATTCCTTTGTGATGACACGGATGATAGCGGTGATGTGTCCCGCTGTGTCGATTTATATTCATTTCATTATGAGGACACGGATGATAGCGGTGAGGTATTCCGCTGTGTCGATTTATATTTATAGCGATGGTTCATTCCGCTATATTTATTGGCGATGGTTCATTCCGCCAGGTGTATTTATAGCGATGGTTCATTCCGCTATATTGATTGGCGATGGTTCATTCCGCCAGGTGTATTTATAGCGAGGATTCATTCCGCTATATTGATTGGCGATGGTTCTTTCCGCCAGGTGTATTTATAGCGAGGATTCATTCCGCTATATCGATTGGCGATGGTTTATGCCGCCGGGTATTGATAGCGATGCCTCTTTCCGCTATTATGTGGACGATGACTCATGCTCAGGGTATAGCGAGGTTCCATGCCACTTATTATATGACGAGGTATCATGCCGTCGATTCTATAGCGAGGGATTGTGCCGCTATGTACTCAGCACGGGATTTTGCCGCCTTCGAGCGATGGGTGCTGATTGTGTACTATTATTGAGCGACGGAGACAGGTATACCGCTATATTGTTAGCGATGAGGTATGAGATATTGCTATTCTATTAGCTTTATTGTAGCTGGCATGCGTTGATATACATGTTTTATTATGCCTATTTTACTAGCATGATAGTGGATGACATACGCTGATGTACATGTATCGTCACTAGTTGGCAATGCCTTAGATGCCATGAGTTGGTATGTGTCGTCACAGGATGACGATGACGATGGTGTAGGAGATGTCTTATTAGACATGCATCATCGTTACGATGATCGTTGCGTTGAGTATACGTATTCAGTAGGTATGCCTTGGGTGCCAGTACCGAGCACAAGTGGTGTGTGCGGCACCGATTGACGTGACCCTTATACCGAGCGGGTTGCTCGAGGAATGGTTGGATGCGCTGTACATGTGATTGTACCGCAGCTTACGTTTGGGGTGATCATTTTACGAGTGGTGATACCCTTGAGGTATGCTCGTTGGAATGGCTCTTGGCCATGTGATTTGACGACAGGAGTAATCATGGAGGAAATTACTCGCTTTCTGTCGATGTGACATGTGGTATACATGGTCACACCACCCTTGAGGGTGTAGGATGGGTCCTAAGGGAGTAGGATCAGGTTATGTTAAGTACATAGGGACATTGGAGTGTCCAGGGTGTATCGGCATTAGAGGAATGTTGGATAAAGACCCACTACTCTATTGAGTTTTCTTCCCACAGTATGGTATGCCGTGCGGAAACATCCATCTTATTGGTAGGATTGAGGTGAACCTAGAGAGGCAGCGACTAGTTTGTCTGCCGTGTGTGTGCAGCACCATAAGGGGCTTGCTAGAGCCGTTATACTACTCGTTGGAACCAAGTTTGGCAAATCGTAAGGTGATACGATGTGGATTGTGGTGGACTCTAGTAGTCACCACATCATTTGAGGTTGAGGCTGAGGTTGTGCATGCCTCACTGAAACGTGTATACGTTTATGTTTAATCTTGGTAAGACTTGTCTGGGACAGTTCATGATGTTGGAGTACCAACAAGAGAGTCATCAAGTCGTTATTTACTCGATCTGAGGGAACCCGTGTATTTGGGATACAATGGGTGTTATTGTATCCAGTTTTTCCGAACGGTGGTTCGAGACTAGTGGATCTCGAGTTCGATGGCACTTCCCTTGTGAGGAAGAAGGTAGTATTATACCTATTTGGGAATCTTTGAAAGATTCGGTGAGTTGGTACGTGTGGTGTTGATTTTGGGAATCACACCGTGTTGTCAATCATCGATTTTCATTCTCCACTGGATGGGAATGACTCAGGATTGACATTTGTGTTTGCGGCTTAAGGGTATGTTGTAGATACCTGAGCCAAGTGCATTGAGTATGCATGTGGTGTTCGTGCTGAGGCAGGTATACCGATGAGTATACGGATGCCAGTTGTTGATTTCCTTCCTGTCAAGCATAGAGTTATGCTATTTTTGGATGGTTAAATCTCTGATGAGAGATATGGAACACCTTGAGATTGGGAATCTCCACGGCACGATATTTATGAGGAACAATCGTGAAGTTAGTTGACTCCCTTGAAGAGGGATTATCTTGTGTGGGTTAAGGTACTTCCTTGTTGGTGTTTTTCCTCCGAGTTATGCGATAACCTTCCCAAGTTTGGATTGTTAAATCCTAGGATTATCAAGGGATGACAGGAATTCGGATTGGTTGGGTGTCGCTGTCGACACAAGCGTTGAGGATGCAATAGGTTTATTGCATGTCCTTTCAAATTTTAAACTCTGTGGAGTCTCGGTTGTTATTTATGATCAGGACGTGATTCTTGGAACATCCGGGGTGGACATCTTGTGAGATGTCTTTTGTGTGAATCTGTGGCCGTGAGTTGCCCAATTGAGTTGCAATGATGCGACTGCTCCTTCGACGAAGGAGGTTTGAGAGTGGAAACCAGGTTTGGTATGTATACTAGTGTTTCCCTCGTAACGATGTATGTTAGACATCGTGAGTCTTGATAGAGATGTCATGGAATGATATCTACGATAGAATCAGGAGCGATTCGAATCCTTACAGTTTCAGTTGACTAACTGCTTTTGGATTATTAGCGTTGAGCTGTGCTGACGCTCTTTGACGTTATGATGGATTTGGAAGTCTATTCCACTCCAGAGTTTGACACGAGGTCAACGTTCTCACGGTTGAGGTGTCATTCAGGTTGCGTTCTTACTAGTTGTATTAGAACTAAGGATGACTGTCCGATCTACGGTCGTAAGTATAGGTTATTTTGCAGTCATGAGGGACTGACTTTTGGGGTGAATCGCACCGAGGTACGTTTTGCCTCTTGGGTGATAGGTTGGTTTTGGTAAGTCGCTCTGTTTCAGAGTTTGATGTGAGGTAAGTATCCTCGCGTTTATTAATACGATTCTGATATGGTCAAGAATCGGGGTTATGGCTTCATGTTGTTGTGTAGCCTGGGTGTTACGTGATACACCAGTGCTAATTTCGAGGACGAAATTCTTTTAGTGGGGGATATTGTGATGACCAGGGATTATATGTGTTAATCCCGTAGTGTTAATAATCCCTAAAGTGGTTTTACGTGGCGATTTGGAGTTTAATCGAGGTGTTGGGCCTTCTGGGCTCGTTTATTTGGGTAGTTGGGATCGTTGGATCCAGAGGTTGAGATTGTATTCTCATTTGGGTGAAAAACCTAAGAGTTGGGTTTTTGATGTGTCTCGGGATCTCGGGTGCTGTGTGAGCACCGGTAGGGGGTTTTGGAGTTAGAGAGAGTTTTTGAAAACAGATGATTTTTAATGAATCATGATGTATTTGTGGGGCTATTAATTTTTCGGGGTATTTTTGCTATAAATAGCAATTGAACCCAAAATTTTAGATTTTATTTCATTTCAGCCCTCTTCTCTTCTCTCTCTCTCCCGCGCGCCAGCCCCTTCCCGATCTCCCCTGCCCCCGCCGCTTCAGGCGCTTCGCCCGCCGCCGTCCGGCCGCCGTTCGGCGCGTGCGACCTATCATCGGCTTCGTCTCGTCGAGGCGCAGCTATCCCCTCCGTCAATTCGAAGTTTCGTCGCGTTTTGAAGTCGGATTTGGCAGGAAGGCGTCGATCCCCAATTTCTAGGGTTCATCGGATTTCGTCCGATTTCTTCCGATTTTCGATTGGGTAACCTCCCCTTACCCCTTTTTCGTCATTTTCGTGTATTTCCCTGCCATTATTGTGTTCGAATTTGATGAATTATAAGGGTTCGAATTTAAGGGCTTGTTTGGGTTCGAATTTAAAGGTTTTGAGTTCGAAAATTGGGGGTTTTTGGCAAGGGGTGTTGATTCTTGCTTGGATAGCTTAATTCACATTTTAGATGAATTATGGTATTTATTTGGGTTCGATTTGTGAGATAAGGGTTCGAAAATTGGTAGGGTGTTCTTCAACAATTTTCGATATTGTCTCATTTATTTCCCTCCCTGCATGTACCCTGCCCCGGGTCTTTTAAAAGGTTAATTGTCGTGTGTTGACAATTTTTTGAGGGATATGGGTGTGCTTGAGCATATGTTACATGTTCGTAAATAATTGTGAATGTTATCGTGTTAGCACATCATTCCTCGGGGCATGGAACTCGAGCAAGGTTTGGCTCGGACTTCGGAGATTTAAGGTACGTGCGATGTACGAGCATTTCTATATATTAGGGCATTTGTGAATGCATAATGAAATTTGATTTCATTGAATAATCGCGCATGAGGATTATATATATATATGTTGATATAGCCAAGGAATGACCCAAATCTTGATATCGCCGCTTGTAGCGTGCGTGACACTAGAGTAGGATGATATAAGGGGTACTGGGTTTATATGTATCTATTATAAGACATTTGAGATGTCTAGGGTTGTAGAATCATGTATCTATTATAAGACATTTGAGATGTCTAGGTTCGTAGAATCATGTATTCATTATGAGACATTTGAGATGTCTAGGTTCGTAGAATCATGTATTCATTATAAGACATTTGAGATGTCTAGGTATAATGAAGGATTGGTAAAACAAATGCTAGGCATTTGAGCTATCTGTGATTGATAGCGAGGTTGTGAAATCAGTATTAGATATTGAGATATCTAAAATTGCATGTTTAATGAATTTTCAATCACTATCTATTGATATTCGAGGATTAGGCATGCGATGAGTTAATCAATGTGTTGATTTACTGATTTTTGAGATTTGATGAGTTTGATGATTGTGAGGACAGGGACAGTACACGGAATCCCGGATGAGGTTGCCATCCAGGGAGTATCATTTAAATTCATTTGTATTTACCTTTGTTGTAAATTATGAATTTCATTATTGTGATTATGGGATTTTGTGTATTGGTATGCTCACCCCGTTGGGGGCTGTCTCTGTTGGGACAGGTGAACAGGTACATCGATGGCTTTGGAGTTGAGCTCGAGCTGTTGATTGGAGGTACTCCCAGGATCGTGGTACCAGGGCTTGATGGAGCACGGTATCGTATAGAGTACTTATATACAACTGAGGATTATATACATATTCATGATGCTCGCATGTGAGCACGATTATACTTGTATATGGATTGTATATAAAGGCATGAGCCTTTCTCTCTTTCATTTGAGGTTGCATGCAATTAGAGGTTGAATTGCTAAATGATATGAGAGTCATTGGTGTATTATGTGGGTGTTGAAACCCACTTTTGTCGTCATATGTGTGGTGTCTTCCCTGGCTGGGAATTTACTTGTATTACTGCTTTCTGATGAGTATTATGTGTTCCCTGGCCGGGAATTATGTTATGTGTTGTGCTTTTTTTGGGATAGCTCTATTTATGGGGAGACTCTGCCCAAATTTTTATAAAAAGTTCACAATGTGAAAAGTGGCACCAAGGGGTTGGTAAAGGGCAAACATTTGAGTCTTTTATTGTTAGGATGATGATCTTATAACATTGAGTGTTAAAGGAAAATTTTGTAATTGACATTCAATGGTAAAGTATCATCTGAGCTTCCCGATTGACTTTTTATTGAAAGCATGTGCCACACATAGTGGTTAATACACTAATCAGGGGTTAAGGGCTAAGGGGGTCCTTACAGCATCTTACCACGTGGGCATCTTACCCAATCGTATGGTCTCTTACCATATCATAACATCGTATCATTATATAGACATCATATAAACATCATCGTTACTTATCATAATCATCCTCATAAACATCATATCCTCTTCACTCATCATAAACATCATCATCATAAACATCTTAAATACTTATACGATTATTGCATAGTCATAGTGTAAGAATATGTTACCGTACGATGCCCGTACACGTCTTACGTACCTTAATTCCCAAAGGTAGAGAAGTTGGAGAACTTTATCTCCTTGACGTTGTGGGTACCTGGGATGGTTCTACACAACCATACAAATCGATATTAGAAGCTAATTATAGTTCCATATCCAAAAATCCCACAAAAACATCAAAAACACATAATTATGTGTCTCGCGATCGATCGCTGGGTTGTCCCGATCGATCGCGAGATCACACTGCCCGTTGTTGAAATTTTGAGTCTTTGGCGATCGATAGCCACTTTTGGCGCGATCGATCGCCAGCTCGCCGATCGATCACCCAAAGGTGGCGATCGATCGCCAAATGCTACTGGCGCGCACTGGTGGCTCGCGATCGATCGCCAAGAACGGGCGATCGATCGCCGAGTCCTGAACCACGAAAAATCGCCATTTTTAGCATTTTACAAGCTCTACCTCAAACCATTTGAACCCAAACTTTCCTACAACATTAACATCCTCATAATCCACTAAAACCCATATAAAACACTTCAAAAATCATACCCCAAACATATAAAACATATACTCAAAACAAACCCACCCAAAACACTTCAAAACCAAACATCATAAAAACTTTAGGAAGGGTTTCATACCTCTTGTAGGCTCCAAATCTTAACAAAGATCACACAAACAAAGGTTTTGTGAAGCTTTCCTTCTCCTTCCTTGGTGAATTTCGAAAATGGGAGATGGGTTAGGGTTGAGGAATGAATTGGGGATTTTAAAAGTGATTGGTAAAGTAAGTGGGTATAGTGGGAAAAAGGGGTTATAAGGTTAATATTAAAATTATACCCCAAAGTTAACATGGTGTATAAAACACCCCAACATGGTGTTTTAAAAGCATTTACAAAAATGCATTAAACTTCCACTAAATCATGTTTTCCTCATAATTGATAATCAATACAATTAAATCATGTTAACACTTCATTACCCATCACATAAATCAATTCCCAACATAAATCATCATATAACCATCATTAATGCTAAAAGTGCATACGATCAATTTCGGGGCATCACAAAGTAGCTTCAGTCTTTTGACAATTTCAGCATTAAATGCTTCAATAAATAGCCGTTGATTATTCGGACTGATGAACAAAGTTTGTTAACTTAGTCTGAATTGATCTTTCTAAAATAAGCTCTGCTCTAATCTGCATCGATCTGGTTGACATCCATATTGTCTTCATCGATCTGGTTGACATCGATCTGGTCTGTTTTGTCATCTTTAAAATCCGGAACCAACATTGTCCTTTTGAGCTTTAATTGAAGAATGGTTGTATGATAAGCATACAAACAACCAACTTTCAACATTCTTTGACTAGCTTATCGTCTTGCTTAATGAGCATATATATGATTTTTAAATCCATACCTTTGAAGGGAGTATGATTTTTTTCATTGACATGCACTTGTAAAATACCATGAATCATATGTTGAGCTTTATTGCCAAAAGAATGAAATGCGTAAAAGAAAAGGAGATACCTTGAAAATAGACGAAACAAATTATGACCCCAAGGGGAGTCAAGACACAAGAAGAAATATTGAATATAACCTGCAAAAGATACAAAGTTTGAAAAAATCATGCAAGATAAAAAGTTAATATTGTGCATATCATTATACTTTGTTGTTTGTGTTCTTTTACTTTCTTTCATAAGCCAACACCTAGTCCAAGCTAAAAGCTAATAAAGTCCTATTTGATTTGTGTTTGCAAGTGTAAGGACCCTAATCCTTAAGTGCGGAATCAAGGCATAATTAGGGCTAATAATATGATCAGAGTAGAATAAACATGTTGAGTCTATGAGCTTAAGCCTTTACATGCCAAAATAAGGACTACCAAAAGGATTAATTACATTCCAATCAATGAATGTTCAACTATAGTTTTATACTACTCCTAGAGTAGATACTATCAAAAATAATCATGTCCTTTCTGCCTCAAAAGAATGCTTCATAAGCTCACCACCTCAACCCGTTCAAGCCCATCTATCATGCCAAAAAGGTACCTAAAAGGACAACCCCCAAACATGAGCAATAATAATCATTCATATTCAACACAATATGAAGATAAAGCGTAAATGCATAATCAATATAAAACACTTCCTGTTTTCCCATGCATTTCAAACGCTTCCCGTTTGGTTGTCCCTGTACCATAACTCATGAGTATAATCAACAGATTATTTTTAATGGCCAAAACATGTCATGACATCATATACCATCTCAACTGTACCACATATTGGTCACCATTCCCTAGTCTGTCCATCACAGTGTATTTTAATGCCCCTCGCTTATTTTCATATGGGCGGCATAGGATAACCTCGCTACAATGGACATGCGGCGCTCCCACCCCTCGCTTCACAGAGAGCGGCAAATACCCTTTCCTCGCCCCATATGACAACCACGCTCAAATGTGACATGCGGCGCTCCCACCCCTCGCTTCACATTTAGCGGAACCAATACAAAAAGCGGCAAGCATTAAAATCATCAAAGGATGACCACGACTCATGGGATGTGCATCCAATAATCATAATATGCATCTATCATCAATATGCATCAATTACCATGTATATGCATCCACAATGCAATACCTCATATGGCATAAATCAACATGTATATGCATCCACAATGCAATACCACATATATACCCGCATCCACAATGCATAATCAATGAGTATATAAAATACATGTTACCGTTGGGTGCCCGTACGTCCACTACGTACCTTTCCAAAATGTGGAATGTGGTTGGACCTCAATTCCTTGGCTGCGTTGCCACCTGGGTTGGTTCTACATATTCACAAATACCAATATTAGAACCCAATAATAGTCCAATACCAAAAATCCCACAAAAACACCCAAAAACACCATTTTTGGTGTCTCGCGATCGATCGCCATCAAGCCCCGATCGATCGCGAGAACACACTGCCTCGCCCAACATTTTTCAACAATCCGCGATCGATCGCGGAGCTAGCGCCGATCGATCGCGGCCTCGCCGATCGATCGCGCCAAGCTCGCGATCGATCGCTGAGGCTTATTGCCTCAGCCCTGCTGCTCGCGATCGATCGCGAGCGGACGCTGATCGATCGCCGAGCTGCGGGAAATCGAGATTCGGGCACTATTCACCCTTCTCCTTCCCAAATCCAAACAAACCCACATAACTCAACAACAACCATACCCAACTACTCAAAACCAACAATAAACAACATTATATACCCAAGTATACAACATCTAACCAAAATATACTTCAAAACAAGTATAAATTCCAACATACAACCAAACCCACAACAACCCAACAAAACCCATTTAAAACCATACCAAACTCAAATAAAACCTTGCAAAATTAACACATGAGGTACCCATACCTCTTGGGGATCTCAAATCACCCAACAATCTCCTCAAAACAAGATTTTGCAAGAACTTCTCTTCACCTTAAAGCTCAAGAACGAAAATGTGAAGAAAAGAGAAGGGTTTGGGTGTTTGTTTTGGTAAAGTGAAAAGTGTTGGATGGGGTGGGGTTGGGTATAAAAGGTGAGGTAATTTAAAATGATACCAAAATAATTCCATGGTGTATAAAACACCCCAACATGATATTTTTCAAAGCATTTACTCAAAATGCACCATAATATCAATTAACACATGATTTCACATAAATTGCTAACTAAGGCAAATAAATCATGCTTCCCATAATATTTACCCAACATGCACCACATGCACCCTGAAATGCAATCCCGGGTCACCCTACCCACATGGCCATGCATTTCCACATAAGGTAAATAAATCCCAACACATAATCAATTACCACATAATTAATCATGTAACCACAATTAATGCACCAAATAGCAATTAACCATTTCGGGGATGTCACAATACTCCCCTACTTATAAGATTTCGTCCTCGAAATCACATGCACCTACCCCAAAAGAAACTAAACATAAACTCATACCAGAGAATAGTTCCGGGTAGTGCTGCACCATATGCTGCTCCGTCTCCCACGTAGCCTCCTCGACACCCCTACGATCCCACTGAACTTTGATCATCGGTATCACTTTGTTCCGAAGTCTACGGTCTGCTCTGTCCAGAATTCTAACAGGCCGTTCCACATAAGATACATCTGACTCTAACTGAACTTCGGAATGCTGTAACACGTGAGACGGATCCGGTTCATACTTCCGCAGCATCGATACATGAAACACATCATGTATACCAGATAAAGAAGGCGGCAAAGCCAGTCGGTAAGCTAAGGTGCCAATGCGCTGCAAAATCTCGTATGGTCCCACAAACCTCGGAGACAGTTTCCCGCGCATTCCAAACCGCACAACGCCTCTGAAAGGCGAGATCTTCAAAAAGACCTTATCTCCCAACTGAAACTCTAACGGTCTCCGCCGTTTATTTGCATAAGCTGCCTGTCTGTCTTGGGCTGCTTTCATTTTCTGCCTTATAGTCTTTATCTTCTCTTCCATTTCCCGGATCAACTCAGGCCCTCCGACTGGTCTACTGTCCAAATCATCCCAACATAAGGGTGATCTACATCGTCTGCCATAAAGAGCTTCAAACGGAGCCATCTGAATACTTGCCTGGTAGCTATTGTTATACGAAAACTCTACCAAAGGCACTGAATCCTGCCAAGAGGCATCGAACTCCAAAACACAAGCTCTTAACATGTCCTCGAGCGTCTGAATAGTGCGCTCGGTCTGGCCATCCGTCTGAGGATGATAAGCAGTGCTCAATCTGACCTCAGTTCCCAAAGCTGACTGAAGGCCTTCCCAGAAATGAGATGTGAATCGCGGATCTCGATCTGACACAATGGAAACGGGGATCCCATGCAATCTCACCACATCTCTAATATACAACTGCGCCATCCTCAAAAACGTAAAGGTCATGCTATAGGGGATAAAGTGGGCTACCTTGGTCAATCTGTCCACAATCACCCAAATAGCATCGAAGCCTGAAGCACTCCTCGGCAAATGAGTCACGAAGTCCATGGAAATGTGCTCCCACTTCCACTTCGGTATCTCCAAGCTCCTCAATTCGCCGCCAGGTCTCTGCCTCTCTGCCTTAACCTGCTGGCAGATCAGACACCTCTTCACAAAAGCGACGACATCAGACTTCATTCTCTTCCACCAAAACTGACCACGCAGATCTCTGTACATCTTCTTCCCGCCTGGGTGGATGCTAAGTCTGCTACTGTGAGCTCGTTCCAAGATCCCCTTACGCAACTCCGGCGTACTCGGAACTACCCAGCGGTTACCCAATCTCAAAGATCCGTCGTCGGCCATTCTGAACTTCGTCGGCTGACCAAGATGCACTATAGACAACCATCTCTGAACCTCAGCATCTGACCTCTGAGCTCTCCTGATGTTCACATAAATATCTGGCTCAGCTAATAAGGTAGAGACATACACTGGTGATGCATCTATGTCAAAATCATAGCCGAGATGACAATAGGAGGTCATCATAGCCGACAAATGGATGACGTCCTCAGCAGAACTCCTCACTTTCTGGCTCAAAGCGTCTGCTGTCAAATTGGCCTTCCCCGGATGGTACTCAATCTCGCAATCACAGTCCTTGAGTAGGTCCATCCATCTCCTCTGTCTCATGTTCAGCTCCGCCTGAGTGAATAGAAACTTGAGGCTCTTGTGATCCGTGTATATGGTGAATGAAGTGCCATATAAGTAATGCCTCCAGATCTTCAGGGCGAAGATGATAGCCGCCAATTCCAAGTCATGAACTGGATATCTGGTCTCATGCGGCTTCAACTGCCTCGATGCATAAGCTACCACATGCTTATCTTGCATCAGAACACATCCAAGGCCCTGCAGTGATGCATCCGTATACAGAACAAATCTGGAGTTCTCCGTCGGAATCACTAACACTGGCGCCGTCATCAACCGGTGCTTTAATTCCTGGAAGCTCTCCTCGCAAGCTTCTGACCAAAAGAAAGGCACTCCTTTCTGAGTCAACTGAGTCAGCGGCTTGGCAATCTTCGAAAAGCCCTCAACAAAGCGCCGATAATACCCGGCCAAACCAAGAAAACTCCGGATCTCAGGCACAGAAGTGGGGGCAGCCCACTCCATCACAGCCTCAATCTTCTTGGGGTCCACTGATATCCCGCTGCTCGAAATGACATGCCCCAGAAACACTACACTGCTCAGCCAAAACTCGCACTTACTGAGCTTAGCATACAACTGATGCTCTCTAAGAATCTGAAGCACTGTCCTCAAGTGTTTCACATGCTCCTCCTCACTCCGGGAGTAGATAAGAATATCGTCAATGAACACGATAACGAACTGATCAAGATACGGCTGAAACACTCTGTTCATCAGACTCATAAAGACGGCCGGGGCGTTCGTCACACCGAACGGCATTACTAAGAACTCATAATGCCCGTATCGTGTCCGGAATGCTGTCTTCTGCACATCTTCCTCTCTGACCCGAATCTGATGATACCCGGATCTCAAATCAATCTTACTATACACCCTGGTACCTTGCAACTGATCAAACAAGTCGTCAATCCTTGGGAGAGGATACTTGTTCTTCACTGTAGCCTTATTCAGCTGCCGGTAATCGATGGACAGCCGCATCGAACCGTCCTTCTTCTTCACAAAGAGAACTGGTGCGCCCCATGGCGACACGCTCGGGCGTATATAACCCTTGTCAAGGAGATCCTGCAACTGCTCTTTCAACTCTCTCAACTCTGCCGGTGCCATCCTATAAGGTGCACGAGAGATAGCGGATGTCCCTGGCAACAACTCGATCCCAAATTCAACTTCCCTGGTCGGTGGAAATCCTGGGATCTCTTCTGGAAATACATCAGCAAATTCTGCCACAACTGGTACATCCTCAACTCTCAGTTCTTTACTCTTTCCAGACGTGTCCACGGCATAAATAAGATAGCCCGTGTGCCCACGTTCCAACAGCTGAGACATCTTGATCGCTGAAATCAACGGAATCTTCGCACGAGACCCGTTGCCAAAGAAAGTCCACTGACTGCCCAACTCAGGTCTGAACTTCACTGTTCTCTGCTGGCAATCTACCACTGCCTGATATCTGTTCAGAACATCAATACCCAAGATGCAGTCAAAGTCTGACATACCCAGCACAATCAAGTCTGATCTCAACTCGTTGCCCTCAAAATAAATGAGGCAGTCTGCCATAAACTGATCAGCAACAACATTTCTTCCAGTGGGTGTCGAGACCAATAGAGGCGTGGGCAAAGAAGACGTGCGCATATGGTGTCTTTCCACAAATCCCACAGACACAAAGGAATGGGAGGCACCTGTATCTATCAAAACAAAAGCAGGGTACGTAAATAAATGGCACGTACCGGCAATCACCTCCTCCGGGGCTGCCTGAGCCTGCTCCCTGGTCAGTGCATATACTTGTCCCTGGGGTGGTCCCACTGTCTGACCTCCCGATGGACGAGGCCCAAATTGCTGCCTCTGCTGCACTGTCCTGTCCTCAAACCTTGGCCTGTTGCCCTGATACTCTGACTGGCCTCCCCTGGTGGGACAATACCGAGCAATGTGGCCCATCTTGCCACAGACATAACATGCAGGACACTTGTTTGAAGAATGTGGTCCTCCACAATTGTTGCACCTAGGCTCTCCCGGCCTATCCCCTTGTGAAGATCCTCGACTGGCGGACCAATTTCCTTCTTGCCATCCTGTTTCTGACCAAAATGTTTCTTCCCACCATACCGTGAAGATGAAGAGGCACCACGGGGCTTAAATGGCTCACCCCGAGGCCTCAAACTGTCACTAGTCTGCCTCTGTTGCGGTACCGGTGGTGGCATGGCATAAGCTCCCACTCCTAGCTCAGCAAGCTCCGCTCTTGTGAGAGCATCATCAAAAGAAGTTGGGTTATTGATGATAACCCGGTCATAGAGCTCCGGTACTGTGTGGCATAGTCTGCCACTGTCATGTTCCCCTGCCTCAGGCTTGCAAATTCATCCTCTTTTGTCTGTCTTGCTGCCGCGGAGAAGTATCGGTTCAAGAACCTGGTCCTGAAGAGCGTCCAGTCAATCACAGCACCCAGTGCTCTCATTTCCATTACTGTGCTCCTCCACCACATCAGAGGTTTCTTGGCTAATTGAAACTCCGCTAGCCTCAGCCAAGCCGTCACAGCACAAGGAGCCGATACAAAGATCTGCTCAAGTCTTTCTAACCACTCTTCAGCCTCTTCTCCGGACTCTGTCCCCTCAAACCGGGGCGGATGATAAGACAGAAACTGCGTCAAGCTAATCTCACCCGGTAGCAATAACTGGACCACTGGTTCCATTCCTACAGCCGGTGGAGGTAGAGGATTAGCCTGTCCAATACTCGCATTTACACTCCCAACATCTCCGACTTCCTCATTAGCAGCCATGCTATAACACAAATGTTAACAACAATCCAAAGCAATATATATCATGTCGTTAGATAACAGGAGTGATATAAGCATGTTAGTATAACAGGATATACAGTAATATGCACCACATGCATAAACATGCTCCAAATGTAAGCACCTAGCCAACCATGCTAAGGCTACCCTTCACTCGTTCCCGGGTTCTCTAACCACTGCTCTGATACCACTAATGTAAGGACCCTAATCCTTAAGTGCGGAATCAAGGCATAATTAGGGCTAATAATATGATCAGAGTAGAATAAACATGTTGAGTCTATGAGCTTAAGCCTTTACATGCCAAAATAAGGACTACCAAAAGGATTAATTACATTCCAATCAATGAATGTTCAACTATAGTTTTATACTACTCCTAGAGTAGATACTATCAAAAATAATCCTGTCCTTTCTGCCTCAAAAGAATGCTTCATAAGCTCACCACCTCAACCCGTTCAAGCCCATCTATCATGCCAAAAAGGTACCTACAAGGACAACCCCCAAACATGAGCAATAATAATCATTCATATTCAACACAATATGAAGATAAAGCGTAAATGCATAATCAATATAAAACACTTCCTGTTTTCCCATGCATTTCAAACGCTTCCCGTTTGGTTGTCCCTGTACCATAACTCATGAGTATAATCAACAGATTATTTTTAATGGCCAAAACATGTCATGACATCATATACCATCTCAACTGTACCACATATTGGTCACCATTCCCTAGTCTGTCCATCACAGTGTATTTTAATGCCCCTCGCTTATTTTCATATGGGCGGCATAGGATAACCTCGCTACAATGGACATGCGGCGCTCCCACCCCTCGCTTCACAGAGAGCGGCAATTACCCTTTCCTCGCCCCATATGACAACCACGCTCAAATGTGACATGCGGCGCTCCCACCCCTCGCTTCACATTTAGCGGAACCAATACAAAAAGCGGCAAGCATTAAAATCATCAAAGGATGACCACGACTCATGGGATGTGCATCCAATAATCATAATATGCATCTATCATCAATATGCATCAATTACAATGTATATGCATCCACAATGCAATACCTCATATGGCATAAATCAACATGTATATGCATCCACAATGCAATACCACATATATACCCGCATCCACAATGCATAACCAATGAGTATATAAAATACATGTTACCGTTGGGTGCCCGTACGTCCACTACGTACCTTTCCAAAATGTGGAATGTGGTTGGACCTCAATTCCTTGGCTGCGTTGCCACCTGGGTTGGTTCTACATATTCACAAATACCAATATTAGAACCCAATAATAGTCCAATACCAAAAATCCCACAAAAACACCCAAAAACACCATTTTTGGTGTCTCACGATCGATCGCCATCAAGCCCCGATCGATCGCGAGAACACACTGCCTCGCCCAACATTTTTCAACAATCCGCGATCGATCGCGGAGCTAGCGCCGATCGATCGCGGCCTCGCCGATCGATCGCCCCAAGCTCGCGATCGATCGCTGAGGCTTACTGCCTCAGCCCTGCTGCTCGCGATCGATCGCGAGCGGACGCCGATCGATCGCCGAGCTGCGGGAAATCGAGATTCGGGCACTATTCACCCTTCTCCTTCCCAAATCCAAACAAACCCACATAACTCAACAACAACCATACCCAACTACTCAAAACCAACAATAAACAACATTATATACCCAAGTATACAACATCTAACCAAAATATACTTCAAAACAAGTATAAATTCCAACATACAACCAAACCCACAACAACCCAACAAAACCCATTTAAAACCATACCAAACTCAAATAAAACCTTGCAAAATTAACACATGAGGTACCCATACCTCTTGGGGATCTCAAATCACCCAACAATCTCCTCAAAACAAGATTTTGCAAGAACTTCTCTTCACCTTAAAGCTCAAGAACGAAAATGTGAAGAAAAGAGAAGGGTTTGGGTGTTTGTTTTGGTAAAGTGAAAAGTGTTGGATGGGGTGGGGTTGGGTATAAAAGGTGAGGTAATTTAAAATGATACCAAAATAATTCCATGGTGTATAAAACACCCCAACATGATATTTTTCAAAGCATTTACTCAAAATGCACCATAATATCAATTAACACATGATTTCACATAAATTGCTAACTAAGGCAAATAAATCATGCTTCCCATAATATTTACCCAACATGCACTACATGCACCCTGAAATGCAATCCTGGGTCACCCTACCCACATGGCCATGCATTTCCACATAAGGTAAATAAATCCCAACACATAATCAATTACCACATAATTAATCATGTAACCACAATTAATGCACCAAATAGCAATTAACCATTTCGGGGATGTCACAGCAAGTGGCTAAGATACTGGAGAAGAGTGTGCAAGTGAGCTTATATTTGCGTTAGCGTGCACCTTGAGCTATTGTGGAATTACACTAACTTGATATATAACATGTGCATGACACTTGTTTATGACCACACGCATACACATTCGCTGCTTTGTTGGGTATGAGATGTCTAGGGATTGAATTTGTTCCATTGTTAGCTTTTCAACTCCTTTCTTGATTGTACATGTTTAAAATTGTTGGGGCATTAAAGCGAGGACAAGTTTGTTCACTGTGAAACTATGAGTCACAAAAAGATTATTTGGTTTTTTTATGATTTACACGAGGAAGAGTAAAGTTCAAGTATGAGGGGATTTGATGTTCCTAGAAATGACACATTTAGTGCGTTTAATTGTCAATAATTAGGTATGTTTTGATAGATAATTTGATATTGTTGCCTAATCGTAAAATTGCTTGAACTTAATTCGAAACGAAGTTAATGAGCTACAAATGGTCAAGATTGGAAAACACTTTAGAGATGATGATGAATAGAAGGTACATCAAGAAAAGTGGACAAAACAACCTTGCGTAGCACGATCAATCGCCCAGAAGCGCAGGACCTTCTCGCGCAAGGCGCGGGAATCCGAGAAACAAAAAGTGCAAACACCCAATCGATTGAGCCAAACGATCGATCGATCGCACCCTGATGAAATTTGAAAAACAAAGAGTCCGCGACACGTGATAGATCGCATGCAGAGCAAGATCGATCACGCCGAAAAATCCTGAAAATTAAGGAAACTCGATTTCTTTCCATCCAATGAGGATTCTAAAGTACTTATTCAGCCTCCAACTCTATAAAACTCGAGATTCAGACCCCAAGACACATACCATACATCACGTAGAGTAGGAAGATATTAGATAGCTTAGTTCTATAGTTTGCTATCAATTTTCTTGAAGACGACTACGAAGATCAACACGAAGGCGGGATTGACGACCTCGACGAGTGGAGAGCCGATTAGTTCTTCTTTTCCTTGCTTTTATTTATGCTTTCTAGAATAGCTTTTATTGTTTTATTGGATTATGAGTAGCTAAGTATTAATTCTTGGTTGAGGAAGACAATAACTTGGATTTATTAATCTTGGGGAGATTCTTGTTCTTTAACTAGCAATTTTGATTGATCATCAATGTTTTTTAGATTTTATTGATATGATTCGTGTTTGATTATTGAATTGACAACCTAATAACTTACATGCAATCTATTATAATTAGATATCAATTAATAAATTGTTCGAATATTCTAATTGAAGAAGCAACTAAGACTAATATTTTCTGTTGTTCAATTTATTAAGTTCTTAGTGAAAATAATTAACTAAATTAATATAAATCATGTGTGTTTATGTTATTTAGATTCATCATTCACTAGTTTTTAATGATATATCCAAGGCAGAGTTAGCTGATATCAATAATCGTTTTCAATAGTTTAATAGCTTTGCTTTTAATTTCATTAGTATAATTCATCCCCACAATCTCAACTTTATTTTACTGTATTGTTTTGATAACAAAAAGATTCACACATCCTCGCGCTATATTACATCATTGTTGTCAATCTTTTGGATTGATTGTGGTTAATTTGGATGTACACGCACACCAATCATGCACCAACTAAACAATTTACAATAGTTTATATATCAATTTGATAATTAGTAAATAATTTATGTACTGAATTAAATCTTGGATTTTAAAACGGGTATATTAGTTTAATTGCGCTTGTGCTTCTAAATTAAATATATGTTATATATGTTATAAAAATAAATAAATAAATAGAGAATAAATAAAAGAAAAGACCTGACCATTCTTATGGCTAGCCTTCCTCTTCCTTATCTCCTCCACTCCTCCCTGTTCCTCTCTTGAAGCTCGCGCCTTCTTCACGAGCCCTTCCATTTTAACTCGAAATTTGATGCAGAAGACCAAGAAATATTAAGGCTTTCAAGTTTCAACTCCACTACTCAAGATCCATGTTTCTTGAAGCAATTGCGCACCTTAAATAAAACCAGAAAACCCACGTCCCACAAAGAAAAAAGAGCAAAACAATCACCCCGTACATTCATCTTTCAGGATGAAAAGAGATCGTGATCGTGGCAAGGCATCGGCGGCTCCCGTCTCCCCCTCCGAGAAATCCAAGAAGTGGGAGGAAGAGCAGAGGTGGCAGCAGGCGGATGCCGGCATGGATGAGCTGTTTGCTGGTTTGGGGTACAAAGTAAAATCTTCGGATATGGCGGATGTCGCGGAGAAGCTTCAGCAATTGGAAATGGTTATGGGAACCACTACTGAAGATGGGGTTTCTGTTCTGAATGATACAGTTCACTACAATCCCTCTGATCTCTCTGGATGGGTCGAATGCATGTTAGCCGAGCTTAACAATTCCAGTAGTTTTGATATGCTTTCCAGTCCATCTGTAATTTCAGGTGAATCCTCCAGTAATATGATTACCTTCTCAAAGTATGGGAAAATACAGGGAAATGGAGGAAATATCATTTATGATGGTGATTTGAGAGCAATCCCTGGTGGAGCTGTTTTTTGTAACAACCAAAAAGATGTTCTTGATGATGATGCTGAAAAAGATAATAAGAGGATAAAATCTACCTCTGGATCTGAGTGTGTTGATAATGGATCGTTGGTCGAGCCGGCCCGGCCGATGGTTCTGGTGGATTCGCAAGAAACTGGGGTGAGACTCGTTCACACTCTAATGGCGTGCGCGGAGGCCGTTCAACAAGAAAACCATAAAGTAGCAGATGCTTTGGTGAAGCACGTTGGCTTATTAGCAGTTTCTCAAGTTGGGGCCATGAGAAAAGTAGCCACCTGTTTCGCAGAGGCTTTGGCACGAAAGATTTACCAGATTTACCCCCAAGATTCACTTGAATCTTTCTCCTACTCCGATGTCTTGCAGATGCACTTCTACGAGACGGGCCCTTATCTTAAATTTGCTCATTTCACTGCTAATCAGGCGATTTTGGAGGCGTTTGCTGGAGCAACTCGAGTTCATGTGATAGATCTCAGCTTAAAACAGGGGATTCAATGGCCGGCTTTGATGCAGGCGCTGGCTTTGCGTCCCGGAGGTCCGCCGGCCTTCAGGCTCACTGGGATTGGGCCACCGCAGCCGGATGACACAGATGCTTTGCAGCAGGTGGGGTGGAAGTTGGCTCAATTAGCGGAGACAATTGGTGTTGAGTTCGAGTTCAGAGGATTTGTTGCCAATTCATTGGCTGATCTTGATGCCAAAATATTGGACATCAAGCCAAGTAACGTGGAAGCTGTGGCAGTAAACTCCGTATTCGAGCTACACCGGCTGCTGGCCAGACCAAACGCGATCGAAAAAGTGCTGAATTCGATCAAATCCATGAATCCCAAAATAGTGACGATTGTGGAACAAGAAGCTGATCATAATGGGAACGTTTTCTTCGACAGATTCAACGAGGCCTTGCATTATTACTCCACAATGTTCGATTCCCTGGAGACCTCCAGCTCAATAGACCCAAACAGCCAAGATTTGGTTATGACTCAAGTCTACTTAGGGAGACAAATATGCAATGTGGTGGCGTGCGAGGGGGCGGAGAGGGTCGAACGACACGAGACGCTGGCGCAATGGCGGGTCCGATTGGGTTCCGCCGGATTTGACGCGATTCATTTGGGTTCCAACGCGTTCAAGCAGGCGAGCATGTTACTGGCGCTGTTCGCCGGCGGAGATGGATACAGGGTGGAAGAAAACTACGGGTGTTTGATGCTGGGGTGGCAGAATCGGCCGCTGATTGCAACCTCGGCGTGGCGGATGAAGACGGAGTAAAATTCCGCCGAGGGGACCGAGTGGGGCAAGAGAAGTTGTATAGCTGAGTTGGTTGAGAGGGACGGTCCAAAAATGGAGTCAAATCCTGTCTCTTTTTTGACTTTTTTTACTGCTCTCAAGCTTCAGTTTTTTTTTTTTTAAACCTTTTATTTTTTGAATTTGAGTTTTTTTTTTTTTTTTAAATTTATGTTAAGTTTAAGCATTTTTTTTACCTTGTTTTTGTAAAAGAAGGGGAACCCTTTTTGGGGTTTATGTACTTTGTTATGTTTTTTAGTTTCAGTTGTGTGTAAGTTCAAATCAGATGTTTTAAACAATAAATATCAATGTTTTATGGGAGATTTACCCAAAAATTCATAAACAAACTAATGTTAAACTTCAACCCCTATTAAAAAAGTTTAATGTTTGTACTCCGTAGTTGAAAAAAATTTGTTTTCAGGTGTCTAATTCATATAATTGACTAAAATACTCTTCTCATCTATCTATTTGTTTCCCACTTCCTCCCTTCCTCCTCTCTTTTACGTAAAATTTGTTTTAACCAATTTTCTTCTCACTCTTCATCTTTCCTTCCTTTATCTTTTACGTAAAAATTGATCCCCATTTTTTATTCTCAACGATTTCTTCATTGATTTGAAGCAAATTCTTCATTTTGCAACAGATTTCTTTGCCCGATTATGCCGCTAACATGTCTCATGTGAAACAAGAAACTTGCAATCAAAATCATGGCAAATTCATGAGTCGATTCCGAACGAAAATTATACGAACACTAAATCCGTCACGGGAAGGGGCGAATTCTGTTGGGTTTCCGTACCCCGGCGCCAGATCCAAACGCAGCGGAAAATAAACAGTAAACAGATCTGACCCGGGGACGGACGATCGCGCCTGATTCATGTATTACTATGCAAATATCAAAATAAATGCACGAAAAGAGAATTACCGATGAACATCGAAATCAATCTGCGGCGGTGATCCTCGAGTCCAATCAACCTGACCAGATCTACAAGCACGACACCAGTGCTAGTGTGATGACGACTTATGAGAGTATTGAATGGAATCCTTTAACCCTAGAGTGAACCTTATATTTATAATGTTCATGAGACAGCTAAGTGGGCTAGGGCTCATAAAGCCCATCGGGCCAACGTTTGGCTTGCTGGGTATTTTATGCTAACAATCTCCCACTTGCCCAAAAGCCAACACAAAACAATAAAATCATAATCCAAGTAAGTCAATCCAATTGAATAACTTGATGTACAACCATTGTACATAATTATGAAACATAAATATATCAAATGATTTAATTTTAGAACTTTCTATTGATGAAACACTTTCAAATATAGAAACTCCACTAGAATGAGGAGCTTTCAAAAATTAAATTCATTTATACCAAATCACTCAATTTGAGCACTTAACCTTTAAGTCTCAATTCTCATCGATAGATCGGCGGCCGGTTGATTGTGACCCAGTGAGGTTCAAGTGTATCATAGCAGTAGGATCACAACCTTTGTGATTTTAGAAGTCAAACAACTTCTTGGGCTTACCCTAAATGCCCCATTGTCAATTAAACTCCTTTAATAGACAATGACGGGAATATAATTCCAGCAACAACCTACCGATCGTGGGTAGCGCCTAGCATCTGCGCTTCACGAAGACCTAGATACAAATGACTAGCAACGTACGAGAACCTGTCAGCCATAGTTAGCGTGCAGTACATTCCTTTCACTCAATATGTCCCGATTGAATCAAGGGCATTGGTTGATCGAGACCCTTTATGATTTCAATAACTATGCATTTGTTTCACGTTATATGATTCATTGTGTGCGTATATGAAAAACTCTTTTTTCACAAGCACTACCCACTCTGGCCAGAGATTCCTTGAATCATATACAGAAAAACACATAGGGCATCCTGGTTCATCAAGACCAGTGGTGAATCCCCAACGACAATCATAGGTCTCTGACATCATCACTGCATACCCAAAATAACAACTTTATGACCCACATGTGATCAGTCATTAAATCAAAGTACACAGTTATCTATCAAGACCTCAATGACGCCTCGGGTCATGAGGAGTAATGGTGCACAACTATGACTAGAAATTATATACTCGACAAGTGGTAACCACTTATAGAATCCCGAGTAGGGTCGTTCAGTGAACTCATTCCTAATGAGCACCTATTCAAGTGTGCTGACTTCTCCAAGCCAACGCCGATGAAACGCGGCGCACTACAATAGACACATCATGAATACCAGTCTCTAACGAGCATATATCGATATCCCATTCTCGAAGGCTCATCGACCAGGAACATTTAGAAATCGCAGTCGAGAATGTATTTCATGGTCACCATCATATGCGTAACCACATTCTGTGGACTATAGCAATCTCAAGGACTTCATCAATGCATCATGATACATGGGTAAATAGATGAAGAATGCCACATTTATTAATAATCAAACAAAGATCTGTCACAATATGATTATAAATACAATCAATCAACTATTGATTCAAATGATATCATTTATGACTATAATAATTTCCTAAAGCCAACTACCCATGTTCCTCAAGCCCATCTTCTCAAGATGTCTCTCGAACACCAGTCGTGGTAAAGGCTTCGTCAGTGGATCTGCCACATTGTCTGTTGAAGCAACTCTCTCGATAAGGATGTCGCCTCTACCAGCTATCTCTCGAATTAGGTGGTATTTTCTCAGTATATGTTTGGATTTTTGATGAGATCTTGGCTCTTTTGCTTGTGCAATAGCTCCATTGTTGTCACAGTACACAGAGACTGGGTCAACTGCACTGGAAATTACACCCAACTCTTGGATGAAATTTCTCATCCAAACTGCCTCTTTAGCTGCATCTGATGCTGCAATGTATTCAGCTTCAGTGGTGGAATCTGCTGTGGTGTCTTGCTTGGAACTCTTCCAAGAGACAGCACCACCATTAAGCCTAAATACAAATCCGGACATCGATTTAGAGTCATCTACGTCTGACTGAAAACTAGCATCAACGTAGCCTTCAAGTTTCAGCTCTCCACTTTCGGATCCAAAAACCATGAATATATCCTGAGTTCTTCGTAAGTACTTAAGGATTGTTTTCACAGCTTTCCAGTGACCTTCACCGGGATCTGCCTGATATCTGCTCGTTACACTAAGAGCATATGCCACATCAGGCCTAGTACATACCATAGCATACATTATGCTACCAACAGCCGAAGCATATGGTATTGATGCCATCTTTTCTCTCTCTTCATCAGTCTTAGGGCTCATTGACCTCGAGAGATGAACACCATGACATGTTGGAAGATATCCCCTTTTTGACTGTTCCATGCTAAACCTTTTTAGCACAGTATTTATGTACATAGATTGAGAGAGCCCAAGCATCCTCTTAGATCTATCCCTATAGATCCTTATGCCAAGCACATAGGATGTGGGGTCTTCCCACCTTAACAGTGATTACTAAACATAAAAAGGGCTAATCATGCATTGATAACGTCTTAAGGGTTCGGTTGTTACATGAGCTAACAGGATTACAGGCCAAAAAGTTACAAAACTTCAAAATAATTCATTACATTCCAAAAGAATGTCATTTAGATTTACACTACTCCTAGAGTAGATACTAATCATAACTTGAAATCCTAAACGTTCCTGAGTCCCTCGTAGCTCACTGCCTCAACCCGACCCTTAGTCCTTTCATCCAAAAGCGTACCTACAGGGACAACACATCATGAGCATATACAATTTCACTTAACAACATATAAACATTATAGTAAATGCATGAAATCTTAGTTAAGTAAGTATGCTGGTTATTCATTAACTTCTTATTGTTGTCCCTGATTCATAATCATGCATATGGGGCACCTTACCCCGTGGCACCTTACCACAATAACATCGCATGGCCTCTTACCATGTGGGGCACCTTACCCCGTGGCACCTTACCACAATAACATCGCATGGCTACTTACCATGTGGGGCACCTTACCCCGTGGCACCTTACCACAATAACATCGCATGGCTACTTACCATGTGGGGCACCTTACCCCGTGGCACCTTACCACAATAACATCGTCATATAGACATCGTTTACACATCATCATATAAACATTGTATACACATTATCATATAAACATCGCATAAACATCATGATTTCATCGTATACATATTCATGCTATAAATGCATAGTCATAGTGTAAGGATGTATTTTACCGTCCGATGCCCGTACGTCTCTTACGTACCTTTTCAAAAAGAGGAGGAGTCAACAGACCTATCTCCTTGATTGTGCCGGTACCTGGGGTGGCTCTACACAATCACATAATACAATATTAGGCACCTCATATTAATCCGGAAACAAAACTTAAATCAAAACCACATAAATCCTTAAACATCATCTCGCGATCGATCGTCCAAGAGCCCCGATCGATCGCGAGATGCTACTGCCTCGCATACCAAAAAAATTTAATCCGCGATCGATCGCCTCAAAATTGGCGATCGATCGCCACAACTCACTGGAACGTCGCGATCGATCTTGCCTTCTTGGCGATCGATCGCCAACCCTGTTCCTTTGAGCGATTTTCCAGAATTACTTGGCACAGTTAATCATACCCTTAAAACTAACATGTAAGACATAATACATGCCAAAGCCAACATGCTAGTAGTTGCACTACACTACCCTGAGTGTATCCAATTCGAATTTACGCCTTAAACATGAGTCCACATGCATAAACGTCGACCACTTATACAAGCACCGGGTCAACTTTTCTGGAAACAGGGCATCACAACTTCTACCCAGATTTTCGAGTACTACTTTTTATAGCAACGATTCTCACATATAAACCATACAACATGTTCCAACATAAATGCTAGGGGCTTCATAAAACATCTATGTAAGCATGTAAATTCAAGTTTTCATAAAACTTAAGCTAGCATGCATCCTAACATCCTCATAAACTTTGAGTTCATCCAACTTACAGAAAAACAGGGCATCCCATCATAACCCAGATTTTCGAACACCTAGTTTCCAAGTCGGAAATCTAACACATAAAGCATGCAAGTTACTTAACAAGACATGCTAGAAGCTTCACAAATATCATATAAAAGTACTCATAACAAGAGTTCATCAAACCCTACACTATCATACCAAATATACTACAAAGAAAACATGTGCTAGAACTCTGAAATCTGGGAAAAGAATGACTCCTCACCACTTTTTGGCACGACTTTCCTTCAAGAAAAAGAACAATAAAACGTGATCCTCTTCTTCCTACTTGCTGTCTGAGTGTTTTTAGAGGGTTTGGAGAGAAGGAGGAGAATTTGGAGGAGATGGAGTGAGTAAAGAAGATGGACCAAAAGTCCTCCCTGGCCACTCTGCTTTTCCGAAAATAAGGGTAGGGGTATGGGTTGTGGCCAAGTGGGGGGAAAGGGTGGTTGCATGTAGGGCGCTTTTGTGGTGTTTAATTGTATCCCGGTATTTCTTATGATGTATAAAAATGATTTCCCTTGATATTTCACAATTGCACTACATCATCACAACAATTAAAAACCCGTAACATGCAACCTAAACCATATCATCATATCATAATTATAACCCCCCATTTAAAATACCATGTCCCTCTTAAATACATCATAATTCATCATCGTAGCACATAATCATATAACATTTCGGGGGTATTACATTACTCCCCTACTTATAAGATTTCGTCCTCGAAATCCACATGCATCATCATAACGGAACTAAACATAAATACATACCAGAGAATAGTTCCGGATAGTGCTGCACCATATGTCGTTCCGTCTCCCATGTAGCCTCCTCGACACCCCGACGATCCCACTGAACTTTGACCATCGGTATAACTTTGCTCCGTAGTCTGCGATCCTTCCGATCCAGAATTCTGATTGGTCGTTCTTCGTAGGACATATCTGAGTCTAACTGAACTTCTGTAGGCTGTAAGACATGAGACGGATCTGGCTCATACTTCCGTAACATAGAGACATGGAAAACATCGTGTATGCCAGATAAAGATGGCGGTAGAGCCAAACGATATGCCAAAGTACCGATACGCTGCAAAATTTCATATGGCCCAACATACCTCGGAGATAACTTTCCCCGCATCCCAAAACGAACCACTCCCCTGAAGGGCGAGATCTTTAAGAAGACTCTGTCTCCTAACTGGAATTCTAGTGGTCGTCGCCGCTTATTGGCATAGGCCGCTTGCCTATCTTGGGCCGCTTTCATCTTCTGGCGTATCAACTTTATCTTACCTTCCATATCTCTGATCATATCCGGTCCTCCGACCGCTTTGCTGGTCAAGTCCTCCCAATACAGTGGTGATCTACATCGTCGTCCATAGAGAGCTTCAAAAGGGGCCATTTGAATGCTCGCCTGATAACTGTTATTATAGGAGAACTCCACCAGCGGTACTGAATCCTGCCACGGAGTATCAAACTCCATAATGCACGCCCTCAACATGTCTTCGAGCGTCTGAATGGTACGCTCTGTTTGGCCGTCCGTCTGAGGGTGATAGGCCGTACTCAGTCTCACCTCTGTACCCAAAGCTGTCTGGAGACCCTCCCAGAAATGTGAAGTGAACCTCGGGTCCCTGTCAGACACTACCGAGACTGGAATACCATGCAACCTTACCACATCCCTTATATACATCTGGGCCATCTTCAAGTACGTATATGACATACTGTAAGGGATGAAATGAGCCGTCTTCGTCAGCCTATCCACGATCACCCAGATCGCATCAAATCCTGAGGCCGTCCTCGGCAAGTGGGTCACAAAATCCATAGATATATGCTCCCACTTCCATTCAGGCACCTCTAAGCTCTTCAGCTCTCCACCAGGCCTCTGCCTCTCTGCCTTTACCTGCTGGCAGATCAAACATTTTTTAACAAAAATGATTACCTCACGCTTCATGCGTCTCCACCAGAATTGATCGCATAGATCTTTGTACATCTTCTTTCCCCCTGGGTGGATACTGAACCGACTACTGTGAGCTCGCTCCAATATTCCTCTACGTAGTTCTGGTGTATCTGGGACTACCCATCGGTTGCCCAGTCTCAAAGAATCATCCTCAGCCACTCTGAACTTGGATGGCTGACCCTGATGTACCAATGACGTCCACCTCTGAACCTCACTATCCGACTTCTGGGCCTTTCTGATTGCCTCAAATATGTCTGGCTCTGCCAAAAGGGTCGACACTCGCACAGGCGACGTGTCTACATCGAAATCATAGCCCAGATGGCAATAAGAAGTCATCAAGGCCGACAAACACATGACATCTTCTGCAGTACTCTTCACCTTCCGACTTAAGGCGTCTGCTATCAAGTTTGCTTTACCTGGATGGTACTCAATTTCACAATCATAGTCTTTGAGTAAGTCCATCCACCTTCTTTGCCTCATATTCAACTCTGCCTGAGTAAATAAGAACTTCAGGCTCTTATGGTCCGTATATATAGTGAAGGACGTGCCATACAAGTAATGCCTCCAGATCTTTAAGGCAAATATGATGGCCGCCAGTTCCAAATCATGCACTGGATACCTAGCCTCGTGTGGCTTCAGCTGCCTCGATGCATAAGCCACTACATGCTTATCTTGCATTAACACACAGCCCAAACCCTGCAGTGACGCATCCGTATACAAGGCAAATCTCTTATTCTCAGTCGGAATCACTAAAACAGGTGCTGTAGTCAAGCGACGCTTCAGCTCTTGAAAACCTTCTTCACAAGCCTCAGACCAATAGAAGGGGACTCCTTTCTGAGTCAGCTGCGTCAGGGGTTTGGCAATTTTTGAGAAACCTTCGACGAAACGTCGGTAATAACCTGCCAAACCAAGGAAGCTCCGTATTTCTGGTACAGAAGTGGGTGCAACCCACTCCATCACAGCTTCGATCTTCCTGGGATCCACAGATATCCCCTGGCTAGATATGACATGGCCTAAGAATACCACGCTGTCCAACCAGAACTCGCACTTACTAAGCTTTGCATACAACTGATGGTCCCTAAGGATCTGAAGTACCGTCCTCAAGTGCCTTACGTGCTCTTCTTCAGTCCGTGAGTAAATAAGTATGTCGTCAATGAAGACTATGACGAACTGATCCAAATACGGCTGGAATACCCTGTTCATCAAACTCATGAAGACAGCTGGGGCATTCGTCACTCCAAAAGGCATAACCAGGAATTCATAGTGCCCATATCTTGTCCTGAAAGCCGTCTTTTGAACATCGTCTTCTCTTACTCGAATCTGATGGTACCCCGACCTCAGATCTATCTTACTGTAGAGCCTCGTACCCTGCAACTGATCAAACAAGTCATCGATTCTCGGAAGTGGATACTTGTTCTTGACTGTGGCCTTATTCAGTTGCCTATAGTCAATGCATAGGCGCATCGATCCATCTTTCTTCTTAACAAATAAGACAGGCGCACCCCATGGCGATACGCTAGGGCGTATGTAGCCCTTGTCAAGGAGCTCCTGCAATTGCATCTTCAACTCTCTTAACTCAGCTGGTGCCATCCTATATGGGGCACGAGAAATTGCAGACGTCCCTGGTAGTAGCTCAATCCCAAACTCGACCTCTCTCGTCGGTGGGAATCCGGGAATCTCCCCCGGAAAGACATCAGCAAACTCTGCCACTACGGGCACATCCTCAACCTTTAACTCCTTCTTCTTTTCCGTCACATCAATAGCATAAATAAGATATCCTGAATGACCTTGTTCCAATAACTGTGCCATCTTGACAGCCGATACCAACGGAATCTTTGGGCGAGAACCATCCCCAAAGAATGTCCACTGGACTCCCACATCAGATCTGAATCGGACAGTCCTTAGCCTACAGTTAACGACTGCCTGATACTTGTTCAGAACATCGATGCCCACAATGCAATCGAAGTCTGTCATTCCTAGCACAATCAAATCTGATCTTAACTCATTATCCTCAAAATAAATGAGGCCATCATAGATAATCTGATCCGTAACCAAACTTCTTCCTGCGGGGGTCGAGACTAAAAGAGGCATGGGCGACGGAGAAGTGCATATGTGGTGCCTTTCAACAAAACTCGTCGACACAAAAGAGTGTGACGCACCTGTGTCTATCAATATAAGAGCAGGATGCGTAAATAAAAGACACGTACCCGCTATCACCTCCTCTGGAGCCGCCGTAGCCTGCTCCCTTGTCAAAGCATACACCTGACCCTGAGGTGGCCCCGTGGGCTGACCTCCATACTGCCTCGGTGCGAAAGGTGGTCTGTGCGGTGCTGTTCTGTCCGCAGGTCTCCCCGCAGAGTTCTGTTGTCTTCCCCTGTTGGGACACTGTCGAGCGAAGTGGCCTCTGTCGCCACAGACATAGCAGCCAACGCAGTCCTTTGCCAAATGTGATAGTCCACATATAGTGCACTGAGCTCTTCCAGATCTATCTCCCTGAGGCTGTCCTCTCCCAGATGGAGTGTCATTCCTACCCTTCCCTTTCCATCGATTCTCGGGCCTCTTGCCACTGAATCTCGATGCTGACGTGTTCCCCCTAGGCTTAAACTGATCACCCCTGGGCTTCAAGTGGTCAGAAGTAGATTTCGGAGGGGGTGCTGGAGGTGGCACTGCATCAGGATATGCACCAACTCCTAACTCAGCTAACTCAGCTCGTGAGAGTGCATCATCAAAACAAGCAGGGCCATAAGTGATCACCCTGTCATACAGTTCAGGCCTCAAGCCCTTCATGAAGTTCCGCATCTTCGCTTGAGTGCTTGCAGCAATGTGTGGCACATAACGTAGCAAGGAGCAGTAATGCAAAGCATAATCAGATACAGGCATGGTACCTTGTCTTAAACTGGTAAACTCATCCTCTTTGGCCTGTCTTGCAGCGGCTGAGAAATAGCGGTTCAGAAACCGCGTTCGGAACATCTTCCAATTTACCTCTTGTCCCTGAGCCTCTTGCTCAATCACTGTGGTTTTCCACCACATCAGTGCTTTCTTGGATAGCTGAAATTCTGCTAACCGGATCCAGGCCGTCTTTGCACAGGGCGCTGCCACAAATATCTGTTCGATCCTCTCTATCCATTCCTCTGCTTTCTCCCCTGATTCAGTTCCCTCGAACATCGGAGGCCGATACATCATAAACTGAGCCAAGCTCAATTCCCCAGGTAGCAACTGCTGTTCAGAGGGTTCCTCACCCAAGGCTGGGGGTGGCAATGGATTCGTACGCCCAGCACTTGCGTTTACACTAATGGCGTCTCCCACTTCTATATTTGCTGCCATGCTGCAACACAAGGGTTAATAACAACACCAAAAGCAGTTCATAAAGTACATCGTTAGATAATTAAACATGTTAGCATAACTTAGAAACTTCATATGCAACATACATATAAAACATGTTCAAAAGTAAGCACCTAGTCAACTTATCGCTAAGGCTACCCTTCACTCATTCCCGAGTTATCTAACCACTGCTCTGATACCACTAATGTGGGGTCTTCCCACCTTAACAGTGATTACTAAACATAAAAAGGGCTAATCATGCATTGATAACGTCTTAAGGGTTCGGTTGTTACATGAGCTAACAGGATTACAGGCCAAAAAGTTACAAAACTTCAAAATAATTCATTACATTCCAAAAGAATGTCATTTAGATTTACACTACTCCTAGAGTAGATACTAATCATAACTTGAAATCCTAAACGTTCCTGAGTCCCTCGTAGCTCACTGCCTCAACCCGACCCTTAGTCCTTTCATCCAAAAGCGTACCTACAGGGACAACACATCATGAGCATATACAATTTCACTTAACAACATATAAACATTATAGTAAATGCATGAAATCTTAGTTAAGTAAGTATGCTGGTTATTCATTAACTTCTTATTGTTGTCCCTGATTCATAATCATGCATATGGGGCACCTTACCCCGTGGCACCTTACCACAATAACATCGCATGGCCTCTTACCATGTGGGGCACCTTACCCCGTGGCACCTTACCACAATAACATCGCATGGCTACTTACCATGTGGGGCACCTTACCCCGTGGCACCTTACCACAATAACATCGCATGGCTACTTACCATGTGGGGCACCTTACCCCGTGGCACCTTACCACAATAACATCGTCATATAGACATCGTTTACACATCATCATATAAACATTGTATACACATTATCATATAAACATCGCATAAACATCATGATTTCATCGTATACATATTCATGCTATAAATGCATAGTCATAGTGTAAGGATGTATTTTACCGTCCGATGCCCGTACGTCTCTTACGTACCTTTTCAAAAAGAGGAGGAGTCAACAGACCTATCTCCTTGATTGTGCCGGTACCTGGGGTGGCTCTACACAATCACATAATACAATATTAGGCACCTCATATTAATCCGGAAACAAAACTTAAATCAAAACCACATAAATCCTTAAACATCATCTCGCGATCGATCGTCCAAGAGCCCCGATCGATCGCGAGATGCTACTGCCTCGCATACCAAAAAAATTTAATCCGCGATCGATCGCCTCAAAATTGGCGATCGATCGCCACAACTCACTGGAACGTCGCGATCGATCTTGCCTTCTTGGCGATCGATCGCCAACCCTGTTCCTTTGAGCGATTTTCCAGAATTACTTGGCACAGTTAATCATACCCTTAAAACTAACATGTAAGACATAATACATGCCAAAGCCAACATGCTAGTAGTTGCACTACACTACCCTGAGTGTATCCAATTCGAATTTACGCCTTAAACATGAGTCCACATGCATAAACGTCGACCACTTATACAAGCACCGGGTCAACTTTTCTGGAAACAGGGCATCACAACTTCTACCCAGATTTTCGAGTACTACTTTTTATAGCAACGATTCTCACATATAAACCATACAACATGTTCCAACATAAATGCTAGGGGCTTCATAAAACATCTATGTAAGCATGTAAATTCAAGTTTTCATAAAACTTAAGCTAGCATGCATCCTAACATCCTCATAAACTTTGAGTTCATCCAACTTACAGAAAAACAGGGCATCCCATCATAACCCAGATTTTCGAACACCTAGTTTCCAAGTCGGAAATCTAACACATAAAGCATGCAAGTTACTTAACAAGACATGCTAGAAGCTTCACAAATATCATATAAAAGTACTCATAACAAGAGTTCATCAAACCCTACACTATCATACCAAATATACTACAAAGAAAACATGTGCTAGAACTCTGAAATCTGGGAAAAGAATGACTCCTCACCACTTTTTGGCACGACTTTCCTTCAAGAAAAAGAACAATAAAACGTGATCCTCTTCTTCCTACTTGCTGTCTGAGTGTTTTTAGAGGGTTTGGAGAGAAGGAGGAGAATTTGGAGGAGATGGAGTGAGTAAAGAAGATGGACCAAAAGTCCTCCCTGGCCACTCTGCTTTTCCGAAAATAAGGGTAGGGGTATGGGTTGTGGCCAAGTGGGGGGAAAGGGTGGTTGCATGTAGGGCGCTTTTGTGGTGTTTAATTGTATCCCGGTATTTCTTATGATGTATAAAAATGATTTCCCTTGATATTTCACAATTGCACTACATCATCACAACAATTAAAAACCCGTAACATGCAACCTAAACCATATCATCATATCATAATTATAACCCCCCATTTAAAATACCATGTCCCTCTTAAATACATCATAATTCATCATCGTAGCACATAATCATATAACATTTCGGGGGTATTACATAGGATGCTTCTCCCAAATCTTTCATAGAGAACTTAGCAGATAACCATGCTTTAGTCGATTTCATCAATCCTATATCATTCCCAATGAGTAGGATATCATCGACATAAAGCACTACAAATGTAACCGCACTCCCACTAACCTTCTTGTAAACGCATGCTTCTTCCGGATTTTTAACAAAACCAAACTCTTTGATAGTGTTATCAAAACGGATATTCCAACTTCGGGACGCCTGCTTTAGCCCATAAATGGACCTCTGGAGTTTGCAAACCTTTTGCTCACTCCCAATGGATGTGAAGCCTTCTGGCTGCTTCATATAAATTTCTTCATCAATGTCACCATTGAGAAAAGCAGTCTTCACATCCATTTGCCATATCTCATAGTCATAATATGCAGATATTGCTAATAAAATCCGTATAGACTTCAGCATCACTACTGGTAAAAAAGTTTCCTCATAGTCAACTCCTTGCCTTTGAGTATAACCTTTTGCAACCAAACGTGCCTTATAGGTAATCACATTTCCATCCACCCCAAGCTTTCGCTTATAGATCCATTTGCAACCTATGGGAACAATTCCCACAGGAGGATCCACTAAGGTCCATACCTTATTGGAGTACATGGAGTCCATTTCAGATTTCATGGCTTCTTATCAATGTCCCGAATCAATATCTGACATCGCCTCCTTGAAAGTCCAAGGATCATATCCATGGTCTATTTCTTGACTACTTTCAAGGAGTAGATTCATTCTATCAGGAGCTCTTGAAACCCTTTCAGATCTCCTTGGTGCGTGTACTTCTGGTTCAATTGATGGTTCAGAAATTTTACTTGCTTCCATTGGGGTAGACATTTGTGGTTCTTGAACTACTTCAAGGTTCATATCCTTCCCATCTATATTCTTCAGAAACTCATTTTCTAAGAATGTAGCATTTCTGGAAACAAACACTTTTTGTTCCCGTAGGTTATAAAAATAATAACCTCTAGTTTCTTTAGGATATCCCACAAAACAACACAATATAGATCTCATATCCAATTTGTCATCCACCATCTGCTTCACATAAGCAGCGCAACCCCAAACCTTTAAATAATTATAATTTGGTGACTTCCCACTCCATATCTCATATGGGGTAGAAGTAACAGCTTTTGAAGGAGCTCTGTTTAACAAATGACATGCAGTTTCAAGCGCATAGCCCCAAAACGACATTGGAAGTCCAGTGCAACTCATCATCGATCGAACCATATCCAATAAAGTCCGATTCCTTCGCTCAGCAACACCATTAAGTTGTGGTGTTCCGGGCGGTGTCCACTGAGAGAGAATCCCATTCTCTTTAAGATAATCTATGAACTAGGTACTCAAGTATTCACCACCCCGATCAGATCGAAGTGCTTTAATACTTGTACCTAGTTGTTTCTCCACTTCATGTCTGAATTCTCTGAACTTTTCAAAAGCTTCAGACTTGTATCTTATGAGATACACATACCCATATCGCGAATAATCATCGATAAATGTAATGAAGTAAGAATATCCTCCTCGTGCGTTAACACTTAACGGCCCACAAACATCTGAATGGATCAAATCCAATAGATTTTTGGCTCGCTCAGAATGACCACCAAAAGGTCTTTTGGTCATTTTTCCTTTGAGACAGGAGTTGCAAGTGGTAAGTGCATCCAAGTCTGATGAATCAAACAATTCTTCACTCATCAATTTACTCATCCTTCCCTTAGAAATATGACCTAGTCTAGCATGCCAAATATTTGCAGGAGATAGATTATCAGCCTTACGTTTTCCCATTTGTTGAAAGCAAACCGGTGTATCAGCTAGTTTTAACTCATACAGATCATTTAACAAAGTGCCAGAACCAATAATAGAACCATTCTTTAAAATATGACAAATCCCATTTGAAATATTAAAAGAAAAACCTTCTCTATCCAAAACAGGAATAGAAATAATGTTCTTAATCAAGTCTGGAACAAATAAACAATCGTTTAAAACTAAATCAAAACCAGAATCTAGAGCTAAATTAACTTTTCCAATAGATGTGGCTGCAACCCTTGCACCATTTCCAAGCCTCAAAAAGATCTCATCATTTTGCAGCTTGCTGCTTCTTGTCATGACCTGCATATTATTACACAGATGTGATCCACAACCAGTATCCAATACCCAAGAAGCTGAACTAATGGAAACATTAACTTCAACAAAGAATATACCTGGTCCAGAACGCTTCTGATCCTGATATTCCTTGCAGTTTCTCCTCCAATGCCCATGTTTGCCGCAATGGAAGCATTTTTGTTCTTCATTAATTGACGCAGTCGGCGCCTTAGTCTTTTTCTTTTGTGGTGCAGGCTGAGAACGCTTCCCAGTATCCTTCCTCTTCTTAGGCCAAGAACTCTTCTTGGATTTAGAAGAAGAATTAATCAACAGAACAGGCTTTTCCTCTTTCATAGCAGCCTCAGCAGTAGTCAACATATTGACAAGCTCTGCAAGTGTGCACTCCATTTTGTGCATGTTGAAGTTCACCACAAATTGTTTGAATGAGTCTGGTAGAGACTGAAGGATCACATCCAACGCCAATTCGTTCTCCAAGATCGTATCTAAACTAGCAAGTTTCTCAATAAGACCTATCATCTTCAATCCATGAGCTTGGACTGAAGACCCTTCCCTCATATGGGCACGGAATAGGTCTCTGACAACACTGTAACGTAGAGAACGAGTATGCTCACCATACAACTCTTGCAGGTGAGTATGAATCTCGGCGGCATGGTTCATATGTTCATGCTGTCTCTGAAGTTCATTCGACATTGATGCCATCATATAGCATCGCGTTTTGAGATCGTCATCCTTCCATTTCTGGACAGTCTCAATCTCATCAGGAGTCGAACCCTCAGGAACCTTTCCAGGGGGTAGCTTCGTAAGCACATACGTCAATTTTTCAGAATCCAGAACAATTTTCAAATTTCTTAGCCAATCATTGTAGTTTTGCCCAGTTAATTTGTTTGTATCGAGAATAGATGCAATCGGATTCTTGGCCATTTTAATACTGAAAAATAAACAGAAAATATAAGCAAATCGTTTGATTATTAATTAATTCAAAAACATGGACTTTGTTATTGAATGCTCCCACTAAATTTTTCGAATTCATCACCCTCATGACAAATGAACGGAAAATCATATTTTCTTAGTGGGCTTGGAGTCCAACTATGTAAGGACCCCAAGCCCTTAAACCTTGATTAGTGTATTAACCACTATGTGTGGTACATGCTTTCTATAAAATGTCAATCGGGAAGCTCTGATGATACTTAATCATTGCCTGTCAATGAAAGACTCATATGTTTGCCCTTTACCAACCCCTTGGTGCCACTTTTCACATTGTAAACTTTCATAAAAATTTGGGCAGAGTCTCCCCATAAATAGAGCTATCCCAAAAAAAAGAGTACAACACATAACAAAATTCCCGGCCAGGGAAAGCATAATACTCAACAGAAAGCAGCAATACAAGTAAATTCCCAGCCAGGGAAGACACCACACATAATACACCAATGACTCTCATATCATTCTAGCAATTCAACCTCTAATTGCATGCAACCTTAATGAAAGAGAGATAGGCTCATGCCTTTATATACAATCCATGTACAAGTATAATCGTGCTCACATGCGAGCATCATGAATATGTATAAATCCTCAGGTGTATATATAGGTACTCTTTACGATACCGTGCTCCATCATGCCCTGGTACCACGATCGTGGGAGTACCTCAAATCAACAGCTCGAGCTCAGCTCCATAGCCATCGATGTACCTGTCCACCTGTCCCAACAGAGACAGCCCCCAACGGGGTGAGCATACCAATACACAAAATCCCATAATCATAATAATGAAATTCATAATTTACAACACAAGTAAATACTAATGAATTTAAATGATACTCCCTGGATGGCAACATCCTCATCCGGGATTCCGTGTACTGTCCCTGTTCTCACAACATCAAACTCATCAAATCTCATAAATCAGTAAATCAACGCATTGATTAACTCATCGCATGCCTAATCCTCGAATATCAACATATAGTGATTACAAATTCATTAAACATGCAATTACAGATATCACAATATCTAATACTGATTTCACAACCTCGCTATCAATCACAGATAGCTCAAATGCCTTAGCATTTATTTACCAATCCTTCATTATACTTAGACATCTCAAGTGTCTTATAATGAATACATGAGTCTACAAACCTAGACATCTCAAATGTCTTATAATGAATACACGATTCTACGAACTTAGACATCTCAAATGTCTTACGAAGAATACATGATTCTACGATCATTCTCAGGCATCTCAAATGCCCTAATATAGTCAAATAAACCCAGTACCCCATATATCATGCAAGAGTCATCCTACTCTAGTGTCACGCACGCTACAAGCGGCGATATCAAGATTTGGGTCATTCCTTGGCTATATCAACATATATATATATAATTCTCATGCGCGATTATTCAATGAAATCAATTTTCATTATGCATTCACATATGCCTTAAAATATAGAAATGCTCGTACGTCGCACGTACCTTAAATCTCCGAAGTCCGAGCCAAACCTTGCTCGAGTTCCATGCCCCGAGGAATGATGTGCTAACACGATAAATAATTCACAATTATTTACGAACATGTAACCTATGCTCAAGCACACCTATATCCCTCAAAATATTGTCAACACACGACAATTATCCTCTTAAAAGACCCGGGGCAGGGTACATGCAGGGAAGGAAATAAATGAGACAATCGAAATTTGTTCAAGAATGCCCTACAAAAATCGAACCTTAATCTCACAATTTCGAACCCAATAAAATACCATAATCCATCTAAAATGTCAATTAAGCTATCCAAGCAAGAATCAACATCCCTTGACAAAAACCCCCAAATTTTCGAATTCAACCCCCTTAAAATCGAACCCAAACAAGCCTTTAAATCCCAACTCTTAAAATTCTTCAAATTCGAACCAAAGCTTCTCAATTCGATCTCAATCAAGCATCACAATACTCCTAAAACATGCAATAATCGATCAATTGCACGAAATAATACCCCTGCCAAAAACCCCCAAAATTCGAACCAAACCCTACTAATTTTCGAAAATAAATTCGAACCAAAACCACCGAATTAAGCAGGGAAATGCACGAAAAAGACGAACAAGGGGTAAGGGAGATTACCCAACGAAAATCGGAAGCAAAATCGTTCAAAATCGATGAACCCTAACTTTTGGGGATCGACGCCTTTCTGCCAAATCCGAACGAGAAACGCGACGAAACCTTCAATTGACGGAGGGGAAATGAGCGCCTGGACGAGACGAAGCCGTGGGTAGGTCGCACGCGCCGATCGGCGGCCGGACGGCGGCTGGCGGAGCGCCTGAAACGGCGGGGCAGGGGAGGTGACGGGAAAATCGCGGCGGGAGGAGGGAGAAGAGATTTGAGTTGAAATGATATTTTTCCTTAAAATTTCGGGTTCAACTGCTATTTATAGCAAAAATACCCCGAAAAAATAATAACCCCACAAATACCTCATGATTCCTTAAAAATCATCTGTTTTCAAAAACTCTCTCTCTAACTCCAAAATTCCCTACCGGTGCTCACACAGCACCCGAGATTCCGAGACACATAAAAAACCCAACTCTTAGGTTTTACACCGTAATGTGAATACAATCTCAACCTCTGGATCCAACGATCCCAACTGCCCAAATAAACGAGCCCAGAAGGCCCAACACCTCGATTAAATTCCAAATCGCCACGTAAAACCACTTTAGGGATTATTAATACTCCGGGATTAACACCTATAATCCCTGGTCATCACAAACTAGCTCATGAAAAATGCTCCCACTAAATTTTTCGAATTTATCACCCTCATGACAAATGAACGGAAAATCATATTTTCTTAGTGGGCTTGGAGTCCAACTAGCTCATGAAAACCCCGGACGTGGGCCCACCGGTTTTATGATACTAAAGGTAGATCACAATTGCATCATATGCAATCCCCAAGATATTTGTCTCGCGATTGGCATAACCCTACATGGGCAGGACAATTATGCCTTCTCACGTCAAACTAACCCATCCCACGGATGGCAATGTCACGCCCAAAAGACCCCACGTGGGTGAGTAATCTAAAAGGTTAACATAACCGCATCCTTAATTAAGTGGCAGTTAAACACACAGCTTTCCCATGCCAAATGCCCCCCACGTGGGTGAGTAAGGCAATATGACACAAGTAGCGTCTCATGGCTTAACTGTTGATGGAAGACAGGAAGCGACAAACCCTTTTGAGCTCCCCTTATCAGTTTGATATTAAATTTTTGAATCATATTCAAAAGAGGGATTTAATTTATTTTAAAATCTCATCAAGTGCTTGATTGTTTGTTTGCCGGATTCATGCAACTATGTTTTAATAAAACATACAAACGAAAATTATCATACATCGCATGCATAATAAAATAAATAAATATGGACGATTACGGCCTTTTCCTAATTGATCCACGTGAGCCATACGTGGATCACAAGTCTGTCTAAGGTGATGCAGGTATGTAATGCAATCCTATTACATTTTTGCTTCCATTATACATGTCTCGATTCTTGATGCTCCATCTTCAATCTCGATCTCCCACTAATTCTAAAGTTTTTACATTTAAATCGTGCAAACAAGAGAATAGGGATACAAAACCGGGGTGGGATACATCAGAAAATAGAGAGAGCAGGCTCGCAGGCCCGATAACCAAAATCACAAAAATAATGAAATAATAAAAAACCTAAGCATTCACCTAAACACATTGGTCAAGGCCCGTAATCATCCATCATTCAATCACAACATATGTAATTAAACATTAAACTAAACAATTACATCATATGTAATTTGCACTAATTACATCACATGTAATTAGAGCACAATAATTAATTTATTCTATCGTTTCCCACTAATCGCATCATTAGTTGAAAATAAAATTAAAAATTAAATAAAACAATTTTATTTAATTTCTAATTAATTAAACTTCAACTAATTGATAAAATCTATATTTTACCTTTCAAATCATAAGGTTAATTGAAAATAAATTAAATGGAACATTTCCATCTAATTTGCAATTAATATGTAAAATCTCTATTTTACACTTAATAAATTAAAAATCATATTTTTAATTAATTAAGTTTATGATTTATTCTTCAAAAACAATATCCGGATAAAAACATCTGAAATGACCCAAAATAATTTATGGACTCCAAACAATTTGGATCCAAAATTAGAACATCAATTTCAACCCAAAATACCCAATTTTCGGATTTAATAATAAATAATTTTTTTTTTTTTTTAATTGAAAATCGAAAATTAGGGTAAAAGCACTGTTCATCTCCTTCCCACCATGACAGGCGCGGCGGCTAGGGTTTCAGAAACCCTAGCTCGCGCCGCCGCCTTCATCTCGCGCCGCTGCCTTCATCTCGCCGATCTGGAGCCGCGCACATCGAGTTCTCTACAAGATAAAGCAACTCGGCGCGGAAAAATGGAGAACAAATCGGACGCGAATGGTTTCGGGAAAAATTACAGTGGCTACTCGCGACTCATTCTGCGCGATAAATCACTGACCGTGACGAACAGTGAAGCGCAGTCATTCGTAGGCGACGCACATGGTGGAGAACACTCTCCGCCGCGTGTGCCGCCGCGCGAATTGCCGGAGAAATCGATGAACACAAAAACGATGAACAGTGTACGATTTATTATTATTATTTTTTTTTCGGACAGATTGTTTTAAAAAACAAAAACGAACACGATTAGCTTATCGGGAACGATCTAATAAAAATAATTATCAAATACATGAATTAAAGCGCAACCTGGCTCTGATACCACTGTTGGGTTTCCGTACCCCGGCGCCAGATCCAAACGCAGCGGAAAATAAACAGTAAACAGATCTGACCCGGGGACGGACGATCGCGCCTGATTCATGTATTACTATGCAAATATCAAAATAAATGCACGAAAAGAGAATTACCGATGAACAGCGAAATCAATCTGCGGCGGTGATCCTCGAGTCCAATCAACCTGACCAGATCTACAAGCACGACACCAGTGCTAGTGTGATGACGACTTATGAGAGTATTGAATGGAATCCTTTAACCCTAGAGTGAACCTTATATTTATAATGTTCATGAGACAGCTAAGTGGGCTAGGGCTCATAAAGCCCATCGGGCCAACGTTTGGCTTGCTGGGTATTTTATGCTAACAAATTCAACTCCTCAAATAATTTTTTTTATAATAAATTTTATCTACAACAATGTTGAACATGGGCTGCACTTGAGTCTGATGATCGGGGCCGATAGTTGAAGGTCTCCGATTTGAAATCGGTGAGGGCAGTTTTAAATTTGCTGGATTGTCTTGCATTGTGGGAGACTTTAAGTTAGTTTCAATTCATGGGTTTTTCGGTTAATGTAGTAAATTATCATAGAATGTGATCGATTTTTTCTACATTGCTTTAGATTAAGCTTATTTTAGATCAGGATGGTGACACATTGGGGCATGCATTTGATAGTGGAATTTTGTTTTTGGGCACAAACAAATTTGAGTGGATTTTGATTCTATCCTTATTGCTAGTTAATTTTGTCATGATTTAGGTCAATGTGAGATAATTAGAAGAGATGAAATATTGTCACTGTTTTTCACCCTATTGAGACAATTTTATATGAGATGTATTTCACTTATGCTGTTTCTCTTCAAACACATTTATCCATTAGATTGATAGAGCAATTGTTGTATTCTTGCCAACAATGTGCATCATTGGATGCATGTTGACGTCCATGCTAGATGAGGCTGTGTTTATTTTGGAACTAATAATTGTGTTTGGTATAGCTTTTGTATTGAAGAATGTGAGGATGATAAAGAAGGGGAATCAAGAAGCAAATGCGGTTAGTGACAGATTAACAGAGACACTTATAGTTCCCTTAGTAAAAACTTTCCAAGTTGTTGCTAAGGCATATGTTATGTCTTTGCTTCCATTTAGAAGTTTGATATAATATTAGTTACTATTTTTTCCTCATGCCCAGGAGGTTAGACTCCTTGCAAATGGCATCACTAGATCTAGAGGGGGAAAGTCATGGAGGAATCTATTGTAGGTCATAAAGAATACCCGGAGAGGGAGGCAAAGCTTGTAAAGATGAACTTCTAAATAAAGAAATTACGGAGGAATATATTATTGGTTAATCTTAACTGTTTTGATATATTTTTGGGTTTGTTAAAGTGCATTTTACTAGGAAGTATTGTGATAGATAGACACCGTGTCGGGCTATTGTTTACGGTTGGGTCGGCTTGTATAAAATTGAGTATGTTCATCTTGACATGCCCGATTGCTGCTTGGTTCTTATTTCTTCATATCATTTATGTGGAAGGGTTACTGATGTTTGAGTTACTGCTTATGAGTTGAAGTTGGCTAGGTTTTAGAGGTGACTTGTGCAAGTATATTTCATTTTGCATTTATCGGCTACTGCTTAAGCTGTACAAGGTTGTTCTTGTTTATGTCATGGTTTATGTTAGTTTCATATTATGTCTTGGGTAATGTCATAGTAAATAGGAGGTGAATTGTTATAGGGTTGGAGTACCCATTTTACTTATGTTACTATTAATAATATTTTTTCTTATAAAAAATTAATAGTATGTTAATTATATTATATAGTACCATCAATTATCTTATTTAGTACCATAAATTAGCTTATGTAGTACCACAAATTAGCTTATACATCACTACAAATTATGTTATATAGTACAACGAGTTAGGTTATTTAGTACCACATACTAGTATGTATAATACCACAAATTATGTTATTTAGTATATATAGTACTACAAATTAGTATATATTGTACCATAAATGAGCTTATATTGTGGTACTAAATATACTGATTTGTGGTACAAAATATACTACGATATGGTACTAAATATACAGATTTGTAGTATTAAATATAGTGGAAGTCCTCTTTCCTTATTCAACTAAATATACTAATTTGGATATATATATATATATATATATATATATTTTATATTATATAGTACCACAATTTAGCCTATATAGTACCATAAATTAGTTTATATAGTAAAATAATTTAGTTTATGATGTACCACACATAGTGCCACAAATTAGTTTATGTAGTACCATAAATAAGATTATTTATAGTACCACAAATCAAATTATATATCTCATTACTATATACTAAATGTATGATATTTGTACTAAATAAGCTAATATATGAACTATCTATTTCAAATTGTATATACAAATATATGACGTGTTAAATACAAATCTATTTGTAAACATATACAGTTATATATATCATTATTATATAAAAATTTGTGGTACAATATAACATAATTTGTTCTACAACAAAATTAGCTTATTTAGTAACACAAATTACCTTATATAGTATCACAAATTAGATTATGTATCACCACAAAACTAGTTTATTTAATAACATATATTACATTATGTACTACCACAATTACCTTATATAGTAACATAATTAGCTTATGTAACACCACAAATTATTCTATATAATATAACAAATTACCTTATATAATGCCATAAATTAGATTATATAGTATCACAAATATCTCATATAATACCACAAATTAGAGTATATATTACCACAAATCAGAATATATATATCATTACAAAATGTATAATAGTGATACTAAATAATCTTAGATATGCACTATCTATTTCACATGTTATATATAACTTGATATATTTGCAAATAGTATATATATAACATGTCATTTTATATTTTATAACATGCGAAATACATAGTTCATATTTTAGCTTACATAGTACAACATTATCATAAATTTAATATATGGTTTTAATATATATATATATATATCTATATATATATATATATATATTTGCAAATAGATTTATATATAACATGTCATAGATTTGTATATAACATGCGAAATAAATAGTTCACATCTAAGATAATCTTTGGTACTAATGTATTGATTGTGGTACAAAATATACTGATTTATGGTACTATATAAACTAAATTGTGGTACTGAATATACTGATTTATGATACTAAATAACATAATTTGTGGGATATTGTATAAGCTAATATGTGGTACTAATGTAATGCCCCGATATTTGATTAATGTTAATTAAATATGTATGAATTAATTTGAAATTAATTAATTAGATGTGAAATTGACAAACTAAATATCAATTGACAGTTAAATCGGAACTTGATATATTTTTGAAATGGCCGAATAAACTCCGATAATATTTTAAAAATAATTTATTTAAGGGAAGAATTAAAATTTGTGTTAGTAGTGGATATAAATCCCAAGTTTCGTCTGTACTTTTAATGTATCAGTACACCGGTGACACTCTGATGTATATAATTCTCAATATTATCGTGCGTAGCACATAATTTACACACACAACACATTTTACACCTTGATCGCTTTTATTTTAAACAATTAATTCCAATCTAGCGATTTTAGACCGCAAGTGCACGGTGTCAAGTTTTAGTATAGATAGGAAGAATACGGATTGTCGAACCCACAGAAACTAACAAGCAAGTACCAAATAAGATGTCTTTTAACTATATTTAACCTTCGATAATTAATTTATAATTAACGACTAATTAATTAATATAAACTACTAATCCAACAAAGTCAATAAAAGTAAACGAGAAAAATCCACTAGAGAAGATTATCGAGACTTTGGCTCACCAATGCAATTCCCTACAATTCTCGATTGAATATTCAAATATTTCTAAGGTGATGAGTTCTCCCAATTTATCTAATACAATCTCTCGAGCTATATTAAACCTAACACCGAATTGCAGTAAGTAACTCTCGTTCACTTATTTAACAATTCAATGTTGCATAAGATCCACGAAAACTCCTAGCTTTCAATTACTAGATATCTATGGCTATCACGCATGTATTTGACATCATCTCTCGATCTCGGTCTGAAATCCATGGTATGAGTTATTAATTCAGTATCATAAAATCATCTCTCGATCTCAATTACGATACTAACATCATTCAAAGGTGATCAATCCTATAAAAGCATGAAGAACCTAAAACATACGCAAAGAACTATAAGAATTCAATCATTAAATCATCAAATCGAAGGTTCATAACAAAGGATTCGCCTAACCTCGATAAATAAACTTAGTTCATACTCATAAATAAATACCAATACTTAAACATGTCTTGCAACAATCCAAGCATGATAAAATCAAAACAAAACTAAACTAAAGTTTAAAAGTAAGAATAAACTCACAGCGTCGACTCCGGTTGTAGATCCTCGCTCCTTCTCTTGCTTCCTTCTCGATCGTCTCTTTAATCGCCTTGTTGGGTTGTTCCAATTCCTAGGATGAATAGGTGAAGGTGGATGAAGGTGATATGGAGTATGGATGTGTGGAGGCTATTCCTAGGTTTCAAAATCTTATTTTGGGTTGTAATTTTCGTGTATAATATATAGGGGAAAGAATTATGGACTTCCCTTTTGCACACAAACTCTACAAGGAAGTTATTTTTCTGAAAACTCCTCTGGCCGATCGATCGGGACAAAGCGGCCAATCGATCGAGCTTCACAGTAAGAATTTCGTGGTTTTTTCAGCCTTGCTGGATATATTGGCAATGCTTGCTCGATCGATCGGCAAGACCAGAATGTTTTCTTCGCCTTTTTCAGCTTCTGGCGAGTTTTGTATTTTGCCCGTAAATTTCTCATACAAACTCCGAATTTGATGAATCAGCTGTCCACGCGAAGATAAGAGAAAGTTATACAACCTTTATATGGACCACATTTCCAAAACCTGGCTCGAATATATAGTAATTTGAGGAAAAAGGAGCAACATATGTCCTGGATTCCGGTTTTTTCCTCTTTTCTTCAACTTTATTCATTCTTTCATCATTTTAGCTTGATTTCTTCACCTTTCCCTACATTTCAACATTGATTCCTGAAATAAAGAAATATATACCATAAACCGTAAAATAATCCAAGAATCAACACGAAAACATATACATAACATAGCATAAAAATGCGTAATATTCAACCCGATCAACTCCCCCAAACTTATCACTTAATCGTCATTCGATTAAGCATTAAAATCATAAGGTAGAGTTCATTCATGATACTTGAAACAATTATTTCATGACTTATTTTATTCTCAGAAATCTCATGCACATATACAAAAGTTGACAAGACATGTTTTCTCCTAAATCAAGTAACACATCTCAAAATCGGAACGTGTGTGTGTGCTATAGTCAATCTTAAATTTCATGCACATATTCAAGATCAAATCATGTTAATCAACTCAAAGTCGAGATTATCATCAAGCACCCCATAAGCCTATTTTCAAACAACTTCTCCACTAATGATAGTTACTCCTTAGACTTGGATCAAAAGGACTTTTTAAGCTTGTAATGTAAGGCCTTTGGTGTTGGCTTCAAAGAAAAGATAGGATAAGGGCAAAGGAGTGAGTATAATCATTTACAATTCAAATGTTTCGCACACATCGAGCTTCTATTCTTATTCTTTTATACCCTTGGCCACTTTGGGTCTTATTTAGTCAATCTTTTTCTCAAGGCTTTTTGTCTATCTTTTTCTTTTCTCATTCATCAAATTTTTTTTCCAATAAGCTCGTCAAGATATAACAATTCAAATGCATCAAATGATATTCATTATACTCCCTTAGGGTAAGGATAACTTTTTCATTTAGGCTCAAATAAGGGTAAGTATAATAAGTTTGCCAAGAATGTCGAATGGGGTCTAATTATATGCAATGCATATACCATTCTTTTTTCAATAAAGCTCAAATGGGACACTAGGGATTGATATGAATCATGGTAAGCTTGAAAGGCTCAAACATTTCAAAGATCGCCTAGATCATTTCCAAGTCAAGTTTGTAACTATAAAATTTCGCCTCAAAATGTCATCATCAAATAAGTTCTAGGATAACTCTAAGATGCTCAGGACAAATCATCAAGTTCACAACAATTATCACTATTCAAAACATGCAATCCACAAGATCATGACTCATTGTGCTCAATATATTCCTCATTCTTGATATGCTAACTCAAATTAGGATATTCATGTACAAGTCCAATAATCATCACAAATCAAGTTCATATGCATAGTGAGATCAAAATCCTCATTGAATAGTCACTACTATAATTCATTCTTTTCTCAAGTTTGAACTCATAAAAAAAAAATTTTAGCTCATAATAATCGGACGATTCAAGTGTCATTTAAGCACACAACATGTGGTTAAACAAGTAAAACATGCAAGCTACTACTCCCCCAAACTTAAATCAAACATTGCCCTCAATGTTTAAAAGAATCAAAAGGGAAACAGTGAACTCCCCTAATCAAGACGCTTGCATGAGGGTTGAGGAAGATTTGCTTTTGAAAGCTCCACTGTTGTAGGGGTTCATCGCTCCAACCAAGTACCTAGCAAGAGAAGAATGCATATGGTAAAATATTCGACTTGAGAGATAAACAAAACTAAAATGAAAACTGAAAAATAAAACAAAACTAAATAACAAAAGGATACGCTTGGGTTGCCTCCCAAGAAGCGCTGATTTTTGGTCTTCGGCTTGACCATCAGAAGCAACCATCAAAGAGCGGCTGCCGCCCATAGTAAGTATCATACCACTAATGGGTCTTCATTCAGTATGCCCTCAAGATTGGCAAGATTGTAACAGTGTAAGCTCGTCGCTCCAACAACATTCTTGAATTGGTAGGCATGGGAGAATGATTCTCGACTTGGCTTCATATGGAGGATGTAGTGCGGTGAAGTTGGCATCGACGGAAAATATGGATCCACATATGGCATAGAACATGTTGTTGGGATATGTCCTAAGACAAGTCATTGGATGATTGTTTGGACATACAATGTTTATGATTTTATTTATGGCAAATCATTAGTATATATTATTCGAATATCTGTGCAATATGAATTGATATATAAGTTAATGTCCCTAGAATAATATTGTATTGTTCTTAAAGATGTCCCTAGTCAAGTATTATCATGAATATGGATATTGATAATACGTAGAGACTAGTATGTGTTGATTGATGAATTGTTCATTGATATGAGATATCAAATCAACACATGGGTACATGTTAGAGAACGATGTACTGGACAGACCCACCATGAGAATGCAACATGGATAGTTATATGATAGTCATATGCAATTATCATAGTGATAATAATGTATGTAATCCTTACGACTTGTGATCATCAGATATCCCAACATAAGGAGTTATGTATCTTGATATCGTCAAACGTTACCCGTAACAGGGTAATCTATAAAGGCGACTATTGGATACACTACGAATTATGTAGAGGGATGTTGACTGATCGAGATAGGATTTGTCCCTCCTATATAATAGGAGATGTGTTTGGCCCTTGATCAAGTGAGAACTAAAATGCATGGCCATGCTCGAATGAGTCGATATGAGATATCGAACTTATTCGTTTATTCTAGTTCTACTTGGGAATCAAGAAATAAAGATTGGATATACGAGTATGACTATTCCATGACCCGTGTTCAATCTAAACACAAAGGACAAAGGGATTAAGTTACATGGTTAATATTATCACAAGTTCTAAAGGTTATGTTGAGTCATTGACATTCTTGTAATTTGGGTAGCCTCGATGTGTTGCTAGACACCGCTCTTTGCTTGTAACATAAAATGAGATTTTATGTCACTGCCAACATTACAAGATCCTATCGGGTCGCACAAAAGATTAAATCGAAAAAGGGAAATTAAATTCATGGGATGAATTAAATAATTAAGAGGAGTCTTAATTAATTATAAAGATTAAATTATAATCATGGGCTTGAGCCCATGAGGCTTTGTGAAATCCTTTAATTAAATTATTTATAATGATAACAAGGTAATTAATTAGATTAATTCATTCCTTGATTCTCAATCATAAAACCTAACTCTAATTAGCTCTCGGCCGCGAGATACACGACCTTCGCCGCCGCCGCCGATCGTGTGGTGGTTTTGGGGTTTTGTTTGGTCGTCGTTGATCGGTTTTGAACCGAGAGTTGAGTTTTGGTTCAAGAATAAGTCTAGCAACTTGTTCTTGAACGTCCCTTGTTCGTTTAATCGTGTGGATACCGTTGAGGCAAGACCTTGGAGGTGTTGCTCGTGACTCGGGATCGTTGGACGTGGTGCACCGTGGAATCTGCTCAAACACGCTACAAGGGTGAGACCTTCATAAATCCTTTATCCGATATGATAACCTATGTATAGATCCGCGGTTTAGTAATCCAAAATTTTATTCCGCTGCGTTGTATGCTCTTTAAGGATTACTTACAGTGGTATCAGAGTCGTGTACAAGGCTCATATCGGATTTATGTGGTTAAAAGTTTAATCATATTAGATTAATATTGCATGCTATTTAAAACTGTATGAACATATGGGATATGTTAATATTGAGTTTGTGAAAATCATCATAAAATTGTATTTGATATAATTGGCGAATAATTGTATACGATACACGAATGCGCAAAATCGAAAAGTGGCTCAAAGGTTCGGCCACTACAAACTTTGACTCTCGGCCGCCGCTTGGGAGCTAGGGTTCGGACCCTTGGCTCGAGCATGGGCCGAGCCGTCGCAATATCTAGGGTTTTGAACTCTATTGGCTCGATAAAGTATTGAGGAGGTGCAAGTTGGTTCGATCATGGTCCACGGAATTATGAGGGTCGACGGCTACACCACATGAGGGCTAGGGTTTTCGAACCCTTGGCTCGAGATGGTTGAGCCATCACCGTCATGAACCGTGCATGGTTGGACCGTGGCTCGTGGCTAAGAACTTCGAACCATTAGGCTCGAAGAACATGAGAAACCACACGGCGGCGGCTAGGGTTTGGAACCCTAGCGGCGCCGCACGTGCTCGAACCATGGCTTGGGCTAGGGTTTCGAACCCTAGGCCCATGCATGGTCCAGCCGTGTGGTTAGATGGGTCGGACCCATTTGGTTCATGTTTTGAGTCGTATTAAGTTCGTGGCATGTGATGTCCCGAGCATACGATAATTTTTCAAAATTATTTTACAGTTTTAATTAGAATTAAATTTAAAATGTTTAGAATTTAATTAATTAAATGTTAATGCATGCCTTATGTGTTGTTTGAGCATGGTGCGTGGTTATAGCCCTTTGACCTATTAGATAGGATTTGTGGATGTTTGTAATTTATAATACGACCTGCGTGTCGTGCCTTCTCTATTTCATTCTAAATGTAATCCCTCCCCTATGTTCCCCTCGAATGTGAATCGAGGAATTCTATATCTTGTAAATAGTGTAGTTTATTTTATTGATGATGATCCATGAAGATGGAGCATCGTGCCGGGATGAGGAGGCCATTCACAAATTGGAGCCAAAGGAAGGTGCTTATGAAGCTACCTTAGGTTGACTCTTAGGATTTTCTCATTGGCTTGAGAAAATCATTAGTAGGGGCTATAACCATGTCACGTTTAATTATGTATGTTGATGCATGATTTATCTTATGTTTTAGATTGATAATTGTATTACACATATATGTAGATATGTATACAACTATATGTAGTGGACATATTTTAAATTATCAAACTAATCATGAGATCAATAAATCCCTCTAAAATATTAAGTTTTAGATGCCTTCCAAAATTAAAAGTACTCGTCAAAACTTCGATTGTACATATGTGGGTTTGCCAAAGCAAAGCACCGTGGCAATCTTAGTAAGGCGCGAAAGGATAAAAGTGATATCCGTTATACTTTAAATTGGGTATGACTTAACTAAGTTATCTCAATAGGATTGGGAACTTAGAGGCATGGGTTGGATTATAATTCATTTGATGAATTGAACAAAGTGTTGTTCGTCCAACTATCCAAGAATTACATGTGATGTAATTGACAAAGTGTTGTCTACCTAAATAACCGAGTCTTGGGTGATTAGCCAAAGCTAACTCAAGATTAGGCGAAATATGGATCTTGGCCCACTAAAGGTTTCGAGGGTTGATATTTTTTAAACAAAATAGTGGGAGTATCATTTAATATAAGACCATGTTAAATGATTAAATCATGAACTTATTTTGCATATTTATATTGTAGATATCCATGGCAACTAACAATACAACTAGCACATTATCACTGCGATCGGTCCTTGAGAAGGACAAATTAAATGGGACAAACTTCCTAGACTGGTATAGGAATCTGAGGATAGTCCTCAAGCAAGAAAAGAAACAATATGTCCTAGAGGAACCCTTACCTGTTGAGGAACCTCCCCTGACGGCTACGAGAGCCGATAAGGATGCTTACAAGAAGCATCAGAATGACGCACTTGATGTTGGCTGCCTTATGCTTGCCACCATGAACTCTGAGCTTCAGAAGCAACATGAGGAAATGGGGGCGTTCGATATGATCGAACACTTAAAGCAATTGTACCAACAGCAAGCTAAACAAGAGAGGTATGACGTCTCTAAAGCGTTATTCCAGTGCAGGATGGTAGAGGGAAGCCTAGTTGGAACTCATGTGCTCAAGATGATTGGGTACATTGAGAATCTGGAGAAGCTGGGTTTTCCATTGGACCAAGAGTTGGCCACTGATGTGATCTTGCAATCGTTGCCTGAGAGCTTCAGTCAATTTGTAGTAAATTACAATATGACTGACATGGAAAAGACTCTACCACAATTGCTTGGTATGTTGAGAACATATGAAGCAAATACAAAGAAGACTAAGGCCACAAATATTCTTATTGTGAATAAGGGCAAAGGAAAGGCCAAAGCTAAAGGCAATAAGAAAGCAAAGAAGGTCTTTGTTAAATCTAAGCCAAAGTCTTATGCACTGAAACCAAAGGGAGGGATAGCGAAGGAAGGGAACTGTTTCCATTGCGGTGAGACCGGCCATTGGAAAAGAAACTGCAAAGTATATCTGGAGGATCTAAAGAAAGGAAGTGTGACTTCCACTTCAGGTATTTTTGTTATAGAAGTCAATTTATCTACTTCTTCATCATGGGTATTAGATACTGGATGTGGATCTCACATTTATGTAAATGTGCAGGATCTCAAAAAGAGTAGATTGTTGGCGAAAGGCGAAGTTGATCTCCGAGTTGGAAATGGAGCAAGAGTTGCTGCATTAGCTATAGGAGATTATTATTTATCTTTGCCATCTGGTTTATCATTAATTTTAAAAGACTGTTATTTTGTGCCATCCATTACCAAAAACATAATTTTTATTTCTTGTTTAGACAAGTGTGGTTTTTCATTTATAATAAAGGACAACTGTTGTTCTATTTATTTAAATGATATGTTTTATGCTAGTGCACAAATGGTGAATGGTCTTTATTTATTAAATCTTGATATGCCTATCTATAACATAAATACTAAAAGGATTAAAAATAATGATTGTAATCCGACTTATCTCTGGCATTGTCGCTTGGGCCACATAAACGAAAACCGCATATCTAAACTTCATAAGGATGGAGTATTAGATTCATTTGATTTTGAATCATATGAAACATGCGAATCTTGTTTAATGGGCAAGATGACTAAAGCCCCTTTCAAGGGACATGTTGAAAGGGCAAATGTTTTATTGGGACTAATACATAGTGATGTATGTGGACCAATAGGTACACAAGCTAGATGTGGTTTTCAATACTTCGTTATTTACTGATGACCTCAGTAGATATGGGTATGTGTACCTAATGAAGCATAAGCATGAAACCTTTGAAAAGTTCAAAGATTTCAAGAATGAAGTACAAAACTAACTTGGCAAAAGTATCAAAATCCTTCGATCTGATCGAGGAGGTGAATACTTAAGCCAAGAGTTTCATGACTATCTAAAGGAGTGTGGGATAGTCCCACAACTCACTCCTCCGTATACTCCACAATGGAATGGTGTATCTGAGAGGAGAAATCGAACCTTGTTAGACATGGTTAGATCAATGATGAGTCATGCAGATCTTCCGATATCGTTTTGGGGACACGCTCTAGAAACAGCGATTTTCTTACTGAACCGTGTTCCATCTAAATCAGTGGAAAAGACACCATATGAGATATGGACTGGGAAGCGTCCTAGTATGTCTTTTATGAAGATTTGGGGCTGTGAGGCTTTCGTTAGACGTCACGCCACTAACAAACTTGGACCCAAATCTGATAAGTGTTTATTTGTGGGGTATCCTAAGGAAACGAAAGGATACTATTTCTATTATCCCACCAAGAACAAAGTAGTTGTTGCTCGGACTGGTGTATTTCTTGAAAGAGAATTTATTTCTAGAAAAACCAGTGGGAGAAAAATAGAACTTAGTGAAGTTCAACCACAAGAAAACACTGAACCTGAGATTGAGATGGAAACAGAGCAGGCACCGCAAGCTGTTTTGGAAAAAGTACATGCTCAAGAGACACAAGCCCAGCGTAGGTCTGTAAGAGAACACCGGGAGCCACAGAGATATGGATTTCTTGTGACCCAACAAGGTGACTTACTACTTATTGATGAGGATGAGCCGTCATCTTATCAACAAGCTATAATGGGCACTGATTCTGAGAAATGGCAAGAGGCCATGAAATCTGAGATGGAATCCATGTATGCAAACCAAGTATGGACTTTGGTTGATCCACCTGAAGGGGTACGACCCATAGGGTGCAAATGGATTTTCAAGAAAAAGACCGATATGGATGGTAACGTACAAACCTATAAAGGTCGGCTGGTTGCAAAAGGATTCAAACAAATTCATGGTATTGACTATGATGAAACCTTTTCACCAGTGGCCATGGTTAAATCCATAAGGATCTTACTTGCAATAGCTGCATTTCATGATTATGAAATCTGGCAGATGGATGTCAAAACAGCTTTCCTTAATGGAAATCTGCTCGAGGATGTGTACATGACACAGCCCGAGGGTTTTGTCGATCCAAAGGATGCTGGAAAGATATGCAAGCTACAGCGATCCATTTATGGATTGAAGCAAGCTTCTCGGAGTTGGAATCTTCGTTTTGATGATGCAATCAAAGAGTTTGGTTTTATCAAAAATGAGGATGAACCTTGTGTCTACAAGAAGGTCAGTGGGAGCGTAATCATTTTCCTAGTGTTGTATGTAGATGACATACTTCTCATTGGGAATGATATCCCTGCCTTACAATCTGTAAAGATTTGGCTAGGGAACTGCTTTTCGATGAAAGACTTAGGAGAAGCCACCTATGTATTAGGAATCAAGATCTATAGAGATAGATCGAGAAGGCTTCTTGGCCTAAGTCAAAGTACATACATAGACAAAGTGCTTAAAAGGTTTAGCATGCAAGAATCAAAGAAAGGATTCGTGCCTATGACACATGGTATTTATCTCTCGAAGGAACAGTGTCCTTCAACACCAGATGAGAGACAACGCATGAGTAAGATTCCATATGCGCCAGCTATTGGACTATCATGTATGCCATGATATGTACTCGTCCCGATGTATCGTATGCTTTGAGCATGACGAGCAGATATCAAGTTGATCCAGGTGAAGGTCACTGGATTGCTGTCAAGAATATCCTGAAGTACTTGAGAAGAACTAAGGATACATTCTTGATTTATGGAGGTGAGGAAGAGCTCAATGTAATTGGTTACACTGATGCAAGCTTCCAAACCGACAAAGATGATTTTCGATCGAAATAAGGATATGTGTTTTGCCTAAGATATGCAAAGTACCAACAGATGATAATGTATCTGACCCATTGACGAAGCCACTGTCACAGCAGAAGCATGATCGTCATACTAGATCTCTAGACATTAGGCATATGTCTGATTGGTCTTAGTGCAAGTGGGAGATTTGTTGGGATATGCCCTAAGACAAGTCATTGGATGATTGTTTGGACATACAATATTTATGATTTTATTTATGGCATATCATTAGTATATATTATTCGAATATCTGTGCAATATGAATTGATATATAAGTTAATGTCCCTAGAATAATATTGTATTGTTCTTAAAGACGTCCCTAGTCAAGTATTATCATGAATAGGGATATTGATAATACGTAGAGACTAGTATGTGTTGATTGATGAATTGTTCATTGATATGAGATATCAAATCAACACATGGGTACATGTTAGAGAACGATGTACTGGACAGACCCACCATGAGAATGCAACATGGATAGTTATATGATCGTCATATGCAATTCTCATAGTGATAATAATGTATGTAATCCTTACGACTTGTGATCATCAGAGATCCCAACATAAGGAGTTATGTATCTTGATATCGTCAAACGTTACCCGTAACAGGGTAATCTATAAAGGCGACTATTGGATACACTACGAATTATGTAGAGGGATGTTGACTGATCGAGATAGGATTTGTCCCTCCTATATAACAGGAGATGTGTTTGGCCCTTGATCAAGTGAGAACTAAAATGCATGGCCATGCTCGAATGAGTCGATATGAGATATCGAGCTTATTCGTTTATTCTAGTTCTACTTAGGAATCAAGAAATAAAGATTGGATATACGAGTATGACTATTCCATGTCTCGTGTTCAATCTAAACACAAAGGACAAAGGGATTAAGTTACATGGTTAATATTATCACAAGTTCTAAAGGTTATGTCGAGTCATTGACATTCTTGTAATTTGGGTAGCCTCGATGTGTTGCTAGACATCGCTCTTTGCTTGTAATATAAAATGAGATTTTATGTCACTGCCAACATTACAAGATCCTATCGGGTCGCACAAAAGATTAAATCGAAAAAGGGAAATTAAATTCATGGGATGAATTAAATAATTAAGAGGAGTCTTAATTAATTATAAAGATTAAATTATAATCATGGGCTTGAGCCCATGAGGCTTTGTGAAAGCCTTTAATTAAATTATTTATAATGATAACAAGGTAATTAATTAGATTAATTCATTCCTTGATATCTCAATCATAAAACCTAACTCTAATTAGCTCTCGGCCGCGAGATACACGACCTTCACCGCCGCCGCCGATCGTGTGGTGGTTTTGGGGTTTTGTTTGGTCGTCGTTGATCGGTTTTGAACCGAGAGTTGAGTTTTGGTTCAAGAATAAGTCTAGCAACTTGTTCTTGAACGTCCCTTGTTCGTTTAATCGTGTGGATACCGTTGAGGCAAGACCTTGGAGGTGTTGCTCGTGACTCGGGATCGTTGGACGTGGTGCACCGTGGAATCTGCTCAAACACGCTACAAGGGTGAGACCTTCATAAATCCTTTATCCGATATGATAACCTATGTATAGATCCGCGGTTTAGTAATCCAAAATTTTATTCCGCTGCGTTGTATGCTCTTTAAGGATTACTTACACATGTCTCCATCGATGGGCTCAAATCGGAATCTTCGAAAGTTTCTTCCTTCTCCAACATCACATTCAACTCATCTTCACATGGGAACTCCTCGGATAACATCTCTGAAGTAAGCTCAATCTCTTGAAGAGCTCAAGTTCCCTCGACTCTTCCACACTAGTAGGATCACTCCCCCAAACTTGGTTGGTTGAGTGATCGTCATCATATAACATAACTCGATTCGTCGCCTCTTGATTTGTAGCCCTTATCTCTTCCTCTTGGCAACTAGTTGAAATTGTTTCCATGAGGACCGCCATTTGCTGCTTCAGGTGACGAGTAGAGTTGGTTTGGCACTCCAAACTGTTCTCGGTTGATGCAAAGAATCTTACTAAGGTATCCTCTAACTGAGTCGTGACATCTGCAGAACTATCTCTCCTCTCTTCGTGATGTTCAAATGGTTGTGGCGTATCAATAGGGTAGTGAAGCTCCGATGGGTATTGGTGACTCCAACCTTGTAGTGAAGGATCACAATGCCAGTGATGATCGAAGTCCGCCATATCATTGAACAGGTCCACCAGACTGTTCTAATCTCTATCAACCAGGGGACTCCCAGTCACCAGTGCTCCGTCAATACCCATTCTCGTGTCTGTGCATCCAACCCGTTGAAGAAATATTGCAAGAGAGTATAGTTCGAAAAGTTGTGATACCGGAATGTGTTGGCCAATTCATTGAATCTCTCCCAAACAGCGTAGAACGGCTCGGAACGTTGTTGGGCAAAGCTTGTGAAGGCTTGTTGATGTAGCATCTCTAAGTACCTCACAAGACAAACAAAACAAAAACAAAATAAATATATATAATTTTTTTTTATCGAAATAAATAAACAAAAATGGTTAAATTACAGTCAAAGAACTTAGTATGATATTACTAAAGTTAGTCCCCGGCAACGGCGCCAAAAACTTGATCGCTTTTATTTTAAACAATTAATTTCAATCTAGTGATTTTAGACCGCAAGTGCACGGTGTCAAGTTTTAGTATAGATAGGAAGAATACGGATTGTCGAACCCACAGAGACTAACAAGCAAGTACCAAATAAGATGTCTTTTAACTATATTTAACCTATGATAATTAATTTATAATTAACGACTAATTAATTAATATAAACTACTAATCCAACCAAGTCAATAAAAGTAAACGAGAAAAATCCACTAGAGAAGATTATCGAGACTTTGGCTCACCAATGCAATTCCCTACAATTCTCGATTGAATATTCAATATTTCTAAGGTGACGAGTTCTCCCAATTTATCTAATACACTCTCTCGAGCTATATTAAACCTAACACCGAATTGCAGTAAGTAACTCTCGTTCACTTATTTAACAATTCAATGTTGCATAAGATCCACGAAAACTCCTAGCTTTCAATTACTAGATATCTATGGCTATCACGCATGTATTTTACATCATCTCTCGATCTCGGTCTGAAATCCATGGTATGAGTTATTAATTCAGTATCATAAAATCATCTCTCGATCTCAATTACGTTACTAACATCATTCAAAGGTGATCAATCCTCTAAAAGCATGAAGAACCTAAAACATACGCAAAGAACTATAAGAATTCAATCATTAAATCATCAAATCGAAGGTTCATAACAAAGGATTCGCCTAGCCTCGATAAATAAACTTAGTTCATACTCATAAATAAATACCAATACTCAAACATGTCTTGCAACAATCCAAGCATGATAAAATCAAAACAAAACAAAACTAAAGTTTAAAAGTAAGAATAAACTCCCAGCGTCGACTCTGGTTGTAGATCATCGCTCCTTCTCTTGCTTCCTTCTCGATCGTCTCTTTAATCGCCTTGTTGGGTTGTTCCAATTCCTAGGATGAATAGGTGAAGATGGATGAAGGTGATATGGAGTATGGAGGTGTGGAGGCTATTCCTAGGGATCAAAATATTATTTTGGGTTGTAATTTTTGTGTATAATATATAGGGGAAAGAATTATGGACTTCCCTTTTGCACACAAACTCTACAAGGAAGTTATTTTTCTGAAAACTCCTCTGGCCGATCGATCGGGACAAAGCGGCCGATCATCAAGCTTCACAGTAAGAATTTCGTGGCTTTTTCAGCCTTTCTCGATCGATTGGCAATGCTTGCTCGATCGATCGGCAAGACCAGAATGTTTTCTTCGCCTTTTTCAGCTTCTGGCGAGTTTTGTATTTTGGCCGTATATTTCTCATACAAACTCCGAATTTGATGAATCAGCTGTCCACGCGAAGATAAAAGAATGTTATACAACTTTTATATGGACCACATTTACAAAACTTGGCTCGAACGTATAGTAATTGGAGGAGAAAGGAGCAACATGTGTCTTGGATTCCGGTTTTTTTTCCTTTTTTCTTCAACTTTATTCATTCTTTCATCATTTTAGCTTGATTTCTTCACCTTTACCTACATTTCAACATTGATTCCTGAAATAGAGAAATATATACCAAAAACCGTAAAATAATCCAAGAATCAACACGAAAACATATACATAACATAGCATAAAAACGCATAATATTCAACCCTATCACACCTACTAAAACCACGCTTCAGATCCGATTTCTTTATTCTCCCTCGCATTCTTCGTCTCCGTCGAAACTCCCAAGCGCCCGCCGCCGTCAACCACCGCCCTGGCGAGCCCATCTCCACTCAACGACGCACCTCTCAGACCAAACATCCTCAGGTTTGCATCGGATTTGTTCCCAGAAAGCGATGAAGCACGGAAGCTGGTGCAGCTAGGGTGCGTTTGATTTGAGCACCATTACTTCGATCAGTTGTATAGGTAAGATACTACAGATGCCTTAGCTAATTACTTCCTTGCATTTTGCTTTTCTTGAGTTTTTTGTGCAATTTTCGTACTGCATGTTTGTGGAAAAAGGGACGATCGATTTTCTTGGGTTGAGGATGAAGGTTCTTAATCTTAGTTAGTCGATTATTAATTCGTTTAAACCATGTTCTAGCTTGATGAATCATGTATAAGAGAATTGTAGGAACTTTGAATTACGTGTTCTATTTCCGCAAGTGAGGATTTTTCTTTCTTACCTCACTCGGCTCAGTGATTGAAGTTGCTCTGGATTGATTGGTACTGATTGTGCATGGATGTTTGTGTGTGTGATGGGATAATATTTGTATTAGTCTCATTTCTTGTTGTAATAGGGACATGTACAATTGAAATTTAGGTGTGATGACCAGAGATTAGGGATGTTAATCCCGGAGTGTTAATAACCCCTAAAGTTGTTTTACGTGGCGATTTGGAGTTAATCGAAGTGTTGGGCCTTCTGGGCTCGTCTATTTGAGTAGTTGGGATCGTTGGATCCCGGAGTTGAGATCGTATTCTCATTTCGGTGAAAACCTGTGAGTTGGGTTTTTAGTGTGACTCAGAATCTCGGGTGCTTGGTGTGGGCACCGGTAGGGGTTTTTGAGTTAGAGAGAGAGTTTTTGAAAACAGATGATTTTTAATGAATCATGATGTATTTGTGGGGCTATTAGTATTTCGAGGTATTTTTGCTATAAATACCAGTTGAACCCGAGATTTTAATTATCGGAACCATTTCAGCACCTTATTTCTCTCTCTCCTCCCGCGCGCACTCCCGATCCCCTTTTGACCCCCGCGCACAAAAGGCCTCCGCCCGCCGCCGTCCGGCCGCCGTTCGGCGCGTGCCACCCGCCGTTGGATTCGTCTCTTCCAGGCGCTCCTATCCATACCATCAATTTGAAGTTTGGTCGCGATTTGAGCTCGGATTTGCCAGAAAAGCGTAGGGTTCGAAACTGGAGTTCATCCGATTTTGGGGCTCGATTTTTGGTACGTTTTTGGGGCTTTTCTTCCGATGTTTTAGGGGCGTTTTTGTGATGCTTTTGGGTCGAATATTTCATACTTTCATGGTTCGAAAATTTGTTGCTTATGGATTCGAATTTGAACGCTGATTTTGTGAGTTAGGGTTCGAAAATTTGGGTTTTTGGCATGAGGATGATGATTCTTGTTGTTATTCGATTAATTCATGTTTAAATGAATTATGATGCTTAATTGGGATCGAATTGAGATGTTATGGTTCGAATTTTGCCCTAATTTGGTGAGGGTTTGATTTCAATTTTGGGGGTTTTGGCTATGGGTTGATGATTCATGTTAGAGATCGTTATTACATGTTTTAGATGATTTATGATGGTTGGTGGGTTCGAATCGTGATGCTAGGGTTCGAATTATTGAAGGTGTTCTTGGGCAATTTTTCGATATGTCGCATTCGTTTTCCCTCCCTGCATGTACCCTGCCCCGGGTCTTTTAAATGATTTATTGTCGTGTGTTGACAATATTTTGAGGGTTATGGATGTGCTTGAGCATGGGTTACATGTTCGTAAATAATTGTGAATTATTTATCGTGTTAGCACGTCGTTCCTCGGGGCATGGAACTCGAGCAAGGTTTGGCTCGGACTTCGAGGATTTAAGGTACGTTTAGCGTACGAGCATAGTTTAAATGATGTTTTTACAAGTATGATGCATAATTTAAAATACATGAAATGTTTTACTATGATGGTACCGGGACTTGGTTACGTTATGTTGATTCACATGGTGAAATGCTTAGTGCCGCTATGAAGCGAGCAAATGATGGGGTGTGGTTGCTACGGAGCAAACACCGATAGTATGATGCTACTTTGAAGTAAGAAATGAAAATGTGGTATTTGATTAGATATCTAGGATATCTGTATTTTATTCCCTATTGGTAATGAATAGGAACAGAGACGTAGTTAATCAGAGAAGTGATTAACTAGTATCGGAAGTTAAGGAAATCTCAATATGATATCTAGAATTATGATAATTGCTAGATAAAGAAGGATGTTATGAAATGTTGTTAAATTGAAACTGGCTAGGGTTAACCAATATGATGATTAACTGCATATTCAGGATTTGATGATTTATCTGTTTTGAGAACAGGGTTATTACAGGGGTACGCTATGATGAGGATGATACCATCCAGGAAGTATCACATATGTTCCACAATATTTACATTTTCGTAAATTATGTATTATGTCATTATGATTATGAAATTGTGGAATTGGTATGCTCACCCCGTTGGGGGCTGTCTCTGTTGGGGCAGGTGAACAGGTACATCGATGGCTTTGGAGATGAGCTCGAGCTGTTGATTGGATGTACTCCCAGGATCGTGGTACCAGGGCTTGATGGAGTACGGTATCGTATAGAGTACTTATATACCCATGAGGGTTATATACATATTCATGATGCTCGCATGTGAGCAAGATTATACTTGTATATGGGTTGTATATAAAGGCATGAGCCTTTCTCTCTTTCATTCTATGTTGCATGCAATTAGAGGTAGAATTGCTAAATGATATGAGAGTCATTGGTGTATTGTGGGTGTTGAAACCCACTTTTGTTGTCATATGTGTGGTGTCTTCCCTGGCTGTGAATTTACTTGATATTGCTGTATTCTGATGAGTGTTATGTCTTCCCTGGCCGGGAATTATGTTATGCGTTGTGCTTTTATTTTGGGATAGCTCTATTTATGGGGAGACTCTGCCCAAATTTTTATAAAAGTCCACAATGTAAAAAGTGGTGTAATGGGCGAACTCTATGAGTCTATTGTTGTTAGGATGATGAGCTTATAACACTGTATATTAAAGAAAATTTTGTAATTGCCTTTCAATGGTAAAGTATCATCTGAGTTTCCAAAATAATTTTATTGAAAGCATGTGCCACACATAATGATTAATACACTAATCAAGGGTTAAGTATATGGGGTCCTTACATTAGTGGTATCAGAGCAGTGGTTGCTCATTGGGGCTGTTGAGGGCCTAGGAAGTTATTGATAGCACATATTTATGCATGATGGCATTAATGTTATACGACATGACTAATTGTTTATGTGCTTTTATGTTATGAAAAGTGGTATTGCTAACCATTGTGGTTGCAGGAATCGTGTGGAACACGATAGGATGGCATTAATAGTAATGTCTAACACTCTATATGTTACGTGCCAAGGAATCTGATTGGTAAGAAAATCAAGGAAAAGAAAGATATGATGTATTGTCTGAGGACAGACTGGGTGGACAACCGACAGTGGAATACTTCGGTATGGTCTCAATTGTTATTGAATATACTAATGCGTTTGTTCATGTAATGTTCAAGCAAGGAAGGTACGTAAGACGCGTACGGGCATCGGACGGTAACATATTCTTACACTATGACTATGCTATAATTACAGAAGTATTTACGATGTTTATGATGATGATTAGGATAAGTAAGTTTATGATGATGATGTCTATGATGAATAAAGACGACAAGATGTTTACGACGATATTATGATAAATGAAGATAATTTCTATGATGAATAAAGATGACAAGATGTTTACGATGATGTTATTATAAATAAGTTTATGATGATGATGTTATGATAAATGAAGATGATATGACGTTTACGATGACGACTATGATAAGTAATGATGATGTTAATATGATGTTTATAGAATGATATGATGTTTATAAGGTGGTAAGATGTCACAGGGTAAGATGCCCATATGCATGAATATGAACCAGGGAAAATGAAAAGAAGTTAATGAATAACCAGCAAGCTTACTCAACTATGATTTCGTACATTTACTGTTATATCTCTAAGATAATGATGCTATAAGATGACGATGTTATCAGATAATGATGCTATAAGATGATGTTTATATGATGATGATGTTACAAGATGATGACGTATGTTTAACTATGTTACTTAGAATGGTTGAATGTCCGGTGGTTATTATGGGCAAGCGAGGAAGGTCTTGCCGCTCACATAACTGAGCGATGGGGTACATCCGCTATCAAGGTGTAGCGATGGGTATCATCCGCTGAGCAATGGGGTACATCCGCTATCAAGGCGTAGCGATGGGTATCATCCGCTGAATAAAGAGATACATCCGCTATCAAGGCGTAGCGATGGGTATCATACGATGTGTTATGTCGAGCGAGGGGGCCAATTGTGCCGCTGTCATAATGGAACCGGGACAGTCCCATTTCTAATTAACATAGTTTGTTGTGAGTATATATGTGAATATGATGATTATGATGATGTTTATGATGATAGCGATGCCTCATTCCGCTATTTTACGATGACTCACTCTTTTATGAGGATTGGCGATGATTTATGCCGCCGGATATGATAATAGCGATGCCTCATTCCGCTATTTTATGATGACTCACTCTTTTATGAGGATTGGCGATGGTTTATGCCGCCGGATATGTTAATAGCGATGCCCCATTCCGCTATTATGTGGATTTACGAAGACTCATTCTTCTATGAGGATTGGCGATGATTAGTGCCACCAGATATGTTGATAGCGATGCCTCTTTCCGCTGTTATGTAGACGATGATTCAGGCTCAGGTGTATAGCGAGGTTTCATGCCACTTATTATATGTCGAGGTATCATGCCGTCGATTCTATAGCGATGGATTGTGCCGCTATGTACTCAGCACAGGATTATGCCGCCTTCGAGCGATGAGTGCTGATTTCGCACTATTATCGAGCGACGGAGACAGGTATGCCGCTATCTTGTTAGCGAGAGGTATGAGATATTGCTATTCTATTAGCTTTATTGTAGCTGGTGTGATGACCAGAAATTATGGATGTTAATCCCGGAGTGTTGATAACCCGTAAAGTTGTTTTACGTGGCAATTGGAGTTTAATCGAAGTGTTGAGCCTTCTGGGCTCGTCTATTTGAGTAGTTGGGATCGTGGGATCCCGAGGTTGAGATCGTATTCTCATTTCGGTGAAAACCTGTGAGTTGGGTTTTTAGTGTGACTCAGAATCTCGGGTGCTTGGTGTGGGCACCGGTAGAGGGTTTTTGAGTTAGAGAGAGAATTTTTGAAAACAGATGATTTTTAATGAATCATGATGTATTTGTGGGGCTATTAGTATTTTGGGGTATTTTTGCCATAAATACCATTTGAACCCGAGATTTTAATGGGAAAAATCATTTCAGCCCCTTTCCTCCTCTCTCTCCCGTAGCCGCGCTGCTTCCCGATCCCCAATTTCTAGGGTTCTTCGATTTTGGTCCGATTTCTTCCGATTTTCGATTGGGTAACCTCCCTTGCCCCTTTTTCGTCGTTGTTGTGTTATTACCTGCCATTTTTGTGTTCGATTTGTTCGAATTATTGCTGTTGGTGGGATTGGTTCGAATTTTTGGATGTATGGGTGAAGTGGGTTCGAAAATTGTGATTTTTGGCAAGGGTGTGGCGATTCTTGTTATGGGTCGTTTATTACATGCCTTAGTTGTATAAGGATGCTTATTGTGTTCGAATTTTAGGGGTTTGGATTTCGAATTTTGGGGGTTTGGCATGTGGGGCGATTATTCATGTTGTTGATTGGTTAATTCATATTTTAGATGAATTATGGTGTTTAATTGGGCTCGAATTGTGGAGTGAGGGTTCGAAAAATTATTGGGGAGCTCTTGAGCAATTTTCGTTGATGTCTCATTCGATTTTCCCTCCCTGCATGTACTCTACCCCGGGTCCTTGAAATGGTTAATTGTCGTGTGTTGACAATATTTTTTGAGGGTTATGGGTGTGCTTGAGCATGGGTTGCATGTTCGTAAATAATTGTGAATTATTTATCGTGTTAGCACATCGTTCCTCGGAGCATGGAACTCGAGCAAGGTTTGGCTCGGACTTCGGAGATTTAAGGTACGTGCGACGTACGAGCATTACTTTGTATGAGAGCATTTGTGAAATGCATAATGTATATTGACTTCATCGATGGTTGTGCGCATGGCTATATTTATGTGTTGATATATATGGGGTACTGGGCCTATATGACTATTGTACGGCATTTGAGATGCCTGAGAATGATCGTGGGATCATGTACTCATTATAAGACATGTGAGATGTCTAGGTATAATGGAAAATTGGTAAAATAAATGCTAGGCATTTGAGCTATCTATGATTGATAGCGAAATTGAGAAATCAGTACTAGATATTGAGATATCTATATTTGTATGTATAATGAACTTGAGAATCAGGCATGCTATGAGTTAAATCAATGTGTTGATTTACTGATTTATGAGATTTGATGAGTTTGATGATTGTGAGAACAGGGACAGTACACGGAATCCCGGATGAGGATGTTGCCATCCAGGGAGTATCATTTAAAATTCATTAATATTTACTTGTATTGTAAATTATGAATTTCATTATTGTGATTATGAGATTTCGTGTATTGGTATGCTCACCCCGTTGGGGCTGTCTCTGTTGGGGCAGGTGAACAGGTGCATCGATGGCTATGGAGCTGGGCTCGAGCTGTTGATTGGATGCACTCACAGGATCGTGGTACCAGGGCTTGATGGAGCACGGTATCGTATAGAGTACTTATATACACCCGAGGTTTATATACACATTTATGATGCTCGCTTGTGAGCATGGAAATTCATGTATATGGGTTGTATATAAAGGCATGAGCCTTTCTCTCTTTCATTATATGTTGCATGCAATTGTGGTAGAATTGCTAATGATATGAGAGTCGTTAGTGTATTATGTGGGTGTTGAAACCCACTTTTGTTGTCTTATGTGTGGTGTCTTCCCTGGCTGGGAATTTACTTTGTGTTCAGTATTCTGTTGGGTATTGTGTATTCCCTGGCCGGGAATTATATTATGTGATGTGCTTTTGTTTTGGGATAGCTCAATTTACGGGGAGACTCTGCCCAAATTTTTATAAAAGTCCATAATGTGAAAAGTGGCAAAATGGGGATGGTAATGGGCAACTCTATGAGTCTATATGTTAGTAGAGATGATCTTATAACGTTGTATATTAAAGGAATTTTGTAAGCATCATTTGAGCTTCCCGATTGACTTTTTATTGAAAGCATGTGCCACACATAATGGTTAATACACTAATTAAGGGTTAAGGGCTTGGGGTCCTTACATTAGTGGTATCAGAGCAGTGGTTAGCTCTTTGGGGCTGTTGAGGGCCTGGAACATGCTGATAGGAATGAGTAGCACATATTTATGCATGATGGTAGCTAGTGTTGTGTGACACAACTGTTTTGCTTATGTGCATTTGTGATATGCGATCATAGTGAAACGATTATATGTCATGACATCTATGGAATCATAATATAACCTGTTGATTATGATTGTGAGTTGTGACACAGGGGCAACCAAATGGAGCATTTTGAAATGCATCGGAATATGGGAAGTACTTTGTACTCATGATTTATGCATTTACTCATTATAATCATATTGTGGGAATATGGATTATTGTATGCTCATGGGTTGTGATTGTTCCTGTAGGAACACTATGATGCGAAAGGCTAAGGCCATGGTTGAAAGACACGAAACGGTAACCTGCATTTTATATACATCATGGATTTATGCATTGTTGTTGCATGTGTACATGTAGTGATGATTTTAATGCTTTGCCGCCAATTGTTGAAGCGAGGGGTGGGAGCGCCGCATGTCACATTGTGCGAGGTGCATTAAAATACACTCATGTTGATGTATATTGGATATGGCATATGCTTTGTGATTGCAGGTGTAAATGGAATACTTGGTGAATATCCCATGAGTCATTGTTATGGATGAGTGATGATTTTAAATGCTTGCCGCTATTTATTATTTTGTGCCGCTAAAATGTGAAGCGAGGGGTGGGAGCGCCGCATGTCACATTGAAGCGTGGTTAGCATATGAGGCGAGGAAAGAATATTTGCCGCTAAAATGTGAGGCGAGGGGTGGGAGTACCGCATGTCCATTTAAGCGAGGTTATTCTATGCCGCCTATATGTGAAGCGAGGGGTGGGAGTACCGCATGTTTTTACTTGAGCGAGGGGCATTAAAATACACTACCGTGACAATGACGAGGGATCAGCTATATTGACTGGCGATGGTTCTTGCCGCCATGGATATTGATAGCGATGGTTCATGCCGCTATATTGACTGGCGATGGTTCTTGCCGCCATGTATATTGATAGCGATGGTTCATGCCGCTATATTGACTGGCGATGGTTCTTGCCGCCATGTATATTGATAGCGATGGTTCATGCCGCTATATTGACTGGCGATGGTTCTTGCCGCCATGGATATTGATAGCGATGGTTCATGCCGCTATATTGACTGGCGATAGTTCTTGCCGCCATGTATATTGATAGCGATGGTTCATGCCGCTATATTGACTGGCGATGGTTCTTGCCACCATGGATATTGATAGCGATGGTTCATGCCGCTATATTGAATGGCGATGGTTCTTGCCGCCATGTATATTGATAGCGATGGTTCATTCCGCTATATTGATTGGCGATGGTTCTTGCCGCCGGATATATTGCTAGCGATGCCTCTTTCCGCTATTATGTGGACGCTGATTCATGCTCAGGTGTACAGCGAGGTATCATGCCACTTATTATATGACGAGGTATCATGCCGTCGATTCTATAGCGATGGATTGTACCACTATGTACTCAGCACAGGATTTTGCCGCCTTCGAGCGATGGGTGCTGACTACGTACTATTATCGAGCGACGGAGACAGGTATGCCGCTATATTGATAGCGATGAGGTATGGCATATTACTTGTGTTAGCATTATTGTGGTTACTATGTGCCATGTGTTTGACGATGAGATTATGGATGTCGTGTATTGCCATGTACCGTCGTATGTTTGACGATGTTAGTTGGATGTCATATGTTGACATATGCCGTCACGGGATGACGATGACATAGTTGATGTTCTATGTAGACGTGTAGCGTCGTTTTGATGATTAATACATTTATGTTATGTATTTAGTGGTATGGTTTGAGTGCCGATGGTGAGCACATGATAGAGTCTGGGTCACTAGTTGACGAGACCTTTTGCCAAGCAGGTTTGCTCGGTGGAGCATTGGATGTATTGTACCGGTAAATGTACCACATCATGTTATAGAGTTAAATATTTGTCGAGCGATGATACCCTTGGGTATGCTCGTTGGTTTGGCTAGGGCCAAGTGATTGGTGGTAAGAGTAGTCATTGAGGAAACTACTCGCTGGTATTGTGACGTAGGGTAGACATGGTTACACCCACCCTAAGGGTGTGGGATAAGTTTTAACGGACTATGATTGTATCATAAGTGAGCAAGGACACCGGGTTGTCCATTGTGCTTGGTATTTTAGAGATATGTTGGGCGATGACCCATTACTCTAACGGTTTGTACGGTATGGCATACCGAGATGGAACATATGGTTTGTTGGTGGGCTTGATTGAGCCTATGGAGACAACGTTTTGCTAGCCAGATATTGGGGGAATGATATAGTGTGATTGTTGGAGCCATGATACTGCACGATGGAACAGAGTTTGGTGAATCGTATGATGATACGATGAAGGCTTTTGGCAGGGTTTTGATTGTTCCTTTGTAGCATGATGTTGAGGCATGTGACACCCCATGAGAACGTTTATACGTCTATTGTTTTGAGGGATTTGTCTGGGGCAGCTCATAATGTTGGAGTACCAACAAGAGAGTCATCAGGTCGTTATTGACTCGATCTGAGGGAACCCAAGCACTTGGGATGCAATGGGTGTTATTGTATCCATTTTTCCGAACGGTGGTTCGAGACTAGTGGATCTTGAGTTCGATAGCACTTCCCTTGTGGGGAAGAAGGTAGTATTATACCTATTTGGGAATCTTTGAAAGATTTGGTAAGTTGGTACGTGTGGTGTTGATTTTGGGAATCACGCCGTGTTGTTGATCGTCGATTATCATTCTCCACTGCATAGGGAATGACTCAGAATTGACAGTTGTGTTTGGGGCTTAGGGGTATGTTGTAGATACTCGAGCAAAGTGCATTGAGTATGCATGTGATGTCAGTGCTTAGGCAAGTATACCGGTGAGTGTACGGATGCCAGTTATTGATCCCCTTTTTGTCAAGCATAGAGTATGCTATTTTGGATGACTAAATCTCTGATGAGAGATATTGAACACCTTGAGATTGGGAATCTCCATGGCACGATAAATTATGAGAAACAATCGTGAAGTTAGTTGACTCCCTTTGAGGAGGGATTATCTTGTGTGGGTTGAGGTGTTCCCTCGTTGGTGTTTCCTCCGAGTTATGCGATAGCCTTCCCAAGTTTGGATTGTTAAATCCTAGGATTATCAAGGGATGGCAGGAATTCGGATTTATTGGGTGTCGCTGTCGACACAAGCGTTGAGGATGCAATGGGTTTATTGCATGTCCTTCCAGGATTTGAACTCTGTGGAGTCTCGATGGTTTATTTATGGTCAGGATGTGGTCCTTAGAATATCCGGAGGTGGACATCTTGTGAGATGTCTTTTGTGTGAATCTGTGGCCGTGAGTTGCCCAAATTGAGTTGCAATGATGCGACTGCTCGTTTGATGGAGGAGGTTTGGAAGTGGAAACCAGGCTTGGTATGTGTACACCGTGGTATGCTAATGTTTCCCTCGTAATGATGTGTATTAGACATCGTGAGTCATAATAAAGATGTCATTGGATGATATCTACGATAGAATCGGGAGCGATTCGAATCCTTGCAGTTTCAGTTGACTAACTGCTTTTGGATTATTAGCGTTGAGTGGTGCTGACGCTCTTTGACGTTATGATGGATTTGGAAGTCTATTCCACTCCAGAGATTGACACGAGGTCAACGTTCTCACGGTTGAGGTGTCATTCATGATGCGTTCTTACTAAGTGGTATTAGAACGAAGGATGACTGTCCGATCTACGGTCGTAAATATTGGTTGTTTTGCAGTCATGAGGGACTGACTTTTGGGATGAACCGCATCGAGGTATGTTTTGCCTCTTGGGTGATATGTTGGTTTTGGTAAGTCTCTGTTTCAGAGTTTGAAGAGAGGTAAGTTTCCTCGTGGTTTTTAAGACGATTCTGATATGTTCAGGAATCGAGGTTATGGCTTCATGTTGTTGTGTGGCCCGGGTGTTACGTGATACACCGGTGCTAATTTCGAGGACGAAATTCTTTCAGTGGGGGATATTGTGATGACCAGAAATTATGGATGTTAATCCCGGAGTGTTAATAACCCGTAAAGTTGTTTTACGTGGCAATTGGAGTTTAATCGAAGTGTTGAGCCTTCTGGGCTCATCTATTTGAGTAGTTGGGATCGTGGGATCCCGAGGTTGAGATCGTATTCTCATTTCGGTGAAAACCTGTGAGTTGGGTTTTTAGTGTGACTCAGAATCTCGGGTGCTTGGTGTGGGCACCGGTAGGGGGTTTTTGAGTTAGAGAGAGAATTTTTGAAAACAGATGATTTTTAATGAATCATGATGTATTTCTGGGGCTACTAGTATTTTGGGGTATTTTTGCTATAAATACCATTTGAACCCGAGATTTTAATGGGAAAAATCATTTCAGCCCCTTTCCTCCTCTCTCTCCCGTAGCCGCGCTGCTTCCCGATTTTTCCCCAGACCCACGCCGCTTCAGGCGCTTCGCCCGCCGCCGTCCGGCCGCCGTTCGGCGCGTGCTACCCGCCGCCGGCTTCGTCTCGTCGAGGCGCAGCTATCCCCTCCATCAATTCGAAGTTTCGTCGCGTGTTGAAGTCGGATTTCGCTGGAATGCGCCGATCCCCAATTTCTAGGGTTCTTCGATTTTGGTCCGATTTCTTCCGATTTTCGATTGGGTAACCCCCCTTGCCCCTTTTTCGTCGTTGTTGTGTTATTCCCTGCCATTTTTGTGTTCGATTTGTTCGAATTATTGCTGTTGGTGGGATTGGTTCGAATTTTTGGATGTATGGGTGAAGTGGGTTCGAAAATTGTGATTTTTGGCAAGGGTGTGGCGATTCTTGTTATGGGTCGTTTATTACATGCCTTAGTTGTATAATGATGCTTATTGTGTTCGAATTTTAGGGGTTTGGATTTCGAATTTTGGGGGTTTGGCATGTGGGGCGATTATTCATGTTGTTGATTGGTTAATTCATATTTTAGATGAATTATGGTGTTTAATTGGGCTCGAATTGTGGAGTGAGGGTTCAAAAAATTATTGGGGAGCTCTTGAGCAATTTTCGTTGATGTCTCATTCGATTTTCCCTCCCTGCATGTACTCTACCCCGGGTCCTTGAAATGGTTAATTGTCGTGTGTGGACAATATTTTTTGAGGTTATGGGTGTGCTTGAGCATGGGTTGCATGTTCGTAAATAATTGTGAATTATTTATCGTGTTAGCACATCGTTCCTCGGAGCATGGAACTCGAGCAAGGTTTGGCTCGGACTTCGGAGATTTAAGGTACGTGCGACGTACGAGCATTACTTTGTATGAGAGCATTTGTGAAATGCATAATGTATATTGACTTCATCGATGGTTGTGCGCATGGCTATATTTATGTGTTGATATATATGGGGTACTGGGCCTATATGACTATTGTACGGCATTTGAGATGCCTGAGAATGATCGTGGGATCATGTACTCATTATAAGACATGTGAGATGTCTAGGTATAATGGAAAATTGGTAAAATAAATGCTAGGCATTTGAGCTATCTATGATTGATAGCGAAATTGAGAAATCAGTACTAGATATTGAGATATCTATATTTGTATGTATAATGAACTTGAGAATCAGGCATGCTATGAGTTAAATCAATGTGTTGATTTACTGATTTATGAGATTTGATGAGTTTGATGATTGTGAGAACAGGGACAGTACACGGAATCCCGGATGAGGATGTTGCCATCCAGGGAGTATCATTTAAAATTCATTAATATTTACTTGTTTTGTAAATTATGAATTTCATTATTGTGATTATGAGATTTCGTGTATTGGTATGCTCACCCTGTTGGGGCTGTCTCTGTTGGGGCAGGTGAACATGTGCATCGATGGCTATGGAGCTGGGCTCGAGCTGTTGATTGGATGCACTCACAGGATCGTGGTACCAGGGTTTGATGGAGCACGGTATCGTATAGAGTACTTATATACACCCGAGGTTTATATACACATTTATGATGCTCGCTTGTGAGCATGGATATTCATGTGTATGGGTTGTATATAAAGGCATGAGCCTTTCTCTCTTTCATTATATGTTGCATGCAATTGTGGTAGAATTGCTAATGATATGAGAGTCGTTAGTGTATTATGTGGGTGTTGAAACCCACTTTTGTTGTCTTATGTGTGGTGTCTTCCCTGGCTGGGAATTTACTTTGTGTTCAGTATTCTGTTGGGTATTGTGTATTCCCTGGCCGAGAATTATATTATGTGATGTGCTTTTGTTTTGGGATAGCTCAATTTACGGGGAGACTCTGCCCAAATTTTTATAAAAGTCCATAATGTGAAAAGTGGCAAAATGGGGATGGTAATGGGCAACTCTATGAGTCTATATGTTAGTAGAGATGATCTTATAACGTTGTATATTAAAGGAATTTTGTAAGCATCATTTGAGCTTCCCGATTGACTTTTTATTGAAAGCATGTGCCACACATAATGGTTAATACACTAATTAAGGGTTAAGGGCTTGGGGTCCTTACAGCTGGCATGCGTTGATATACATGTTTTATTATGCCTATTTTACTAGCATGATGGTGGATGACAGACGCTGATGTACATGGACCGTCACGAGTTGACTGGGTTGTTTAGATGTCATTGTTGACATGTATCGTCACTAGTTGGCAATGCCTTAGATGCCATGAGTTGGCATGTGTCGTCACAGGATGACGATGACGATGGTGTAGGAGATGTCTTATTAGACATGCATCATCGTTACGATGGATAATGCGTTGAGTATACGTATTCAGTGGTATGCCTTGGGTGCCAGTACCGAGCACAAGGTGGTGTGTGCGTCACCGATTGACGTGACCCTTATACCGAGCGGGTTGCTCGAGAAATGGATGGATGCGTTGTACATGTGATTGTACCGCAGCTTATGTTTGGGGCGATCATATTACGAGTGGTGATACCCTTGAGGTATGCTCGTTGGAATGGCTTTTTGGCCATGTAATTTGACGACAGGAGTAATCGTGGAGGAATTACTCGCTTTCTATTGATATGACCTGTGGTAGACATGGTCACACCACCCATGAGGGTGTAGGATGGGTCCTAAGGGAGTAGGATCAGGTTATGTTAAGTACATGGGGACATTGGAGTGTCCAGGGTATATCAGCATTGGAGGAATGTTGGGTAAAGACCCACCACTCTATTGATTTTTCTTCCCATGGTATGGTATGCCGTGCGGAAACGTCCATCTGATTGGTAGGTTTGAGGTGAACCTAGTGAGGCAGCGACTAGTTTGTCTGCCGCGTGTGTTCAGCACCATGATGAGCTTGCTAGAGCCGTTATACTGCTCGTTGGAACCAAGTTTGGCAAATCGTAAGGTGATACGATGTGGTTTGTGGTGGACTCTAGTAGTCACCACGTTATTTGAAGTTGAGGTTGTGTATGCCTCACCGAAACGTGTATACGTTTATATTTAAATCTTGGTGAGATTTGTCTGGAACAGCTCATGATGTTGGAGTACCAACAAGAGAGTCATCAGGTCGTTATTGACTCGATCTGAGGGAACCCGTGTATTTGGGATGCAATGGGTGTTATTGTATCCAGTTTTTCCGAACGGTGGTTCGAGACTAGTGGATCTCGAGTTCGATAGCACTCCCCTTGTGGGGAAGGAGGTAGTATTATACCTATTTGGGAATCTTTGAAAGATTCGGTAAGTTGGTACGTGGTGTTGATTTTGGGAATCACGCCGTGTTGTTGATCGTCGATTATCAGCCTCCTCTGGATGGGAATGACTCAGAATTGACAGTTGTGTTTGGGGCTTAGGGGTATGTTGTAGATACCCGAGCCAAGTGCATTGAGTATGCATGTGATGTCAGTGCTTAGGCAGGTATTAAGGGATGACAGGAATTCGGATTTATTGGGTGTCGCTGTCGACACAAGCGTTGAGGATGCAATGGGTTTATTGCATGTCCTTTAAGAATTTGAAACTCTGTGGAGTCTCAATGGTTTGTTTATGATCAGGATGTGATCCTTGGAATATCCGGAGGTGGACATCTTGTGAGATGTCTTTTGTATGAATATGTGGCCGTGAGTTGCCCAAATTGAGTTGCAGCGATGCGACTGCTCCTTCGATGGAGGAGGTTTGAAAGTGGAAACCATGTTTGGTATGTGCACACCGTGGTATACTAGTGTTTCCCTCATAACGATGTATGTTAGACATCGTGAGTTATGATAAAAGATGTCATTGGGTGATACCTACGATAAAATCGGGAGCGATTCGAATCCTTGCAGTTCCAGTTGACTAACTACTTTTGGATTATTAGCGTTGAGTGGTGCTGACGCTCTTTGACGTTATGATGGATTTGGAAGTCTATTCCACTCCAGAGTTTGACACGAGGTCAGCGTTCTCACGGTTGAGGTGTCATTCAGGATGCGTTCTTACTGGTGGTATTAGAACTAAGGATGACTGTCTGATCTACAGTCGTAAGTATTGGTTGTTTTGCAGTCATGAGGGACTGACTTTTGGGATGACCCGCATCGAGGTACGTTTTGCCTCTTGGGTGATATGTTGGTTTTGGTAAGTCGCTCTGTTTCAGAGTTTGAAGAGAGGTAAGTATCCTCGTGGTTTTTAAGACGATTCTGATATGGTCAGGAAACGAGGTTATGGCTTCATGTTGTTGTGTAACCCGGGTGTTACGTGATACACCGGTGCTAATTTCGAGGACGAAATTCTTTTAGTGGGGGATATTGTGATGACCAGAGGTTAGGGATGTTAATCCCGGAGTGTTAATAACCCCTAAAGTTGTTTTACGTGGCGATTTGGAGTTAATCGAAGTGTTGGGCCTTCTGGGCTCGTCTATTTGAGTAGTTGGGATCGTTGGATCCCGGGGTTGAGATCGTATTCTCATTTCGGTGAAAACCTGTGAGTTGGGTTTTTAGTGTGACTCGGAATCTCGGGTGCTTGGTGTGGGCACCGGTAGGGGGTTTTTGAGTTAGAGAGAGAGTTTTTGAAACAGATGATTTTTAATGAATCATGATGTATTTGTGGGGCTATTAGTATTTCGGGGTATTTTTGCTATAAATACCAGTTGAACCCGAGATTTTAATTATCGGAACCATTTCAGCACCTTATTTCTCTCTCTCCTCCCGCGCGCACTCCCGATCCCCTTTTGACCCCCGCGCACAAAAGGCCTCCGCCCGCCGCCGTCCGGCCGCCGTTCGGCGCGTGCCACCCGCCGTTGGATTCGTCTCTTCCAGGCGGTCCTATCCATACCATCAATTTGAAGTTTGGTCGCGATTTGAGCTCGGATTTGCCAGAAAAGCGTAGGGTTCGAAACTGGAGTTCATCCGATTTTGGGGCTCGATTTTTGGTACGTTTTTGGGGCTTTTCTTCCAATGTTTTAGGGGCGTTTTTGTGATGCTTTTGGGTCGAATATTTCATACTTTCATGGTTCAAAAATTTGTTGCTTATGGATTCGAATTTGAACGCTGATTTTGTGAGTTAGGGTTCGAAAATTTGGGTTTTTGGCATGAGGATGATGATTCTTGTTGTTATTCGATTAATTCATGTTTAAATGAATTATGATGCTTAATTGGGATCGAAATGAGATGTTATGGTTCGAATTTTGCCCTAATTTGGTGAGGGTTTGATTTCGATTTTGGGGGTTTTGGCTATGGGTTGATGATTCATGTTAGAGATCGTTATTACATGTTTTAGATGATTTATGATGGTTGGTTGGGTTCGAATCGTGATGCTAGGGTTCGAATTATTGAAGGTGTTCTTGGGCAATTTTTCGATATGTCGCATTCGTTTTCCCTCCCTGCATGTACCCTGCCCCGGGTCTTTTAAATGATTTATTGTCGTGTGTTGACAATATTTTGAGGGTTATGGATGTGCTTGAGCATGGGTTACATGTTCGTAAATAATTGTGAATTATTTATCGTGTTAGCACGTCGTTCCTCGGGGCATGGAACTCGAGCAAAGTTTGGCTCGGACTTCGAGGATTTAAGGTGCGTTTAGCGTACGAGCATAGTTTAAATGATGTTTTTACAAGTATGATGCATGATTTAAAATACATGAAATGTTTTACTATGATGGTACCGGGACTTGGTTACGTTATGTTGATTCACATGGTGAAATGCTTAGTGCCGCTATGAAGCGAGCAAATGATGGGGTGTGGTTGCTACGGAGCAAACACCGATAGTATGATGCTATTTTGATGTAAGAAATGAAAATGTGGTATTTGATTAGATATCTAGGATATCTGTATTTTATTCCCTATTGGTAATGAATAGGAACAGAGACGTAGTTAATCAGAGAAGTGATTAACTAGTATCGGAAGTTAAGGAAATCTCAATATGATATCTAGAATTATGATAATTGCTAGATAAAGAAGGATGTTATGAAATGTTGTTAAATTGAAACTGGCTAGGGTTAACCAATATGATGATTAACTGCATATTCAGGATTTGATGATTTATCTGTTTTGAGAACAGGGTTATTACAGGGGTACGCTATGATGAGGATGATACCATCCAGGAAGTATCACATATGTTCCACAATATTTACATTTTCGTAAATTATGTATTATGTCATTATGATTATGAAATTGTGGAATTGGTATGCTCACCCCGTTGGGGGCTGTCTCTGTTGGGGCAGGTGAACAGGTACATCGATGGCTTTGGAGATGAGCTCGAGCTGTTGATTGGATGTACTCCCAGGATTGTGGTACCAGGGCTTGATGGAGTACGGTATCGTATAGAGTACTTATATACCCATGAGGGTTATATACATATTCATGATGCTCGCATGTGAGCAAGATTATACTTGTATATGGGTTGTATATAAAGGCATGAGCCTTTCTCTCTTTCATTCTATGTTGCATGCAATTAGAGGTAGAATTGCTAAATGATATGAGAGTCATTGGTGTATTGTGGGTGTTGAAACCCACTTTTGTTGTCATATGTGTGGTGTCTTCCCTGGCTGGGAATTTACTTGATATTGCTGTATTCAGATGAGTGTTATGTCTTCCCTGGCCGGGAATTATGTTATGCGTTGTGCTTTTATTTCGGGATAGCTCTATTTATGGGGAGACTCTGCCCAAATTTTTATAAAAGTCCACAATGTAAAAAGTGGTGTAATGGGCGAACTCTATGAGTCTATTGTTGTTAGGATGATGAGCTTATAACACTGTATATTAAAGAAAATTTTGTAATTGCCTTTCAATGGTAAAGTATCATCTGAGTTTCCCGAATAATTTTATTGAAAGCATGTGCCACACATAATGATTAATACACTAATCAAGGGTTAAGTATATGGGGTCCTTACATTAGGAATGTTAGTGCTATATCAATGTTCCAATGTCAAATTTTAATGAAACTAGGCATCTGTGACTTTCTCACAACTTGGGTGGTTTGACTTGGTGCAAAGGCATGTCATACCTTGTTTAAACTAATGTTAATGTTTTATTATTAGCAAAATTCATTATCTTGACCATAATTAGACAATCTCCTACAGTAATCATGATATCAGTATCTTATAATATATCACCACCCTAAACTAACTGTTTTTCGTCCGTCAAATTAAACCAATTGGAAATTACAGTGTACACCCCAACAAAGTTTTATTTCCTTTTATTAACAAGGACAAAATGGTAAAAAAAAAATATCTTCACCCTCAACCACATCCCCACGTTTCCATCTGTAACCCAATTTCTCACTCAATTATAAACCGTAAAAAAATGTTGTTCACCCTCAACCTCACCCCCACAATTCCGCCTGTATACCTGATTTTCTCTCAAACCAAAATCCTCGACCACCATCCGTTTTATCACATCTTTCCTCGAGCATTACCTGTTACCGTTGTTCGATGCCTTCTCAAAGTTCAAAAGCCTCGCATTTGTTCGTCACTGCAGTGAATCAATCGATCGCTCTCCTCTGTTACGGTTGCCTCAATTTCATCGCTCCTCACGATGGTACATTTTTTGTATCAATGTGCATTTTATGTAAATGTTGTATTTTGTGATGCCCCAAAATTAATTAATTGCAATATGGGCATTAATTATGTTTATATGATGAATTATGTTGATAATTGATTTATGTGTTGAAATTAATTATCATGTTGAAATGCTTAGTCACATGATAGGTGTGACCCGGGGTTGCATTTCAGGGTGCATGTTATGCATGTTAGAAAATGGGGTGTTAACATGATTTAATTGTATTGGGTGTTAATTATGAGGAAGATATGAATTTAGTGGATGTTTGGTGCATTTTTGTAAAATGCTTTTAAAATATCATGTTGGGGTATTTTATACATCATGTTAATTAATGGGTACAAATTTAATTAAATTAACCCATATACCCCCACTATACCCCTTTTTCCCCTTCACTTTATCTATCACTCTTAAAACCCCCAAATTCATCCCCAACCCTAACCCATCTCAAATTTTTGATTTTGAGCAAAAGTGGAAGGAGAAATCTTCACAAAACCTTTGTTTGTGAGATTTATTGTAGGATTTGGACTCCTTAAGAGGTATGGAATCCTTCCTAAAATTTTTATGATGTTTGGTTTGGTTTTGAAATGGGTTTTGATTGTTTGAAATGGATTTATTTTGGGTTGGTATGATGTTTGGATGGGTGTAGGATTTTTAGTTGTTTAATGGTGTAAAATGAAGGTTTGAAGTGTTTTTATGTTTTTGGGTTGATGGTATAAAGGTTGTGGAGGATGGTGAAGTCTTTATGTTGCAAAAATGGAGAAATCGCACGCACAGTAGGCAGCGATCGATCGCTACGAACGCAGCGATCGATCGCCGAAGGACAGTGGCGATTTGCATAGCAGGCGATCGATCGCCATATATACAGCGATCGATCGCCGCGAGGCAGAATGGTCAAGCGATCGATCTCTACATCGAAGCGATCGATCGGTAAGGCTCGCGATCGATTGCCTCGATGCAGCGATCGATCGCCAGCAGCAGAATTTTGGAAAATGTTGATTTTTGTTGAATTTTTGGTATTTGGCTATTCTTTAGCTTCTAATATTGATTTGTATGGTTGTGTAGAACCATCCCAGGTACCAACAACATCGAGGAGATAAAGTTCTCCGATTTCTCCACTTTTGGGAATTAAGGTACGTAAGAAACGCATGGGCATCGGACGGTAACACATTCTGATACTATGACTACGCAATAATTGTATAAGTATTTACGATGTTTATGATGATGATTATGATAAGTAAGTTTATGATGATGATGTTTACGATGAATGAAGATGATATGATGTTCATGATGATGATCATGATAAGTAAGTTATGATGATGATGTTTATGATGAGTAAAGATGTAATACCCCCGAAATGTGATATGATTATGTTCTACGATGATAAATTATGATGTGTTTAAGGGTTGTGGTGTATTTAAATTGGGGGCCACGATTTATGTTATGATGATATGATGTGGGGAACATGTTGGGTGTTTTAAAGGATGTATTAATTATATGAAGTTAGAAAATATCGAGTGAGGATATTTTAATACATCGTACTATATACCGGGACACAATTAAACACCTCAAGGCACCCCAACCATACCACCCCCCAATCGGCCACCTCACCCCTTCCCCACTTGTTTAACCCATACCCCCCACTTGATCATGCCCATGCTTCCAATCACTTCTTGCAGCCAAATCATTCCCTCCTCCTTCTCTTTCCCCCCCCCCCCCCCCATTTTCGTTCCAGCTTAGCAGCTGTAAGGCAAGGAAAAAGCTTGGTAAGAAGGTGTTCAAATCCTTGCAAAAAGAGGAGCAAAAAGAGAGGGGTAAGTGGGTACCCTGTTTTTCTGGGTTTGTGTTTGAGCTTGGGTTTGGTGGGTGGTTTTTAACGCATGCTAAGTGTAGGCTTGGGTGAAACCTTGGTAAGGATGCTTACATGGTAGTATTAAGTAACTACTAGCATGGTTGTTTGAGCATTTTACATGATTTATGTGATAGATTTCTTGTTATGAATCTATGTGCTCAAAAAACCTGGAAAAAGAAGAAGATACTCTGTTTTTGTATAGGATGGTTGAGGATGAAGATTATGATGATGTTATGATGCATGTTAGCTTAGGTTTGTTAAACCTTTGATTTAAGAGCTTACATGGATATTTTATGAAGTTCTTCACATGTTTGTTTCAGCATGAAAGATGTTATGAAGTAGAAAAGATGGTATGAAAAGAGGTGCTCAAAAATCTGGGGAAAATCCCGATTTTTCAGAGCTCTCGATCGATGGAGATTTGGTCCCGATCGATCGAGCGAGACAGAAGGTCTAATGCATGTTTTCAAAATTTTGGCGCCGATCGATCGAAGGATTTCTCGATCGATCGGTGAAGCTCCTCGATCGATCGGTAATATGTTCGATCGATCGAGCGAGGCAGGATGCTAAGACACTGTTTGTGCACAGTGTCTCGATCGATCGAGACCTTGGGCCGATCGATCGAGAGAGGCAGAACGTTGAAAAATATAATGATGTTTTATTTTGTTAAGTTTATGATGTGAGATGGTTTTGAGGCATCTAATATGGTATTATGTGGTCTTGTAGAACCATCCCAGGTACCGGCACCATCAATGAGATAAAGTCTGTTGACTCCTCCTCCTTTTAAAAAGGTACGTAAGAGGCGTACGGGCATCGGACGGTAACACACATCTTTATACTACAACTATGCTTTTATTGCATGAGTATTCACGATGAAATGATGATGTTTATACGATGTTTACACGATGATGTTTATACGATGTTTATACGATGAAGTTCATACGATGTTTATATGATGATGCTTATACGATGCTTATATGATGACGTTTACACGATGTAATTGTGGTAAGATGCCACGGGGTAAGATGCCCCACATGGTAAGAGGCCATGCGATGTATTGTGGTAAGATGCCACGGGGTAAGATGCCCCACATGGTAAGAGGCCATGCGATGTTATTGTGGTAAGATGCCACGGGGTAAGATGCCCCATATGGTAAGAGGCCATACGATGATATTGTGGTAAGATGCCACGGGGGTAAGATGCCCTATATGCATGATTATAAATCAGGGACAACAATAAGAAGTTAATGAGAAATCCAGCATATTTACTTAACAAATATTTCATGCATTTGCAATGATGTTTTTATGATGCTAAGTAAGATTGTATATGCTCATGATGTGTTGTCCCTGTAGGTACACTTTTGGACGAAAGGACTAAGGGTCGGGTTGAGGCAGTGAGCTACGAGGGACACAGGAATGTGTAGGATTCAAGTTATGATTAGTATCTACTCTAGGAGTAGTGTAAATCTAAATGACATTCTTTTAGAATGTAATGAATTATTTTTGAAGTTTTGTATTTTGGCCTGTAATCCTGTTAGCTCGTGTAACAACCAAAACCTTAAGATGTTACCTTAATGCATGATTAGTCCTTCTTATGTCTTTTAATCACTGTTAAAGTGGGAAGACCCCACATTAGTGGTATCAGAGCCAGGTTAGATAACTCGGGGATGAGTGAAGGGTAGCCTTAGCAATAAGTTAGCTATGTGCTTACTTTTGGACATGTTTATATGTATGTTATTCATAAAGAAGAAGATGTTATACTAACATGTTCAATTATCTAACGATGAGTTTTATGAACTGCTTTTGGTGTTGTTATTAACCCTTGTGTTGCAGCATGGCAGTAAACATAGAAGTGGGTGACGCCATTAGTGTAAATGCAAGTGCTTGGCGTACGAATCCATTGCCACCACCAGCCTTGGGAGAGGAACCCTCTGAACAGCAGTTGCTACCTGGGGAATTGAGCTTGGCTCAGTTTATGATGTATCGACCTCCGATGTTCGAGGTAACTGAATCAGGAGAGAAAGCTGAGGAATGGTTAGAGAGGATCGAACAGATATTTGTGGCAGCGCCTTGTGAAAAGACGGCCTGGATCAGATTAGCAGAATTTCAGCTGTCCAAGAAGGCACTGATGTGGTGGAAAACCACAGTGATTGAGCAAGAGGCTCTAGGACATGAAGTGAATTGGAAGATGTTCCGAACGCGGTTTCTAAACCGCTATTTCTCAGCCGCTGCAAGACAGGCCAAGGAGGATGAGTTTACCAGTTGAAGACAAGGTACCATGCCTGTATCTGACTATGCTCTACGTTACTGTTCCTTACTACGATATGTGCCACACATTGCTGCAAGCACTCAAGCGAAGATGCGGAACTTCATGAAGGGCTTAAGGCCTGAACTGTATGACAGGGTGATCACTTATGGCCCTGCCTGTTTTGATGATGCACTCTCACGAGCTGAGCTAGCTGAACTGGGAGTCGGTGCATATCCTGATGCTGTGCCACCTCCGGCACCCCCTCAGAGATCCACTTCTGATAATTTGAAGCCCAGGGGTGATCAGTTTAAGCCTAGGGGGAACACTTCGGCATCGAGATTCAGTGGCAAGAAGCCCGAGAATCGATGGAAAGGGAAAGGTAGGAATGATGCTCCATCTGGGAGAGGACAGTCTCAGGGAGACAGATCTGGAAGAGTTCAGTGCACTCTTTGTGGGCAACCACATTTGGCAAAGGACTGCGTAGGATGTTATGTCTGTGGCGACAGAGGCCACTTTGCTCGGCGGTGTCCCAATAGGGGAAGACAGCAGAGCTCTACGGGGAGACCTGCGGACAGAACGGCACAACACCGGCCACCTTTTGTGCCAAGACAGTATGGAGGTCAGCCCGCGGGGCCACCTCAGGGACAGGTGTATGCTTTGACGAGGGAGCAGGCTACAGCGGCCCCGGAGGAAGTTATAGCGGGTAAGTGTCTTTTATTTACGCACCCTGCTCTTATATTGATAGACACAGGTGCGTCACACTCTTTTGTGTCGACGAGTTTTGTTGAAAGGCACCACATATTCACTTCTCCGTCCCCCATGCCTCTTATGGTCTCGACCCCCGCTGGAAGAAGTTTGACTACGGATCAGATTGTCTATGATGGCCTCATTTATTTTGAGGATATGAGCTAAGATCAGATTTGATTGTGCTGGGAATGAGAGACTTCGATTGCATTGTGGGCATCGATATTCTGAACAAGTATCAGGCAGTGGTAGACTGCAGGCAGAGGACTGTCCGATTTAGATCTGTATTGGGAGTCCAGTGGACATTTTATGGGGATGGTTCCCGTCCGAAGATTCCGTTAATATCTGCTGTCAAGATGACACAACTATTGGAACGAGGTCATGCAGGATATCTTATCTATGCTGTTGATATGACGGATAAGAGGAAGGAATTAAAGGTTGAGGATGTGCCCGTAGTGGCGGATTTTCCTGATGTCTTTCCGGAGGAGATTCCCGGATTCCCACCGACGAGAGAGGTCGAGTTTGGGATTGAGTTGCTACCAGGGACGTCTGCAATTTCTCGTGCCCCGTATAGGATGGCACCAGCGGAGCTAAGAGAGCTAAAGATTCAATTGCAAGAGCTCCTAGACAAAAACAACATACGCCCTAGCGTATCGCCATGGGGTGCGCCTGTCTTATTTGTTAAGAAGAAAGATGGATCGATGCGTCTATGCATTGACTATAGGCAGTTGAACAAAGCTACAGTAAAGAACAAGTATCCACTCCCGAGGATCGATGACTTGTTCGATCAGTTGCAGGGTACGAGGCTCTACAGTAAGATCGATCTGAGGTCGGGGTACCATCAGATTCGAGTAAGAGAAGATGATGTTCAGAAGACGGCTTTCAGGACTAGATATGGGCACTATGAATTCCTGGTAATGCCTTTTGGGGTGACGAATGCCCCAACTGTCTTCATGAGTTTGATGAACAGGGTGTTCCAGCCATATTTGGATCAGTTCGTCATAGTCTTCATTGACGACATACTTATTTACTCTCGGACTGAAGAAGAGCATGTAAGGCACTTGAGGACAGTGCTTCAGATCCTTAGGGATCATCAGTTATATGCAAAGCTTAGTAAGTGCGATTTCTGGTTGGACAGCGTGGTATTCTTAGGCCATGTCATATCTAGCCATGAGATATCTGTGGATCCCAAGAAGATTGAAGCTGTGATGGAGTGGGCTGCACCCACTTCTGTACCTGAGATAAGGAGTTTTCTCGGTTTGGCAGGATATTACCGACGTTTCGTCGAGGGTTTTTCGAAGATTGCCAAACCCCTGACACAGCTGACTCAGAAAGGAGTCCCCTTCTTTCGGTCTGAAGCTTGTGAGGAAAGCTTCCAAGAGCTGAAGCGTCGTTTGACTACAGCGCCTGTGCTGGTGATTCCGTCTGAAGATGAGAGATTCGCCTTGTATACGGATGCGTCATTACAGGGTTTGGGCTGTGTGTTGATGCAAGATAAGCATGTAGTGGCTTATGCATCGAGGCAACTGAAGCCACACGAAGCCAGGTATCCAGTGCATGATTTGGAACTGGCGGCCATCATATTTGCCTTAAAAATCTGGAGGCATTACTTGTATGGCACGTCCTTCACTATATATACGGATCATAAGAGCCTGAAGTTCTTATTCACTCAGGCAGAGTTGAATATGAGGCAAAGAAGGTGGATGGATTTGCTCAAAGACTATGATTGTGAAATTGAGTACCATCCAGGTAAAGCGAACCTGATAGCAGATGCCTTAAGTCGGAAGGTGAAGAGTACTGCAGAGGACGTCATGTGTTTGTCAGCTTTGATGACTTCTTACTGCCATCTGGGCTATGACTTTGATGTAGACACGTCGCCTGTGCGAGTGTCGACCTTATTGGCGGAGCCAGATATATTTGAGGCAATCAGGAAGGCCCAGAAGTTGGATAGTGAGATTCAGAGATGGACATCATTGATACTTCAGGGTCAGCCATCCAAGTTCAGAGTGGCTGAAGATGACTCTTTGAGACTGGGCAACCGATGGGTAGTCCCAGATACACCAGAACTGCGTAGAGGAATATTGGAGCAAGCCCACAGTAGTCGGTTCAGTATCCACCCAGGGGGAAAGAAGATGTACAAAGATCTATGCGATCAATTCTGGTGGAAACGCATGAAGCGTGAGGTGATCGTTTTTGTTAAAAGATGTTTAATCTGCCAGCATGTAAAGGCAGAGAGGCAGAGGCCTGGTGGAGAACTGAAGAGCTTAGAGGTGCCTGAATGGAAGTGGGAGCATATATCTATGGACTTCGTGACCCACTTGCCAAGGACGACCTCAGGATTTGATGCGATCTGGGTGATCGTAGATAGGCTGACGAAGACGGCTCATTTCAACCCTTACAATATGTCGTATACACACTTAAAGATGGCCCAAATGTATATACGGGATGTGGTGAGATTGCATGGTATTCCAGTCTCGATAGTGTCTGACAGGGACCCGAGGTTCACTTCACATTTCTGGGAGGGTCTTCAGACAGCTTTGGGCACAGAGGTGAGACTGAGTACGGCCTATCACCCTCAGACCGACGGCCAAACAGAGCGTACCATTCAGACGCTCGAGGACATGTTGAGGGCATGTATTTTGGAGTTTGATACTCCGTGGCAGGATTCAGTGCCGCTGGTAGAGTTCTCCTATAACAACAGTTATCAAGCGAGCATTCAAATGGCCCCTTTTGAAGCTCTGTATGGACGACGATGTAGATCACCGCTGTATTGGGAGGACTTGACTAGCAAAGCGGTCGGAGGACCGGATAAGATCAAGGATATGGAAGGTAAGATTAAGATGATACGCCAAAAGATGAAAGCGGCCCAAGATAGGCAAGCGGCCTATGCCAATAAGCGGCGACGACCACTAGAATTCCAGTTAGGAGACAGGGTCTTCTTAAATATCTCGCCCTTCAGGGGTGTGGTTCGTTTTGGGATGCGGGGAAAGTTATCTCCGAGGTATGTTGGGCCATATGAAGTTTTACAGCGTATCGGTACATTAGCTTATCGTTTGGCTCTACCGCCATCTTTATCTGGCATACACGATGTTTTCCATGTCTCTATGTTAAGGAAGTATGAGCTAGACCCGTCTCATGTCTTACAGCCTACTGAAGTACAGTTAGACTCAGATGTGTCCTACGTTGAACGACCAATCAGAATTCTGGATCGAGAGGATCGCAGACTACGAAGTAAAGTAATACCGATGGTCAAAGTTCAGTGGGATCGTCGGGGTGTCGAGGAGGCTACGTGGGAGACGGAACGACATATGGTGCAGCACTATCCGGAACTATTCTCTGGTATGTTTTTATGTTTAGTTTCGATATGGTGATGCATGTGGATTTCGAGGACGAAATCTTATAAGTAGGGGAGTAATGTAATACCCCCGAAATGTGATATGATTATGTTCTACGATGATAAATTATGATGTGTTTAAGGGTTGTGGTGTATTTAAATTGGGGGCCACGATTTATGTTATGATGATATGATGTGGGGAACATGTTGGGTGTTTTAAAGGATGTATTAATTATATGAAGTTAGAAAATATCGAGTGAGGATATTTTAATACATCGTACTATATACCGGGACACAATTAAACACCTCAAGGCACCCCAACCATACCACCCCCCAATCGGCCACCTCACCCCTTCCCCACTTGTTTCACCCATACCCCCCACTTGATCATGCCCATGCTTCCAATCACTTCTTGCAGCCAAATCATTCCCTCCTCCTTCTCTTTTTCCCCCCCATTTTTGTTCCAGCTTAGCAGCTGTAAGGCAAGGAAAAAGCTTGGTAAGAAGGTGTTCAAATCCTTGCAAAAAGAGGAGCAAAAAGAGAGGGGTAAGTGGGTACCCTGTTTTTCTGGGTTTGTGTTTGAGCTTGGGTTTGGTGGGTTGTTTTTAACGCATGCTAAGTGTAGGCTTGGGTGAAACCTTGGTAAGGATGCTTACATGGTAGTATTAAGTAACTACTAGCATGGTTGTTTGAGCATTTTACATGATTTATGTGATAGATTTCTTGTTATGAATCTATGTGCTCAAAAAACCTGGACAAAGAAGAAGATACTCTGTTTTTGTATAGGATGGTTGAGGATGAAGATTATGATGATGTTATGATGCATGTTAGCTTAGGTTTTGTTAAACCTTTGATTTAAGAGCTTACATGGATTTTTTATGAAGTTCTTCACATGTTTGTTTCAGCATGAAAGATGTGTTATGAAGTAGAAAAGATGGTATGAAAAGAGGTGCTCAAAAATCTGGGGAAAATCCCGATTTTTCAGAGCTCTCGATCGATCAAGATTTGGTCCCGATCGATCGAGCGAGACAGTAGGTCTAATGCATGTTTTCAAAATTTTGGCGCCGATCGATCGAAGGATTTCTCGATCGATCGGTGAAGCTCCTCGATCGATCGGTAATATGTTCGATCGATCGAGCGAGGCAGGATGCTAAGACACTGTTTGTGCACAGTGTCTCGATCGATCGAGACCTTGGGCCGATCGATCGAGAGAGGCAGAACGTTGAAAAATATAATGATGTTTTATTTTGTTAAGTTTATGATGTGAGATGGTTTTGAGGCATCTAATATGGTATTATGTGGTCTTGTAGAACCATCCCAGGTACCGGCACCAACAATGAGATAAAGTCTGTTGACTCCTCCTCCTTTTAAAAAGGTACGTAAGAGGCGTACGGGCATCGGACGGTAACACACATCTTTATACTACAACTATGCTTTTATTGCATGAGTATTCACGATGAAATGATGATGTTTATACGATGTTTACACGATGATGTTTATACGATGAAGTTCATACGATGTTTATATGATGATGCTTATATGATGACGTTTACACGATGTAATTGTGGTAAGATGCCACGGGGTAAGATGCCCCACATGGTAAGAGGCCATGCGATGTATTGTGGTAAGATGCCACGGGGTAAGATGCCCCACATGGTAAGAGGCCATGCGATGTTATTGTGGTAAGATGCCACGGGGTAAGATGCCCATATGGTAAGAGGCCATACGATGATATTGTGGTAAGATGCCACGGGGGTAAGATGCCCCATATGCATGATTATTAATCAGGGACAACAATAAGAAGTTAATGAGAAATCCAGCATATTTACTTAACAAATATTTCATGCATTCGCTATGATGTTTGTATGATGCTAAGTAAGATTGTATATGCTCATGATGTGTTGTCCCTGTAGGTACACTTTTGGACGAAAGGACTAAGGGTCGGGTTGAGGCAGTGAGCTACGAGGGACACAGGAATGTGTAGGATTCAAGTTATGATTAGTATCTACTCTAGGAGTAGTGTAAATCTAAATGACATTCTTTTAGAATGTAATGAATTATTTTTGAAGTTTTGTATTTTGGCCTGTAATCCTGTTAGCTCGTGTAACAACCAAAACCTTAAGATGTTACATTAATGCATGATTAGTCATTCTTATGTCTTTTAATCACTGTTAAAGTGGGAAGACCCCACAAAAGATGATATGATGTTCATGATGATGATCATGATAAGTAAGTTATGATGATGATGTTTATTATGAGTAAAGATGATATGATGTTCATGATGATGATCATGATATGTAAGTGTGAGACGATGATGTTTATGATGTGATGATGATGTATGTGTTTAAATATGTTATTGAGAATGGTTGAGTGTACTGGCAGTTGTTATGGGAAAGCGAGGAAGGTACTTACCGCAGACATAGCTAGCGAGGAGATTACATCCGCTATCAAGGTGTAGCGAGGGGTAATCACAGTACCTCTATATGTCGAAGCGAGGGGGCCAATTGTTCCGCGGACATAACAAGGCCAGAAACATCCCCATCTCTCAATAACATTGTTGACTATGAGCATATATGTGAAGAATGATTTTAATCATTTATGTCAAGAACTAATGATTATATGCATGACTATGAAACAGGGACAACCAAAGTGGGTTAATACGATTAACCAGGAAGTATATGTTACGATTATTTTTCATGCATTTACTTATATGCCATTACCTTATGATGTTAAGTAATGACATACATGCTCATGATGAGTTGTTCCTGTAGGTACACTTTTGGACTAAAGGACTAAGGGCCGGGTTGAGGCAGTGAGCTAAAAGGAGCATGAATGAACATAAGATACAGGATTTTGATAGTCTCTACTCTAGGAGTAGTGTAATTCTATAGCTTTAACATTCATTACCGAGAATGTAATTATTAAGTTTGAAATTTTATTTTTGGCCTGTAATTTTATTAGCTCAAAGCTACAACCGGTGCCTTAAGAGGTTATGAATGCATGTTTAGTCCATAATATGTTATTAGTATGATGTTAAGGTAGGAAGACCCTACATTAGTGGTATCACAGCAATGGTTAGAAAACCCGGGAATGAGTGAAGGGTAGCCTTAGCAATAAGTTGGCTAGGTGCTTCTTTTAAACATGTTTTGTGCATGTTTTGCATATGAAGTATATGATGTTATACTACCATGTTTTGTTTCTCTAACGATGTACTATATGAACTACTTTTGGGTATTGTTGTTAACCCTTGTCTTGCAGTATGGCAGCAAATATCGACATAGGAGACGCGGTGAGTGTGAATGCAAGTGCTGGACGTACCAATCCCCTGCCACCGCCAGCCTTGGGTGAAGAACCCTCTTAACAACAGTTACTACCCGGGGAGCTAAGTTTGGCTCAGTTTTTGACATACCGACCCCCAATGTTCGAAGGAACTGAGACAGGGGAACATGCTGAGGAGTGGTTAGAGAGGATCCAACAGATATTTGTGGCGGCTCCTTGTGCTAAGTCAGCCTGGATAAGGCTAGCGGAGTTCCAATTGGCCAAGAAGGCGTTGATGTGGTGGAAGACCACAGTGATAGAGCAAGAGGCTCAGGGTCAAGAAATAAATTGGAAGCTGTTCAGAACTCGGTTTCTGACCCGCTATTTTTCAGCTGCTGCACGACAAGCTAAGGAAGATGAATTTACTAACCTCAAGCAAGGTAACATGCTTGTTTCAGATTATGCTCTTCAGTACTGTTCTTTGCTCAGATATGTACCCCACATCGTCGCAAGTACTCAAGCAAAGATGAGGAACTTCATGAAGGGCTTGAGCCCTGAACTGTATGACAGGGTGATCACTTATGGCCCTGCTTGTTTTGATGACGCCCTTTCACGGGCTGAGCTAGCTGAACTGGGAGTTGGTGCATATCCTGATGCTGTACCACCTCCAGCACCCCCTCAGAAATCTACTTCCGATAATTTAAGGCCGAGGGGTGATCAGTTCAAGCCAATGGGGGAACACATCGGCTTCGAGGTTTAGTGGTAAGAGGACCCGAGATTCGTTGGAAAGGAAGCCGTAAGAATGATGCCCCGTCGGGAAGAGGACAGTCTCAGGGAGACAGATTTGGGAAGGTTCGGTGCTCTATTTATGGGCAACCACATTCTACAAAAGACTGCGTCGGTTGTTATGTTTGTGGCAACAAGGGCCACTTTGTTGGACAATGTCCTAATCGGGAGGGACAACAGAATTCTGCGGGGAGGCCTGCGGACAGAGCAGTGCAGCACAGGCTACCGTATGTACCGAGGCAGTATGGTGGTCAGCCTATGGGGCCACCTCAGGGGCAGTTTTATGCTTTGACAAGGGAGCAGGCTACAACAGCTCCGGAGGAAGTGATAGCGGGTACGTGTCTTTTATTTACGCACCCTGCTTTTATGTTGATAGACACAGGTGTGTCACACTCTTTTGTGTCGACAAGTTTTGTGGAAAGGCACCACTTATGCACTTCTCCATCGCCCACGCCTCTTGTAGTCTTGACACCCACTGCAAGAAGTTTGATTACTGATCGGATTGTCTATGATGGCCTCATTTATTTTGAGGATAACGAACTAAGGTCAGATTTGATTGTTCTGGGAATGTCAGATTTTGACTGCATTGTAGTCATTGATGTTCTGAACAGGTATCAGGCAGTTGTGAACTGCAGGCAGAGGACTGTCCGATTCAGGTCTGATATGGGAGTCCAGTGGACATTCTTTGGGGATGGTTCACGTTCAAAGATCTCGTTGATATCTGCTGTCAAGATGGCACAGTTGTTCGAACGGGGCCATACGGGATATCTCATCTATGCCGTTGATATTACTGAAAAGTAGGAAGAATTAAAAGTCGAGGATGTGCCCGTAGTGGCGGAGTTTCTTGATGTCCACCGACGAGAGAGGTCGAGTTTGGAATTGAGTTACTACCGGGGACGTCTGCCATTTCTCGTGCCCCGTACATGATGGCACCAGCGGAGTTAAGGGAGTTGAAGGTTGTGGGGTCTTCCCACCTTAACAGTGTTCTAGAGACATAAGAAGGACTAATCATGCATTAAATAACATCTTAAGGTTCCGGTTGTTACAGGAGCTAACAGGATTACAGGACAAAATACAAAACTTCAAAAATTATTAATTACATTCCCCAAAAGAATGTTAGTGTTTAGATTTACACTACTCCTAGAGTAGATACTAATCATGACTTGCATCCTATACATCCCTATGTTCCTCGTAGCTCACAGCCTCAACCCGACCCTTAGTCCTTTAGTCCAAACGTGTACCTACAGGGACAACACACATGAGCATATACAATTTTACTTATCATCATAAAACATCATAGTAAATGCATGAAATCTTGGTTAAGTAAATATGCTGATTGTTCATTAACTTCTTATTGTGGTCCCTGATTCATATTCATGCATATGGGGCATCTTACCCCGTGGCATCTTACCACAAATAACATCGTATGGCCTCTTACCATATGGGGCATCTTACCTCGTGGCATCTTACCACAAATAATATTGTATGGCCTCTTGCCATATGGGGCATCTTACCCTGTGGCATCTTACCACAAATAATATCATATGGCCTCTTACCATATGGGGCATCTTACCCCGTGGCATCTTACCACATAATACATCGTATGAATATATAAACATCTTATGCACATCGTAAACATCTTATAAGCATCATCATTTCATCATAAATACTCATGCAATAAAAGCATAGTCGTAATGTAGGGATGCGTTTTACCGTCCGATGCCCGTACGTCTCTTACGTACCTTTTCAAAAGGAGGAGGAGTCAACAGACTTTATCTCCTTGATTGTTCTGGTACCTGGGATGGCTCTACACAACCACATAATACAATATTAGGCACCGATACGAGAATCGTAATCAATTTTCAAAAAAAATGAACATAAAATTTTATAACACATGAACAGTAACTACCGATCGATCGGTCTCCCTTACCGATCGATCGCTAACTGTTCATCATTTTCTTTTTTTAGCTACGGCATTTGCGCCGATCGATCGGTGTTCATCACCGATCGATCGGTCGTTCCCATTCATGCGAGATTTTCCAGAAATCTCGAACACCTCATTTCATACCCTTCAAACCACTTCACAACACACATAAAATGCCTGAACAAGAATATCAATAGCTTCATCATACTTCCATGCATGTATTAAAATTAAAGGTTCACTCATAACTTAAATCGACATGCATTACAACTACCCCTTTTTATCAGTACTCGATCAACTTTTTCTGAAAAACAGGGCATAACTACACAGCCCAGAATTCTTGAACATACATCTTTATAGCAACGAAACTACCACATAGCCCATAGTTCATGCTTAAACAAATATGCTGACATTTTCACCAAACTTCCATGTATGTATTCACGTCAAAGGTTTACTCATAACCTAAGCTAGCATGCTTCAAATCTTCATAATAAAACACCTACTCAACATACAAACAGGGCACTTCCTTGCCCAGATTTTCGAGGTGCCCTTTTTACAACCGAAAATCTAACACATAAAGCATGTAAGTTACTTAACAAAACATGCTAGGGACTTCATAAACATTACCTACAAGTATTCATAACAAGGTTTCAACAAACCTAACACTAACATGCCAAAACTGCTATGAAGAACATACATGCATAAAACGAAAAAGCTGGTGAACAAGCGTGATTCCTCACCACTTTTGCTCTTCGATTTTCGTCAAGAAGGGATTAGTAAAATCCGATCACTTTCTTCCTAGTAGCAGTCCAAATTACAGACGAAATGAAGGAAGGAAGAAGGAGGTTTTTGGAAGAGACTAAGTGAATATATCTAAGTGCAAAAAGGCCTACTTGGTCAATCAGTTTCCAGAAAACAGGGGAGGGGGGCGTGGGTTGCATGCAAGTGGGGGGAGGGTGGTTGCATGTAGGGTGGTTTTGTGGTGTTTAATTGTGTCCCGGTATTTCATACGATGTATAAAAATATCTCCCCTTGATATTTTATAATTTTACTACATCAATACAACAATTAAAAACACCTAACATGCCCCCTAAACCATATCATCATATCATAATTATAACCCCCAATTAAAGTACCACAACCCTCTTAAACACATCGTAAATCATCATCGTAGCACATAATCATATAACATTTCGGGGGTATTACATTACTCCCCTACTTATAAGATTTCGTCCTCGAAATCCACATGCATCATCATAACGGAACTAAACATAAAAACATACCAGAGAATAGTTCCGGATAGTGCTGCACCATATGCCGTTCCGTCTCCCACGTAGCCTCCTCGACACCCCGACGATCCCACTAAATTTTGACCATCGGTATAACTTTGCTTGGTAATCTGCGATCCTCTCGATCCAGAATCTTGATTGGTCGTTCCACGTAGGACACATCTGAGTCTAACTGAACTTCAGTAGGCTGTAAGACATGAGACGGGTATGGCTCATTCTTCCGTAACATAGAGACATGGAAAACATCGTGTATGCCAGACAAGGATGGCGGTATTGCCAAACGGTAGGCCAATGTACCGATAAACTGTAAAACTTCATATGGCCCAACATACCTCGGAGATAACTTTCCCCGCATCCCAAAACGAACCACACCCCTGAAGGGCGAGATCTTTAAGAAGACCCTGTCTCCTAACTGGAATTCCAACGGCCGTCGCCGCTTATTGGCATAGGACGCTTGCCTATCCTGGGCCGCTTTCATCTTCTGGCGTATCAACTTTATCTTACCTTCCATATCCTTGATCATATCCGGTCCTCCGACCGCTTTGCTAGTCAAGTCCTCCCAATACAGCGGTGATCTACATCGTCGTCCATACAAAGCTTCAAAAGGAGCCATTTGAATGCTCGCCTGATAACTGTTATTATAGGAGAACTCCACCAGCGGCACTGAATCCTGCCATGGAGTATCAGACTCCAAGATACATGCCCTCAACATGTCCTCGAGTGTCTGAATGGTACGCTCTGTTTGGCCGTCTGTCTGAGGGTGATAGGCCGTACTCAGTCTCACCTCTGTTCCCAAAGCTGTCTGGAGATGATCGCTTTTATTTTAAACAATTAATTCCAATCTAGCGATTTTAGACCGCAAGTGCACGGTGTCAAGTTTTAGTATAGATAGGAAGATACGGATTGTCGAACCCACAGGGACTAACAAGCAAGTACCAAATAAGATGCTTTTAACTATATTTAACCTACGATAATTAATTTATAATTAACAACTAATTAATTAATATAAACTACTAATCCAACCAAGTCAATAAAAGTAAACGAGAAAAATCCACTAGAGAAGATTATCGAGACTTTGGTTCACCAATGCAATTCCCTACAATTCTCGATTGAATATTCAAATATTTCTAAGGTGACGAGTTCTCCCAATTTATCTAATACACTCTCTCGAGCTATATTAAACCAAACATCGAATTGCAACAAGTAACTCTCGTTCGTTTATTTAACAATTCAATGTTGCATAAGATCCATGAAAACTCCTAGCTTTCAATTACTAGATATCTATGGCTATCACGCATGTATTTGACGTCATCTCTCGATCTCGGTCTTAAATCCATGGTATGAGTTATTAATTCAGTATCATAAAATCATCTCTCGCTCTCAATTACGATACTAACATCATTCAAAGGTGATCAAACATCCAAAAGCATGAAGAACATAAAACACACGCAAAAAATTATAAGAATTCAATCATTAAATCATCAAATCGAAGGTTCATAACAAAGGTTCGCCTAGCCTCGATAAATATTTTTATTTCCTCATAATAAATCAAAACAAAACAAACTAAGAATTTAAAGACAAAGAAAAACTCCCAGCGTCGACTCCGGTTGTAGATCCTCGCTCCTTCTCTTGCTTCCTTCTCGATCGTCTCTTTTTATCGCCTTGTTGGCTTGTTCCAATTCCTAGGGTGAAGGGTTGAAGGATGGATTGATGGTAGAAGGATGGAGGCTGGACGTGTGAATTGTGAGTGGAAGAATGATGGAGGCTGGACGTGTGAATTATGGAATTGAAGGAAGGAGATTGGATGAGATGGAGGCTGTGATGTGTTCCCTAGGTTAAAGTCTGATGTATGGGTTGTAATTTTTGTTTGTAATATATAGGGGAAGGAAATCAAGGACTTCCTTGTTGGAAACAAACTCTATAAGGAAGTTATTTTAATAAAAATTCATTCCACCGATTGATCCGGACGAAGTGGCCGATCGATCGAGCCTTCCAGTAAGAATTTCGTGGCTTTTTCTGCCCGTCTCGATCGATCGGAAATCCTTTCTCGATCGATCGCCTTTCACAGTAAGTTTCTTCGCCTTTTTCAGCTTCTGGCGAGTTTCGTATTTTGGCCGTAACGTTCTCATACAAACTCCAAATGTGATGAATCAGCTGTCCACGCGAAGATAAGAGAAAGTTATACAACTGTTATATGGACCACATTTCCAAAACATGGCTCGAACATATAGTAATTTGAGGAGAAAGGAGCAACATGTGTCTGGTTTTTTCCTCTTTTCTTCAACTTTATTCATTTTTTCATCATTTTAGCTTGATTTCTCACCTTTCCCTACATTTCAACATTGATTCCTGAAATAGAGAAATATATACCATAAATCATAAAATAATCCAAGAATCAACACGAAAACATATACATATCATCGCCTAAAAACGCGTAATATTCAACCCTATCAACTCCCCCAAACTTATCACTTAATCGTCCTCGATTAAGCATTAAGATCATAAGGTAGAGTTCATTCTTGATATTTGAAACAATTATTTCATGACTTGCTTATTCTCAGAAATCTCATGCACATATACAAAAGTTGACAAGACATGTTTTCTCCTAAATCAAGTAACACATCTCAAAATCGGAACGTGTGTGTGTGTTCTAGTCATCTCAAGTTTCATGCACATATTCAAGATCAATTCATGCTAATCAACTCAAAGTCGAGATTATCATCAAAGCATCACATAGGCCTATTTTCAAACAACTTCTCCACTAATGATAGTTACTCCATAGACTTGGATCAAAAGGACTTTTTAAGCTTGTAATGTAAGGCCTTTGGTGTTGGCTTCAAAGAAAAGATAGGATAAGCGCAAAGAAGAGAGTATAATCATTTACAATTCAAATTTTTCGCACACATCGAGCTCCTCTTCTTTTTCTTTTATAGCCTTGGCCACTTTGGGTCTTATAGTTTATTTTTATTTTTTTCAAGGCTCTTTGTCTATCTTTTTCTTTTCTCATTCATCAATATTATTCAATAAGCTCATCAAGATATAACAATTCAAGTGCATCGAATGATATTCATTATACTCCCTTAGGGTAAAGATAACTTTTTCAAGTAGGCTCAAATAAGGGTATGTATAAGGAGTTTGCCAAGAATGTCGAATGGGGTCTAATTATATGCAATGCATATACCATTCTTTTTTAAATAAAGCTCAAATGGGACACTAGGGATTGATATAGAATAGGTAAGCTTGAAAGGCTCAAACGTGTCAAAGATCGCCTAGATCATTTCCAAGTCAAGTTTGTAACTATAAAATTTCGCCTCAAAGTGTTATCATCAAATAAGTTCTAGGATAACTCTAAGATGCTCAAGACAAATCGTCAAGTTCACAACAATTATCACTATTCAACATGCAATCCACAAGATCATGACTCATTGTGCTCAAAGTATTCCTCATTCTTGACATGCTAACTCAAATTAGGATATTCATGTACAAGTCCAATCACAAATCAAGTTCATATGCATAGTGAGATCAAAATCCTCATTGAATAGTCACTACTATAATTCATTCTTTTCTCAAGTTTGAACTCATAAAAAATTTTTTTTAGCTCATAATAATCAGACGATTCAAGTGTCACTTAAGCACGCAACATGTGGTTAAAACAAGTAAAACATGCAAGCTACTACTCCCCCAAACTTAAATCAAACTTGCCTCAATGTTTAAAAGAATTAAAAGGGAAAAAGTGAACTCCCCTGATCAAGACGCTTGCATGAGGGTTGAGGAAGATTTGCTTTTGAAAGCTCCACTGTTGTAGGGATTCATCGCACCAACTAAGTACCTAGCAAGAGAAGAATGCAAATGGTAAAATAGTCGACTTGAGAGATAAACAAAACTAAAATGCAAAAGCTGAAAAAGTAAAATAAAACTAAATAACTAAAGGATACGCTTGGGTTGCCTCCCAAGAAGCTCTGATTTTTAGTCGTCGGCTTGACCATCAGAAGCAACCATCAAAGAGCGGCTGCCGCCCATAGTAAGTATCGTATGATACCACTAATGGGTCTTCATTCAGTATGCCGTCAAGATTGGCAAGATTGTAGCAGTGTAAGCTCGTCGCTCCAACAACTTTCTTCATGAAATAGTAGGCATGAGAGAATGATTCTTGACTTGGCTTCATATCTTGGAGGGCGTAGTGCGGTGAAGTTGGCATCGATGAAAAGAAAGGATCCACATATGGCATATAACATATCTCCATCGATGGGTGCATATCAAAGTTCTCAAAAATCTCCTCCTCCAACATCACTTTTGGCTCGTCTTCCCATATGATTTCCTCGGTTGAGTTTTCTACTGTAGGCTCAAACACTTCAAGTGGCTCAACTTCCCTTGACTTCTCCACATAAGTAGGATCACTCCCCCAAACTTGATTAGTTGAGTGATCATCATCATGTAACCAGGCCTGATTCTTAGCTCGCGTCTCCTCTTCTTGGCAGCTCATTGAAATGTTTTCCACAAGGATTGCTAATTGCTGCTCTAGGTGATGTATAGAATTGGTCTGGTTTTCTAAACGTTGCTCAGTTGACGCTGTTGGGAAAACGATTTCTAAGTTTTGGTGATTACAAACCGGATATTAAAGATCAACTGCATGAAGTCCTACCGGGTAACAAAAACCAACTGGATGAAGTCCTACCGGATAACAAAGACCAACTGGATAAAGACTCCTACCGGGACAAGACATAAACTGGATGGCTACCAACTGGATAGACATCAACTGGATAGCTACCAACTGGACAAGACATAAACTGGATGGCTACCAATTGGATAGACATCAACTGGATAGCTACCAACTGGATAGACATCAACTGGATAGCCACCAACTGGACAGACAACTACTGAACAACTATCAACCGGATAGTCCCACTGAACAAAGACATCAACTGGTCATAAAAGGATGAACGACCAGTTGAACACAGAAAACCAGCAGAAGTCTAAACTTCCAGTAAGAGCACTAAGCAACGAGACAAAATCAGTACAACATTCTCTGACAAAGGTACAACAGAGCGGCGCACCCTGCTATATCTCCGCCACCATTACCGTCAGAGTGAAAAGAGCCGTTGCTTTACAAAATAGGAAAGAAGACAATATGAAATTGGAAAGCTAATCTCTTCCATATACAGAAAGGCTACCGTTGGACAACCAAACCTATAAATACATCCAAGCAGAGAATGAAGAGGTGCTGAGCGATTTTCAACTAAGAGATATACTTCAAAGCAAACAAGAAAGTCATACTACTGATATTCCAAACGTTCAGCAAAGAGCAGACAAACAGCAAAACTGAATCTGTGATAGATTATCTTCAATTGAAGTCTGCTGCTCAAAAACTCTCAAAGCTAGAAAGTTTATTCTGTAAAGAGTGTTACAGAATCCATTGTAACCAAAAGTTAAGAAGAGTGTGATTACTAGGAGTTTAGGCCAAGTGTGTTAGTGCCTAAGAAGGTTGTATACTGTAAAGTGTAAACCAAGTCTTCTAGTGAATCCTTCCTGCAAAGGAAGAAGGGGAGACGTAGAAGCGTTGTGCTTCAAACTTCCAGAAACAACTCTCGTGTTATTTGTTTATTGCTTTATTACTTCAGTTTTATTCCTCACAAGTTCTGTAGACGTCTTCCGCACTATAATAAGTGTCTACTGACTTGCCTGATATTGAGAAGCAACTGTAATACTTAACAGTTTACAGTTAACCAGAAAAGAAATCGAAATTGTATCTAGTGTTTATTCAACCCCCCCTTCTAAACACTACCCCGATCCTAACAAGTGGTATCAGAGCTTAGGTCTTCTCAATCTTGAGAAATTACCATTTACCAAAAACTGATGGCCTCATTCAGCAAGATTCCAATGTTCAAGAAAGACGAATATGATGACTGGAGAATCCGTATGCAAGCACATCTAAGTGCTCAAGATGATGATATGTGGTATGTAATCACTGAAGGACCTTTGAAGATCATGAAAATCAATACAGCTGCTTCTATCACAAGTGGTGATCCACAAATGGTAGAAAAGGAAAGATCTCAATGGTCAAATGAAGACAAGAAAAAAGCAAATCTAGACAACGTTGCTAAGGACATTCTGTTCAAAACTTTGGACAAAAATATGTTCAACAAAATAAAAATGTGCCCTACCGCAAAAGAAATCTGGGAGAAGATTGCTCAACTCTGTGAAGGAAATGATCAAACCAAAGAAAACAAGCTTACTGTGGCTTTACAGAAGTTTGAGCATATCAAAATGATAAATGGAGAAACTCTCAACGAGTACGATGAAAGAGTGACTGGAATAATTAATGAACTAAGCAGTCTGGGTAAGGAGTTACCCAACAGAGAAGTCACTCTCAAAGTAATGAGAGGTCTACCAAGAGAATGGGATGTCAAGACCATTGCTATGAGAGAATCGAAGGACATCAACAAGATAGATCTACATGATCTGTTTGCTGATTTAAAAGCCTATGAATTCGAATTAGGCATTCGGGTTGAAGATGAACCAAATACCAGTCAACCAACCAAAGCTCTCACTGCATCGGAGTCTCTGTCTACTCCTACAGAAATGACTCCAGAAAAGATGTGTAATGATGCTATGGCAATGTTTGTAAAGAAATTTGGGAAATTCATGAAGAAGAATCAGAGACCTTATCAATCATATCCTCGGAGGCAGAATTCCAAAGGAAATTCAGAAGAAGAAGAGCGAGTATGCTTCAACTGCCTCAAACCTAGGGCACTTCATTGCGGACTGTCCTAAACCCAAAAAGGATGATCACAAAAGAGGATCCAAGGATTACAGAAATCCAAAGAAACCAGAAGATCATCCAAAAAGGACAGAGATCAAAAGGTTTTGATGGCAGAAGAAAGTAAGAGCAAATGGGCTGATTCTGAATCAGAATCAGAAGAGTTAACTAGCTCATCCAGCGAGTGAAGACGAGGAAGTCCACTGCTTAATGGCAAATAATGAAAATGAGGTACATGAATCTAACCTATCTGAATTTACACATAGTGAACTTACCAATGCATTGCAGGACATGATCAATGAGTATCGAACGCTAAATGAATCTTTTGAAAGCTATAAGACTGAGAACTCAACCCAAACTGAAACGCATAAAAACAAGCTTGATTGTGAACAATCAAGGGAGTTGAACTGCCTAAGGGAAACAGCCAGTCTCCTAGTGAAGGAAAGAGATGAAGCCAAGAATGCTTACCAGAAACTTAGCAAACTGGTTAGCACTTGGAATGCGTCGACTACCAGAAAGGATGAAATGCTTGAGTCGATAAGGCTTGCTGGTGATTTAACAGGCATAGGCTATAATAGCAATGACAGCAGTTCATCTGGTAATGAACCTCAACTGTGTCTAACAAAAAGCAAGGTTCAATCAATGAACTTTGTAAGATCTAGCACAGTATATGACCCTTATGAACTGGTTAAAGAACCTGTTAAAGCAACACTCATCAAGGAACAGGCACAGCACAGAGGTATCGGTTATGTAGAACCACTCAAAGAGGCTAAACCGATGGCAAAAGTTCAGAAATGAACTTAAACCCACTGGTCGAGCAGCTAGAGAGGTTAGACCCAACTGGTACTACAACTGTAAACCTGTCCAGAAGAGGTATATGCTAAATAACAGGAACTACAAACCAAAAGCACATGCATACACAGATTATCACACTTCACAGTCAAAATTATCACCAATATTCTTAAATGCACACACATTTCAGAACACACACCGACCTAAGTCATTCAGGGTCATACAAGTGTGGGTTCCGAAAGGACTAATCCTACCTGGACCCAAGTAGGATTGGGTACCAATCATTCTATCGCTTTAATTGCAGGAATCTAGAATGCATCCAGTTCGGAGCTCAGAATGGTTCCTGGACAGCGGATGCTCTAGATATATGACAGGGAATGCGAGCTTACTGTCTGAACTGGTGGACTCCACCGGACCCAGAATAACTTTTGGAGATAACGCGAAAGGTAGAACAGTGGGTAAGGGTAAGATTATCTACGGTAACATCATCATTAAAGATATTCTTCTAGTTGAAAATCTATGCTATAACTTGATTAGCATAAGTCAACTGTGTGACAATGGTCATTCCGTATAATTCAATCAGCACTCATGCACAATTAAATCTAATGATGGCAGTATATTACTCGTAGGTAGAAGGCATGATAACACATATAAAATTGATTGGAATCTTAATCAGCCTACCTCTTCTACTTGCTTAGCTGCCCTGAATTCCTCCAAAAATTGGCTTTGGCACAAACGGTTGAGTCACTTAAATTTTAAAACTATTGCCAGTCTGCGTAAACTTGATCTAGTTATTGGACTGCCCCAAATTGAGTTCTCAAAAGACAAGATCTGTGCAGCATGCCAACTTGGTAAGCAAATCAGATCCTCCTTTAAGAACAAAGGGAGTAAATCTTCTTCTCGGTGCCTAGAGTTGCTGCATATGGATCTGTTTGGTCCAATACCAGTAACAAGTCTAGGGGGAATGAAGTATACCCTAGTGGTAATAGACGATTACACTCGTTTCACGTGGGTCTTGTTCCTAAGTGGCAAAGATCAGGCTACTCCAAAGCTGATCAAATTACTGAAAAGACTCCAAAATGAGAAATCGTGTGGGATAGATAGAATTCGCAGTGATAAAGGTACTGAGTTCACCAATCAATCACTCGAATCATATCTAGATGACCTTGGTATTAAACACGAATACTCTGCAGCTAGAACTCCTCAACAAAACGGAGTTGCTGAGCGTAGGAACCGCACTTTGAAAGAAGGCTGCGCGAACTATGCTCGCGGAATCAGAAATATCGCAGAGATTTTGGGCAGAAGCTGTCAACACAGCATGTTATACGCAGAACAGATCAATGATTAATAAGCGAGCAAATAAAACCCCTTATGAGATCTGGAATGACAGTAAGCCAAATATTTCCTATTTCCATGTGTTTGGTTGCAAATGTTTTATTCACAACAATGAAAAGACTCATCTCACCGCTTTTGATGCCAAATCTGATGCTGGAATATTCCTTGGCTATTCTACAGTTAGTAAGGCATTCAGAGTATTTAATAATAGAACTCTTAATGTAGAAGAATCAGTGCATGTAAAATTTGATGAACCTACTGATTGTACACTATCTGATATACAAATCAACAACTTGAGTAATCGACTGGAAAGCACTTACATTGACGAAAATGTTGATGATGAGATTGATTAAAGAAGCAGGACTGACTGCTCCTTAGAACCAGAAGTTCCTGAAGCTCAAGCAGAGGAGTCTGCTGGCCAACAAGCACTGCAGCCAGCTACAAATGAAACAGTTGCATCTACCCCTGCTGCAGTAGAAGGAACTAATGAGAAAGATGAGTCAATCAGAACCTCTGATTTGCCTACTCACATCAACTCAACTGAAGAACTGAACCCTCTTGGACCTTCGCTCCGGTGGAAGAAGGATCATCCACCTGAGCAGGTCATCGGTAACCCTCTTGCTCCTCTACGCACCATAGGACAAATGATTAATGAATTTCTTCATGCTGCATTCATATCTCATATAGAACCTAAGAAGATTGATGAAGCTATATTAGACCCAAGTTGGGTAGAAGCAATGCAGGAAGAACTAAATCAGTTTGAGCAAAACAAAGTATGGTATCTAGTACCACGACCACAGCATCACACTGTAATTGGCACCAAATGGGTGTTTAGAAATAAATTAGACGAAAACTGGTACAGTAATCAGAAATAAGGCAAGATTAGTTGCACAGGGCTACAGACAGGAAGAAGGCATTGATTTCGATGAAACCTTTGCCCCTGTAGCTCGACTAGAAGCAATTCGCATATTTCTTGCATTTGCTGCGTTTAAAGACTTTAAAGTCTATCAGATGGATGTTAAGAGTGCATTTCTTAACGGCAAACTCCAGGAAGAAGTTTATGTTGAACAACCTCCTGGATTTGAAAACCATCAGCAGCCATCTCATGTTTTCCGTCTCAATAAAGCTTTGTATGGTCTAAAGCAAGCTCCCCGTGCCTGGTATGAAACTTTATCAAAATATTTGACAGAGCACAATTTTATTATTGGCACGGTGGACAAGACCCTTTTTAAATTTACAAAGGGAGATCATACTCTGCTAGTTCAAATTTATGTTGATGATATTATCTTCGGAAGTACTAACTCAAAATTGTGCGAAAGATTCTCTAAAATTATGCAGGACCAATTTGAGATGAGCATGATGGGAGAACTATCATTTTTCTTAGGATTGCAAGTCAAGCAATCTAGTGAAGGAATCCTGATAAATCAGTCTAAATACACTAAAGAGCTACTGAAGAAATATGGAATGAGTAGCAGCTCAGCTGCTGCTACACCAATGAGCTCATCTGCCAAACTCGACTTGGATAATTCAGGAATACCAGTCGAAGTACAATGTATCGAGGCATAATCGGATCTTTACTATATTTGACAACCAGCCGACCAGATATTATGTTTGCAGTATGTATGTGCGCCCGGTTTCAAGCAAATCCCAAGCAGTCGCACTTCACTGCCGTTAAAAGGATCCTAAAATATTTGAAAGGCACTGAGAATGTCGGTCAATGGTATCCAAGAGACTCAACCTTCAATCTTATTGGATACTCAGATGCTGATTATGCTGGATGCAAAATTGACAGGAAAAGCACCAGTGGGTATTGTCAATTCCTTGGTGATCGATTGATATCATGGGGTTGCAAGAAACAGACATCCATTGCAACTTCCACTGCAGAGGCAGAGTACCTTGCTAAGCTGCTGTGCTCAACTGCTCTGGATTCAGCAACAACTCAGAGACTATGGAATTGAGTCCACAGAGGCTCCTATTTTCTGTGACAATACGTCTGCCATTGCCATAACATACAATCCAGTTCTTCATACTCGTACTAAACATATTGACATCCGTCATCATTTTATCAGAGATCATGTTATGAAGAAAGAAATTCGGCTGGAGTATATTTCTACCGAACAACAGGCAGCAGACATTTTCACAAAACCCCTACCGGACGCTAAGTTTTCTTACTTTCGAAATATTGTTGGTTTAATTGAAATTACTTCTTGATTATTTTGTTTGGGTAATGAATTCAGGGGGAATTAGTTAGTTTATGTGCATAAATTTAGGGGGAATTTCTGTTATAGTTCCATCATGGTTATTTAAGCTCAGTTGGTAATACAATGGTCAGCTGCAGTAGGTGTATCCGAACCAGTAGGACTCCACATCCAATGGATGCTTTCCTACCAGTCGAACCCTACATACCAGCTGATGTTACCAAATATGCTTTGACAAAAATAACCCTCGATACTTATTAACCTAATGAACGTCGGAATTCAAAATTACTTTTGTATAAAAATAAATTATTTCACTCCCGCCTAAATCCTGTCCTTTTATTTATTTGTTAAATCTTTTTAAATCGTTAGATGATCGCCACGTATACATGTGTCCGCTCATCTACAGTACGACGTTACATATACTTTCTTATTCACCGCCATTAGTTTCACTACTATTCTCCTCCAACAAATCACTGCGATTATCTTCTCTTTCAGAAAAACCTTACTCTAACAAATTGCTGCTGCTTCTTCCTCTTACTCATTCAAAATGTCGAAGAATGTTCAGCCGAGTTTCATCACCAATGCTATTCACATTGATTTTCATTCTATATACACATCCTCTGAAGAAGAGACCAAGGAGTTGATACAAAGGCTGGATACCTCCGGACTCCTGGTAATCCTGAGCCAGACCCCCTCATTTTACAAGAACGAGCTACAAGAGTTCTTTGCTACGGCCAAGGTTGTGGATGACACCGTGGTGGCATCCGTCTCTGGACAGTCGGTCACCATCACCCAACCAGAATTTGCCACACACCTGTGCCTTCCCTCCACTGGACTCACTGATTTTTCCACTATTCCCGCAGAACTAAGAGAAGAGATGCGTCTCACAGTTTCGGACTCTGCTTATCGCCTTCAACGTCCTCCTTTCAGGAAAGTATTGATGAAGAGTCATTATCGACAACTGGCGGACATAATCTCCAAGGGGCTCCTATGTAAGGCAGGATCATTTGATATGATTACCCCTGAAAAGTTTGACGTTATGAGTGCTATATGCAAAGGGTTGGAGATAAACTGGTCAGCTGTGTTATTTCAAATACTGACTAGTCTCGTAGTATCTGGCAAGGGTCAATCAGGTTTTGCTCTCCCGCTAAGCAGTCTTTTTGAGAGCAAACACGTTAAGACAGGGGCTCTCTCACACCTTCATCAAGGGAGACTCATCACTAACAAGTATCTTCAACTTCATCGCCAACGAAGTGGCAGAGAAGGCGGGGTGACAAAGCGTCGCTTGACTCAGGTAATCAGTGACTCTGAACAGACTGTCTCGGAATCCGCCGAGTCTTCTCCCCCTCCTCCCCCTCCTAAGAAGCCCAGAACACGAAAAAGCTGCTCCTCAGGCCGCCCGACAGACAGACATTGCAGCCTCCGATACTATCTCCTCCGCCGGTCCTACAGACGTAAATCCTGATAGGGAACCCAGCCCTGCCATCCCTTCAACTGAGGAACCAACTGCTTCATTAGCCATGGTGCCTGCTCCTTCAATGGTTCCAGTTGACACTCCGTCAGCACTGGTGAGCTCTCAGCAAGCACCATGCTCTATCAGCTTCAGGACACCCAAGTCATTATGTCCATACTGTCATCCCAAGACCACCCCTGTTGGAAAAGGAAAATCTCTTATGGCTCCAGTGTCCACTCCTGTTGCCTTCGAGATTCAAATGGTCATGGATACAGTGGAAGCCAAACTGCAACCACAGCTGGAGATTTTTGATCGATGGGTAAAGGCCCGTATCAAGGTTCGATTAGATGATTTTGATCAAATTCTGGATCAGGCTAGGGCAGATGAGAACAAAATCCTAGCATATCTTCAAATCTCAGACCCTGAAACAAGCTTGAAGCTGCGAGATGTTTTTAGCCTGATGATCTATGTAGGTGAACTTCAGGCCCTGGTTGAAACCCGCCTTCAACAATTTAACGGTAATTCAGGAACAGCGAATCATGATAGAGCTGTTCTAAATGCTCTTGGACCCAAGCTCGAAATGGCTGAGCTTGCTCTTCATGATATTCGCATATCCACTGGGATTCACTCTTGCTCCACTGCTGAAACTGTTGCCAGCCCTGATCAGCCGGATCTACAAACGGTCATTGCAAATTTGGAAATTGTCCCTCTTCTGTGGAGCTCACTTCTACTGCTCTGGAGACCACTCCCACTAGAGCAGAGGCCGCACCATCTACTCCCAGCTCTCATAATGATCAACAGCCCCAACCAATGGTTGTTGATCATACAACTGTAGATGCAGTCATACAGACAGTGGTTCAGCAGGTTACTATATCCTCTGCCAATCCTGAACCCAGTGAGTCTTCACACTCAAATGATCACACCCAGTCGTCTGCTGCTGCGGTTGATCAACCCACTACTACTTTGGCTGCTCCACAAAATGAAGAAACTGCCATTTTGGCTGTAACTATCTCAGATTCTACAGCTGCACCAATTGTTGAAGCTCCTATGTTGCCCTCCACTGTAGTTGAAGATGCTCATCTCAGCGCTCTTGTCCCTACTACTGATACTCCACTGATTGCTGCAGATCCGTCCATGGTTCAAGAGCTTTCTGAAGATTTTTTTGTCTTTACAAACCCTCTGGACGAGCCTCCGAACATTGCTGCACAGCTAGCCAATCTCTCCACTGCTATATCAGCACTAGCAAGCGATGTTCATAAACTTAAGCAGGAAGAGCGTACTGCAACTCTCATTCTAGGCACCCATCAGCAGCACACGGACTCTCAATTCCAGCAAGTCTACCGGGACTTAAGTAGTCTAACGACTACTGTCACCAGACTTCAAACCTTTGCTGAGAATGCAGTGGCGGATGCTTTTACTAGAATTGGCCAGGCGCGTCTTCAGATCACTCAAAATAATGAATCTCTTCATGCTGCCACCTCAATGGCTCTTGGAGAAAAGATTGACGACGCCAAGAAAATCTTGACCGATCAGTTGGCCACCATGCAGGCAGCATTTGCTTCTCAAATTCAAGATATATGCAACAGCCTGCCTGCAGCCCCTCAAATAATTCGCAGACTACCTGAACCCAGCCGAACTGCTCCCTCAACACAGCGGGCTTCCAGTTCAACTGCTCGTTCATCCCCTGCAACTGGAGCACTCACTCAGTCCAGACCAACTGCTCAACCAAGATCTCGGAGTCTGCGCCAACCGCCTGCCGAAAAACGCGACTATTCCAAACATTGGTTCGGGCGAAAATAGTATCGTTTTCTGACTCCTCCTTTAATTACTCTTATCTATTTACTGTTTTTGTTGACTTTTTCTTTGTATTTACTGATCAACTTAAATACATTCACATTAATTGCAACCTTTTCATTTCTATAAATAGCGACTCTTGTTTGTTCACAAAACACACATTCACTCATCATGATTAACTTCAAAACTTTCAAAATTCCTTGGTTTTCTGTTAAAAACTTCTCCGTTTCATGGGTTTATTACTTATCTAAATCAACCCCTCATGGGTTGATTACTTATCTAACCCAGCTCCATTAAGCTTCAGCGTTTGAATCCTGTTCTGATGCTCATCATCAGACAGGAACTGCTCTTGGGGGATGTCTGGGTGCTGATGACAAAAAGGGGGAAGACAGAGATAGAATATTCTCATTAGGTGAATCCATAAACCATGGAAGCTGCCTGATGTATATACATATGACTCTTCCCGGCCTTCTCTCTGAAGCAAGGTAGACCGGCAGAGATAGAGTATTCTAATTAGGTCCTCTCTGAAACAAGGTGGATCGAGCTCTTCCTCTCTGAAATAAGGTGGATCGAGCTCTTCCTCTCTGACACTAGGTGGATCGAAGCTCTCCGGGTCTACAATGCTTGTTTAAAGATTTGTCATGTATCAGCTATATTGTGTAAACTAGATTGGTCTTAGATTCTATTCAAGTTATTAGAATTCATCTTAAATAAAGATGAATCTCTCTCAATTGTCCAGTTTGATTACAACTTGTAATCTGATTATATTTAATGAAAATTTCTTTTCCATTATATCTTCAAGTATTTTCAGGATTCTCATCTTATTTACTCTAGTAGGAAATAGATTATTGCTTAGTTTTGTCATCACCAAAAAGGGGGAAATTGTTGGGAAAACGATTTCTAAGTTTTGGTGATTACAAAACGGATATTAAAGATCAACTGGATGAAGTCCTACCGGGTAACAAAAACCAACTGGATGAAGTCCTACCGGATAACAAAGACCAACTGGATAAAGACTCCTACCGGGACAAGACATAAACTGGATGGCTACCAACTGGATAGACATCAACTGGATAGCTACCAACTGGACAAGACATAAACTGGATGGCTACCAACTGGATAGACATCAACTGGATAGCTACCAACTGGACAAGACATAAACTGGATGGCTACCAACTGGATAGACATCAACTGGATAGCTACCAACTGGATAGACATCAACTGGATAGCCACCAACTGGACAGACAACTACTGAACAACTATCAACCAGATAGTCCCACTGAACAAAGACATCAACTGGTCATAAAAGGATGAACGACCAGTTGAACACAGAAAACCAGCAGAAGTCTAAACTTCCAGTAAGAGCACTAAACAACGAGACAAAATCAGTACAACATTCTCTGACAAAGGTACAACAGAGCGGCGCACCCTGCTATATCTCCGCCACCATTACCGTCAGAGTGAAAAGAGCCGTTGCTTTACAAAATAGGAAAGAAGACAATATGAAATTGGAAAGCTAATCTCTTCCATATACAGAAAGGCTACCGTTGGACAACCAAACCTATAAATACATCCAAGCAGAGAATGAAGAGGTGCTGAGCGATTTTCAACTAAGAGATATACTTCAAAGCAAACAAGAAAGTCATACTACTGATATTCCAAACGTTCAGCAAAGAGCAGACAAACAGCAAAACTGAATCTGTGATAGATTATCTTCAATTGAAGTCTGCTGCTCAAAAACTCTCAAAGCTAGAAAGTTTATTCTGTAAAGAGTGTTATAGAATCCATTGTAACCAAAAGTTAAGAAGATTGTGATTGCTAGGAGTTTAGGCCAAGTGAGGTAGTGCCTACGAAGGTTATATACTGTAAAGTATAAACCAAGTCTTCTAGTGAATCCTTCCTGCAAAGGAAGAAGGGGAGACGTAGAAGCGGTGTGCTTCGAACTTCCAGAAACAACTCTCGTGTTATTTGTTTATTGCTTTATTACTTCAGTTTTATTCCTCACAAGTTCTGTAGACGTCTTCCGCACTATAATAAGTGTCTACTGACTTACCTGATATTGAGAAGCAACTGTAATACTTAACAGTTTACAGTTAACCAGAAAAGAAATCGAAATTGTATCTAGTGTTTATTCAACCCCCTCTTTCTAAACACTACCCCGATCCTAACAAGTGGTATCAGAGCTTAGGTCTTCTCAATCTTGAGAAATTACCATTTACCAAAAACTGATGGCCTCATTCAGCAAGATTCCAATGTTCAAGAAAGACGAATATGATGACTGGAGAATCCGTATGCAAGCACATCTAAGTGCTCAAGATGATGATATGTGGTATGTAATCACTGAAGGACCTTTGAAGATCATGAAAATCAATACAGCTGCTTCTATCACAAGTGGTGATCCACAAATGGTAGAAAAGGAAAGATCTCAATGGTCAAATGAAGACAAGAAAAAAGCAAATCTAGACAACGTTGCTAAGGACATTCTGTTCAAAACTTTGGACAAAAATATGTTCAACAAAATAAAAATGTGCCCTACCGCCAAAGAAATCTGGGAGAAGATTTCTCAACTCTGTGAAGGAAATGATCAAACCAAAGAAAACAAGCTTACTGTGGCTTTACAGAAGTTTGAGCATATCAAAATGATAAATGGAGAAACTCTCAACGAGTACGATGAAAGAGTGACTGGAATAATTAATGAACTAAGCAGTTTGGGTAAGGAGTTACCCAACAGAGAAGTCACTCACAAAGTAATGAGAGGTCTACCAAGAGAATGGGATGTCAAGACCATTGCTATGAGAGAATCGAAGGACATCAACAAGATAGATCTACATGATATGTTTGCTGATTTAAACGCCTATGAATTCGAATTAGGCATTCGGGTTGAAGATGAACCAAATACCAGTCAACCAACCAAAGCTCTCACTGCATCGGAGTCTCTGTCTACTCCTACAGAAATGACTCCAGAAAAGATGTGTAATGATGCTATGGCAAATACCTGAATGTGTCTGCCAGTTCATTGAATCTCTCCCACGCCGAATAAAACGGCTCTGAAAATTGTTGGGCAAATCTTGTGAAGACTTGTTGATGAAGCATCACAAGTACCTCGCAAGAAAAACAAATAACATACTTAAATAAAATAATATTTTTTTTTCGAAAATAACAAAAAGAAAAAGAAAACAAAAACACAATAATAAAATTGGCTAAATTACAATTAACTAATCTCGTATGATATTATACAGATTAGTCCCCGGCAACGGCGCCAAAAACTTGATCGCTTTTATTTTAAACAATTAATTCCAATCTAGCGATTTTAGACCGCAATTGCACGGTGTCAAGTTTTAGTATAGATAGGAAGATACGGATTGTCGAACCCACAGGGACTAACAAGCAAGTACCAAATAAGATGCTTTTAACTATATTTAACCTACGATAATTAATTTATAATTAACAACTAATTAATTAATATAAACTACTAATCCAACCAAGTCAATAAAAGTAAGCGAGAAAAATCCACTAGAGAAGATTATCGAGACTTTGGTTCACCAATGCAATTCCCTACAATTCTCGATTGAATATTCAAATATTTCTAAGGTGACGAGTTCTCCCAATTTATCTAATACACTCTCTTGAGCTATATTAAACCTAACACCGAATTGCAACAAGTAACTCTCGTTCGCTTATTTAACAATTCAATGTTGCATAAGATCCATGAAAACTCATAGCTTTCAATTACTAGATATCTATGGCTATCACGCATGTATTTGACGTCATCTCTCGATCTCGGTCTTAAATCCATGGTATGAGTTATTAATTCAGTATCATAAAATCATCTATCGATCTCAATTACGATACTAACATCATTCAAAGGTGATCAAACCTCCAAAAGCATGAAGAACATAAAACATACGCAAAGAATTATAAGAATTCAATCATTAAATCATCAAATCGAAGGTTCATAACAAAGGTTCGCCTAGCCTCGATAAATAATTTTAGTTCCTCATAATAAATCAAAACAAAACAAAACTAAGAATTTAAAGACAAAGAAAAACTCCCATCGTCGACTCCGGTTGTAGATCCTCGCTCCTTCTCGTGCTTCCTTCTCGATCGTCTCTTTTTATCGCCTTGTTGGCTTGTTCCAATTCCTAGGGTGAAGGGTTGAAGGATGGATTGATGGTAGAAGGATGGAGGCTGGACGTGTGAATTGTGAGTGGAAGAATGATGGAGGCTGGACGTGTGAATTGTGGAATTGAAGGAAGGAGATGGGATGAGATGGAGGCTGTGATGTGTTCCCTAGGTTAAAGTCTGATGTATGGGTTGTAATTTTTGTTTGTAATATATAGGGGAAGGAAATCAAGGACTTCCTTGTTGGAAACAAACTCTATAAGGAAGTTATTTTAATAAAAATTCATTCCACCGATTGATCCGGACGAAGTGGCCGATCGATCGAGCCAGTAAGAATTTCGTGGCTTTTTCTGCCCGTCTCGATCGATGGGAAATCCTTTCTCGATCGATCGCCTTTCACAGTAAGTTTCTTCGCCTTTTTCAGCTTCTGGCGAGTTTCGTATTTTGGCCATAACTTTCTCATAAAAACTCCAAATGTGATGAATCAGCTGTCCACGCGAAGACAAGAGAAAGTTCTACAACTGTTATATGGACCACATTTCCAAAACATGGCTCGAACATATAGTAATATGAGGAGAAAGGAGCAACATGTGTCTTGGATTCTGGTTTTTTCCTCTTTTCTTCAACTTTATTCATTTTATCATCATTTTAGCTTGATTTCTCACCTTTCCCTACATTTCAACATTGATTCCTGAAATAGAGAAATATATACCATAAATCATAAAATAATCCAAGAATCAACACGAAAACATATACATATCATCGCCTAAAAACGCATAATATTCAACCCTATCAGGAGACCCTCCCAAAAATTTGAAGTGAACCTCGGGTCTCTGTCAGACACTATCGAGACTGGAATATCATGAAATCTCACCACATCCCGTATATACATCTGGGCCATCTTCAAGTATGTATATGACATACTGTAAGGGATGAAATGAGCCGTCTTCGTCTGCCTATCCACGATCACCCAGATCGCATCAAATCCTGAGGCCGTCCTCGGCAAGTGGGTCACGAAGTCCATAGATATATGCTCCCACTTCCATTCAGGCACCTCTAAGCTCTTCAGCTCACCACCAGGCCTCTGCCTCTCTGCCTTTACCTGCTGGCAGATCAAACACCTTTTAACAAAAGTGATCACCTCACGCTTCATGCGTCTCCACCAGAATTGATCGCATAGGTATTTGTACATCTTCTTTCCCCCTGGGTGGATACTGAACCGACTACCGTGAGCTCGCTCCAATATTCCTCTACGCAACTCTGGTGTATCTGGGACTACCCATCGGTTGCCCAGTCTCAAGAATCATCCTCAGCCACTCTGAACTTGGATGGCTGACCTTGAAGTACCAATGACGTCCATCTCTGAACCTCATCATCCGACCTCTGGGCCTCCCTGATCGCCTCAAATATGTCTGGCTCAGCCAATAAGGTCGACACTTGCACAGGCGACGTGTCTACATTGAAATCATAGCCCAGATGGCAATAAGAAGTCATCAAGGCCGACAAACACATGACATCCTCTGCAGTACTCTTCACCTTCCGACTTAAGGCGTCTGCTATTAAGTTCGCTTTACCTGGATGGTACTCAATTTCACAATCATAGTCTTTGAGTAAATCCATCCACCTTCTTTGCCTCATATTCAACTCTGCCTGAGTGAATAAGAACTTCAGGATCTTATGGTCCGTATATATAGTGAAAGACGTGCCATACAAGTAATGCCTCCAAATCTTCAAGGCAAATATGATGGCCGCCAGTTCCAAATCATGAACTGGATACCTAGCCTCGTGTGGCTTCAGCTGTCTCGATGCATAAGCCACCACATGCTTATCTTGCATCAACACACAGCCCAAACCCTGCAGTGACGCATCCGTATACATGGCAAATTTCTTATTCTCAGACGGAATCACCAATACAGGCGCTGTAGTCAAGCGACGCTTCAGTTCTTGGAAACTTTCCTCACAAGCCTCAGACCAAAAGAAGGGGACTCCTTTCTGAGTCAGCTGTGTGGGGTTTGGCAATCTTCGAGAAACCTTCGACGAAACGTCGGTAATAACCTGCCAAACCGAGGAAACTCCGTATCTCCGGTACAGAAGTGGGTGCAGCCCACTCTATCACAGCTTCAATCTTCCTGGGATCCACAGATATCCCATGGCTAGATATGACATGGCCTAAGAATACCACGTTGTCCAACCAGAACTCGCACTTGCTAAGCTTTGCATATAACTGATGATCCCTAAGGATCTGAAGCACCGTCCTCAAGTGCATTACATGCTCTTCTTCAGTCCGAGAGTAAATAAGTATGTCGTCAATGAAGACTATGACGAACTGATCCAAATATGGCTGGAACACCCTGTTCATCAAACTCATGAAGACAGCTGGGGCATTCGTCACCCCAAAAGGCATGACCAAGAATTCATAGTGCCCATATCTAGTCCTGAAAGCCGTCTTCTGAACATCATCTTCCCTTACTCGAATCTGATGGTACCCCGACCTCAGATCGATCTTACTGTAGAGCCTCGTTCCCTGCAACTGATCGAACAAGTCATCGATCCTCGGAAGTGGATACTTGTTCTTTACTGTAGCTTTGTTCAGTTGCCTGTAGTCAATGCATAGACGCATCGATCCATCTTTCTTCTTAACAAATAAGACAGGCGCACCCCAGGGCGACACGCTAGGACGTATGTAGCCCTTGTCAAGGAGCTCTTGCAACTGAATCTTTAACTCTCTTAGCTCCGCTGGTGCCATCCTATACGGGGCACGAGAAATGGCAGACGTCCCTGGTAGTAACTCAATCCCAAACTCGACCTCTCTCGTCGGTGGGAATCCGGGAATCTCCTCCGGAAAGACATCAGAAAATTCTGCCACTACGGGCACATCCTCAACCTTTAACTCCTTCCTCTTTTCCGTCATATCAACAGCATAAATAAGATATCCTGTATGACCTCGTTCCAATAACTGTGCCATCTTGACAACAGATATCAACGGAATCTTTGGCGAGAACCATCCCCAAAGAATGTCCACTGGACTCCCATATCAGAACTGAATCGGACAGTCCTCTGCCTACAGTTCACGACTGCCTGATACCTGTTCAGAACATCAATGCCTACAATACAGTCAAAGTCTGACATCCCCAGAACAATCAAATCTGACCTTAGTTCATTATCCTCAAAATAAATGAGGCCATCATAGACAATCTGATCTGTAGTCAAACTTCTTCCAGCGGGTGTCGAGACTATAAGAGGCATGGGCGACGGAGAGGTGCATGTGTGGTGCCTTTCAACAAAACTCGTCGACACAAAAGAGTGTGACACACCTGTGTCTATCAATATAAGAGCAGGGTGCGTGGCTGGTGGTGGCAGTGGATTCGTACGCCCAAGGCTGGTGGTGGCAGTGGATTCGTACGCCCAGCACTTGCATTTACACTAATGGCGTCACCCACTTCTATATTTGCTGCCATGCTGCAACACAAGGGTTAATAACAACACCAAAAGCAGTTCATAAAGCACATCGTTAGATAATTAAACATGTTAGTATACATCTTCTACTTCATATGCAACATACATATAAAACATGTTTAAAAGTAAGCACCTAGCCAACTTATTGCTAAGGCTACCCTTCACTCATTCCCGGGTTATCTAACCACTGCTCTGATACCACTAATGTGGGGTCTTCCCACCTTAACAGTGTTCTAGAGACATAAGAAGGACTAATCATGCATTAAATAACATCTTAAGGTTCCGGTTGTTACACGAGTTAACAGGATTACAGGCCAAAATACAAAACTTCAAAAATTATTAATTACATTCCCCAAAAGAATGTTAGTGTTTAGATTTACACAACTCCTAGAGTAGATACTAATCATGACTTGCAGCCTATACATCCCTATGTTCCTCGTAGCTCACAGCCTCAACCCGACCCTTAGTCCTTTAGTCCAAACGTGTACCTACAGGGACAACACACATGAGCATATACAATTTTACTTATCATCATAAAACATCATAGTAAATGCATGAAATCTTGGTTAAGTAAATATGCTGATTGTTCATTAACTTCTTATTGTGGTCCCTGATTCATATTCATGCATATGGGGCATCTTACCCCGTGGCATCTTACCACAAATAACATCGTATGGCCTCTTAGCATATGGGGCATCTTACCTCGTGGCATCTTACCACAAATAATATTGTATGGCCTCTTGCCATATGGGGCATCTTACCCCGTGGCATCTTAGCACAATTAATATCGTATGGCCTCTTACCATATGGGGCATCTTACCCCGTGGCATCGAACACCTCATTTCATACCCTTCAAACCACTTCATAACACATAAAATGCCTGAACAAGCATATCAATAGCTTCATCATACTTCCATGCATGTATTAAAATTAAAGGTTCACTCATAACTTAAATCGACACGCATTACAACTACCCCTTTTTATCAGTACTCGATCAACTTTTTCTGAAAAACAAGGCATAACTACACAGCCCAGAATTCTTGAACATACATCTTTATAGCAACGAAACTACCACATAGCCCATAGTTCATGCTTAAACAAATATGCTGGCATTTTCACCAAACTTCCATGTATGTATTCACGTCAAAGGTTTACTCATAACCTAAGCTAGCATGCTTCAAATCTTCATAATAAAACCCCTACTCAACATACAAACAGGGCACTTCCTTGCCCAGATTTTAAAAGGAGCCCTTTTTACAACCGAAAATCTAACACATAAAGGATGTAAGTTACTTAACAAAACATTCTAGGGACTCCATAAACATTACCTACAAGTATTCATAACAAGGTTTGTGGGGTCTTCCCACCTTAACAGTGATTACTAGACATAAGAAGGACTAATCATGAATAATAACGTCTTAAGGATTCGGTTGTTACACGAGCTAACAGGATTACAGGCCACAAAACTTCAAAAATAATTCATTACATTCCAAAAGAATGTCATTTAGATTTACACTACTCCTAGAGTAGATACTAATCATAAGTTGAAATCCTATACGTTCCTATGTCCCTCGTAGCTCACTGCCTCAACCCGACCCTTAGTCCTTTCGTCCAAAAGCGTACCTACAGGGACAACACATCATGAGCATATACAATTTTACTTAACAACATAATAACATTATAATAAATGCATGAAATCTTGGTTAAGTAAATATGCTGGTTATTCATTAACTTCTTATTGTTGTCCCTGATTCAAAATCATGCATATGGGGCACCTTACCCCGTGGCACCTTACCACAATAACATCGCATGGCTACTTACCAAGTGGGGCACCTTACCCCGTGGCACCTTACCACAATAACATCGCATGGCTACTTACCATGTGGGGCACCTTACCCCGTGGCACCTTACCACAATAACATCGCATGGCTACTTACCATGTGGGGCACCTTACCCCGTGGCACCTTACCACAATAACATCATGTAAACATTATCATATAAGCATCGTATAAACATCATCGTATAAACATCGTATAAACCTCATCGTATAAACATCGTCATTTCATCATGAATACTCATGCAATAAAAGCATAATTGTAGTATAAAGATGTGTGTTACCGTCCGATGCCCGTACGCCTCTTACGTACCTTTTCAAAAGGAGGAGGAGTCACAGACTTTATCTCCTCGATGGTGCCGGTACCTGGGATGGTTCTACAATACCGCATAATACCATATTAGATGCCTCAAAACCATCTCACATCATAAACTTAACAAAATAAAACATCATTATATTTTTCACCTTACTGTCTCTCTCGATCGATCGGCCCAAGATCTCGATCGATCGAGACACTGTGCACTAACAGTGCCTTAGCTTCCTGCCTCGCTCGATCGATCGAAGTATTTTACCGATCGATCGATAAGCTTCACCGATCGATCGAGAAATTCTTCGATCGATCGGCATCAAAATTTTAAAACATACATTAGACCTACTGACTTGCTCGATCGATCGGGACTAAATCTCGATCGATCGAGAGCTCTGAATGATCGGGATTTCCCCAGATTTTTGAGCACCCCATTTCATACCATCAATTCTACTTCATAACACACATAACGTGCTTAAACAAGAATATCAATAACTTCCACATACTTTCATGCATGTATTAAAATTAAAGGTTCACTCATAACTTAAACCTACATGCATTAAATCTACCCCTTTTTATCATTACTCGACCAGCTTTTTCAGAAAACAGGGCATGATTCTTCAGTCCAGAATTCTTGAACACACATCTTTATAGCAATGAAACTACTGCATATCCCGTAGTTCATGCTTAAACAAATATGTTGGCATGTTCACCAAACTTCTGTGTATGTACTCATGCCAAAGGTTTATTCATAACCTAAGCTAGCGTGCTTCAAATCTTCATAATAAAAGCCCTACTCAACATAAAAACAGGGTACTTCCTTTCCCAGATTTTCGAGGAGCCCTTTTTACAATCGAAAATCTAACACATAAGTCATGTAAGCCACTTAACAAAGCATGCTAGGGACATCATAAACATTACCTACAAGTGTTCATAACATGGTTTCAATAACCCTAACACTAGCATGCCAAAACTGCTATGTATAACATACATATAAAAACACGAAAAGCTGGTGAACCAGCGTGATTCCTCACCACTTTTGCTCTCCGATTTTGTCAAGAAAAGACAAGTAATTTCCGACCACTTTCCTCCTAGCAGCAGTCCAGATATCAGACGAAGGGAAGGGAGGAAGAAGGAGGTTTTTGGAAGAGATTTTGGTGAAAATATCTAAGTGGGAACATGCCTGCCTGGTCAACTTCTTTTCCAGAAAACAAGGGAGGGGGCGTGGGTTGCATGCAAGTGGGGGGTGGGTGGTTGCATGTAGGGTGGTTTTGTGGTGTTTAATTATATCCCAGTATTTTGTACGATGCATTAAAATATCCTCACTCGATATTTTCTAACTTCATTTAATTAATACATCCTTTAAAAACACCCAATATGCTCCCCACATCATATCATCATATCATAAATCGTGGCCCCCAATTTAAAATACCACAACCCTCTTAAATACATCGTAATTCATTATTGTAGCACATAATCATATATCATTTCATCATCGTAGTATATAATCCTTTAACCTTTCGGGGGTATTACAAGGTTTCAACAAACCTAACACTAACATGCCAAAACTGCTATGAAGAACATACATGCATAAAACGAAAAAGCTGGTGAACAAGCGTGATTCCTCACCACTTTTGCTCTCCGATTTTCGTCAAGAAGGGATTAGTAAAATCCGATCACTTTCTTCCTAGTAGCAGTCCAAATTACAGACGAAATGAAGGAAGGAAGAAGGAGGTTTTTGGAAGAGACAAAAGTGAAAATATCTAAGTGCAAAAAGGCCTACTTGGTCAATCAGTTTCCAGAAAACAGGGGAGGGGGGCGTGGGTTGCATGCAAGTGGGGGGAGGGTGGTTGCATGAAGGGTGGTTTTGTGGTGTTTAACTGTGTCCCGGTATTTCATACGATGTATAAAAATATCTCCCCTTGATATTTTATAATTTTACTACATCAATACAACAATTAAAAACACCTAACATGCCCCCTAAACCATATCATCATATCATAATTATAACCCCCAATTAAAGTACCACAACCCTCTTAAAACACATCGTAAATCATCATCGTAGCACATAATCATATAACATTTCGGGGGTATTACAAAGGTTCAGTTGCAAGAGCTCCTTGATAAGGGCTATATACGCCCTTGTGTATCGCCTTGGGGTGCACCAATCCTATTTGTAAGAAGAAAGATGGTTCGATGCGTCTGTGCATCGATTACAGACAACTGAACAAAGCCACGGTAAAGAACAAGTATCCGCTTCCTAGGATCGATAATTTGTTTGACCAGCTGCAGGGTACGAGGCTCTACAGTAAGATCGATCTGAGGTCGGGGTATCATCAGATTCGAGTAAGAGAAGAGGATGTTCAGAAGACAGCTTTCAGGACTAGATATGGGCACTATGAATTCCTAGTCATGCCTTTTGGGGTGACGAATGCCCCAGCTGTTTTTATGAGCCTGATGAACAGGGTGTTCCAACCGTATTTGGATCAGTTCGTCATTGTTTTCATTGACGATATACTCATTTACTCACGGACTGAAGAAGAGCATGTAAGGCACTTAAGGACAGTACACCAGATCCTCAGGGATCATCAGTTATATGCAAAGCTCAGCAAGTGTGAGTTCTGGTTGAGCAGTGTAGTGTTCTTGGGTCATGTTATATCTAGCAGAGGGATATCTGTAGATCCCAAGAAGGTTGAAGCTGTGATGGAGTGGGCTGCACCCACTTCTGTACCCGAGATACGGAGCTTCCTTGGTTTAGCGGGTTATTACCGACATTTCATCGAGGGATTCTCAAAGATCGCTAAGCCGTTGACACAGCTAACTCAGAAAGGAGTCCCGTTCTATTGTTCCAAAGCTTGTGAGGAAAGCTTCCAAGAATTGAAGCGTCGTTTGACTACGGCACATGTATTGGTGATTCCTTCTGAGAATAAGAGGTTTGCTTTGTACACGGATGCATCATTACAGGCTTTGGGCTGTGTATTGATGCAGGATAAGCACATGGTGGCTTATGCTTCGAGGCAGTTGAAGTCTCACGAGACCAGATACCCAGTTCACGATCTGGAACTGGCGGCCATTATTTTCGCGTTGAAGATTTGGCGGCATTATCTTTATGGTACGACGTTTACCATCTATACGGATCATAAGAGCTTGAAGTTCTTATTCACCCAAGCGGAACTGAATATGAGGCAAAGAAGATGGATGGATTTGCTCAAGGATTATGATTTTGAAATTGAGTACCATCCTGGTAAAGCAAACTTGATAGCAGATCCCTTGCTCGAGGACAGCCATCAGGGTTCAGAGTGGCAGAAGATGGTTCCTTGAGGCTTGGCAACCGTTGGGTAGTGCCGAGGAAACCAGAGTTGCGTCAAGGGATCTTGCACCGTGCTCATAGCAGCAGGTTTAGCATACATCCGGGTGGAAGAAAGATGTACAAGGACTTATGCTACCAGTTGTGGTGGAGACGCATGAAGCGTGATGTTATGACTTTTGTTAAAAGATGTTTGATCTGCCAGCAGGTAAAAAGCAGAAAGGCAGAGGCCTGGTGGCGAGCTGAAGAGCTTAGAGGTACCTGAATGGAAGTGGGAGCACATATCTATGGACTTCGTGACCCACTTGCCAAGGACGGCCTCTGGATTTGATGCGATCTGGGTGATCGTGGATAGGCTGACGAAGGTAGCTCATTTCATCCCTTACTGTATGACTTTCACATACATAAAGATGGCCCAATTATATGTACGGGATGTGGTGAGGTTGCATGGGGTTCCAGTCTCGATTGTGTCTGACAGAGACCCAAGGTTTACTTCACATTTCTGGGAGGGTCTCCATACAGCTTTGGGCATAGAGGTGAGACTGAGTACAGCTTATGTAAGGCCCCCAACACTAAAACTCGTCATTAGTTCATTTATGACGTCGTATGTGTATAAATTTTTCATTTTCTTTTCATTCTTTAAAAGAATCATCACATGTTTCCCATGACATAACCAATGTTCAACATTATATGATCATCTCGACCAACAAACAGACTCAGGGGTTTCACCCAATACCATCCCCATTACACCACTTTTGCATTGTGGGTTTTTATAAAAATTTGGGCAGAGTCTCCCCACAAACTGAGCTATCCGGAAATAAAAACTCATCACATAATATAATTCCCGACCAGGGACAACGCAATATTAAACAGAATATAGAAACACAAGTAAATTCCCGGCCAGGGAAGACACCACCCTAATAAGACAACAAAAGTGGGTTTCAACACCCTTATACAGTCCATATACAGATACAAGTGCTCACAGAAGAGCAACGAATAACGGATACACATCCGGATGCATAATTAGTATAAATACCAACCGCTCAACCTCGTATATCGGCTCAATCACATACTATGCTTCTGGAAGCATCATCCAACAAGGTTCGAGCCTAGTACTCCAAAACAGCATCGTACCTGTTGTACCTGTTTCAACAGAAACAGACCCCACACAGGGTGAGCACACTCCCACTCAATATTCAATCACAAATCAACATACAAAATCATAATGCAATAATTTAAATTATTCAAAACTCATAAAGTATACTCCCTGTACAATTCCGAATTTGTATCGCTTCCACACACTGTTCCTGTTTCAAACTTACGCACTTCATAATGTCAAGTTAGTATTGTCACTGAAAATGTAATACTCAACAACACTTATGAATTCAATACAATGACAATATATTATTTATGCTCAAACATAAATAGTTCAACATCAATATGAACCTGGTTATCCCAATGTAACCCTGGTTATCCCACTATCTCATTCTCGATATTTTCTCATATCGTTCATGCCCACGGCATCACTACTCAACAAGTAAAATTGGATCACGCACCACTACGTGTCCCCCATAACTCGTATATGAAACTCAATTATTAAAGTCAAACACTTACCTGAATCATCATATTCAAAATTGCATGTATACATGAATGTATAAATACTAGATATACCTGCTCGTACGTCACCACGTACCTTATAGTAGACAACATGAATAAGCTATCATCAACGTCCGAAGTCTCCTGTAGAGTCTATATCAAATATCAATTCAATATTAGCTCATAATCCGAGCAATGAACATCCATCAAATAGTTCTTACTTTCATTTCTATATCACAAATCAATAACTCAATATTAATCATAATCAACACTTTGGATGCACACATCCTCACATGAATCATGGTATTACATTGGCAATGCAAAACCCCATCATCTCCCACCATCCGCTACATCACACACATGATGCAGGATACACACACCCATACGTGCAAGATCATGCCCAACTCACATAGTAGTTCACTAGACACACCAGTTCAACAGAGGGAAAGGAAATGCAAGTTGTATGTATAATAATATACAACTAGTGTCTAACTAAAACAATCCAATTAAGCCGATTAACATGTTCCACAATTATTCACCACACAGAGGTGATTCAAACCAAGACACGAAAGAAGGGATCCATGAAGATACAAGATTCTACTCTTTTAAATCTAATCCCCTTAATCCCTACATAAAGTCATTTATTGATTAAATTCAACTTTAACAATTTAAAGATGCATTGGTTCCATAATTCTTGATTTAGAACTCACTACTAAGGGTAGTAATTCAATAAAGTGACATAAGTCAACAATACATATCATGATACACATTCAAGTATTTACATCACCATAAACTCTATTTCATGTTAACACATACTAGCATGAATCTAGTCTTCACCTTTTAACAACAATGACACTAAATCCCGACATTTAATCACCAATTCATTTTCAACAATTATCCGTTCAATAATGTGAGTTATGATTAAATCCCTACAATTAATAACATTTTCATGCTATCCAATTCCCAATTGTTCATACTCAATTTATCGCCACATTATCGCCTTAACCCACCACACCAAACCAAGTTTGCCTTCTACAATAACAAAACATCATCCAATCACAAGGCACAAAATATATAGAAGTCTTGTACCTATACCAATACATGTTGGAATACATACATACACACCATCTTCACCCACAAACACATGCTGGACACACACACACGTAGAAACACACACACGCACACACACTGCTGCACACACACGAACACACACTAACAATCCCTCCAAAATGCTAGCAAAAATCGAACCAATCTTCATCAAAAATTCGAGGGATTTCAGGTGAATAACGATTGAGGGACGAGGAAGATTACCCACAAAAAAATTGGAAGAAAATCGTCCCCAAAACGGACGAATTTGGAAATCGAACCACAGCGCTTCTTCGCTAGATCCGGACGAAATCTGCGACGAAACTTCGTGATATTGGTATGGAAAGAAGCGCCTGGGAGAGACGAAGGCGGTGGCGGTTCGGACGCGCTGGAAGGAGCTCGGACGGCGGCGTGCGCGGCGGTTTAGTGGCGAGGGGTCGAGCAGCAGCGAAGAGAAAAGGGGTTCGGGTTTTCTGTGCGTGTATTTACATGTTTTCTGTGTGTGTCCGAAAATGCCCCACATAACATATTTATTTTTTGTATCCTTGCCCGGTTTTGTACATCGAAGTGTCACCGGTGCACTGATAAATTAAATTTACAACTACCAATCGGGATTTATACACACTCCAAAAACCCAAAACTTAAATTCTTCATTTTAATTAATTTATCTCTAAAATATTACCGGAGTATATTTCACAATCTCAAAATATTTTATGATCTGATTAATTTGCCAGTTGACCTTCACTTGTTCAATTCCACTTCTAATTAATTAATTCAAAAATTAATTATCAATTAAATCTAAATCATATTTAGTCCAACAAATAATTATAATAAATCTGGACATCACAACTCTCCCCAACATATAAAATTTCGTCCTCGAAATTTCAGCGCATGCTTATCATAAAAGCCAACTGTAAATTTTTACGTACCATATATAGCTCGAGATAGTGACTTTACCATCCGTAGGATGACAGTCATCAGAATCATCATGGCTCACACATGTTCCCCACTGCACCAACGATCGCAAGAAGTGTTTAACCGTCAAGCTTCTTTGTCATATCTCACTACCTGTGTACTTTCATCGACGCAATTCCATTGCACAATCTTATTTCCCGTCATATACTTTTATCACAGTACCCATCATATAATCTCGTTAAATCATGCAATCTATACTTTCATGTATATTCAAGAATATATGACAATACATCAACATTTATCTTAATTAACTTCATACATGTGTCGTTGCAAATGTATGCAACTTATCCGCACATCATCACCATCGTCCGTATGAAGTAACGGTACTCTTGAGCCTTTATGCATCAATCTTTCATATATCATCTTCTGGCTATTATCTGGTGCAAGGTAATGACTAGAAAACCCATTAGTCATTCTCACATACGTATATACACATTATACACACCAATAGCCACAGACCATCAATATCAAATCATGATAAATGGCTTAACACCAATATTTTCATGTCACGATTATACTCATCTAACGCAAGGCATCAACATCAATATCGAATAGTTCGTGACATACCTTTGTAGATGGAATCATCTACAATACACAATGGTACCATAATATCATGTTAATCACAACACTCACATACTCTTAAGTATCAACATTTTCATATTACTTCACCCAATTATTATCTGTCATAGGACAAGTACCAAAATAATATCGTTAGCATCTCTCAAATACTAGTAACACAACACGTACCTTGTCATTTACTCATTTCGATATCCATAATGTTTCTGTCATCAGACACTAATTCCTGCATCATAAGTTTCTCGCAGTTCTATACACAACATGCTACTGCACACTATCACATAGGGTGATTGAAATTTAACATAAGAAACAGTTGCATGCTTTAATGAAGCAATTTATATCAATCTTTAACTCATCCTCGAAACATAATAATTCATTAATCATGAATATTCACAATGAACACATGTCCACACACGACATTCGTAGTAATCACGCGTCATCCCGTGACATACTCATGCCATCCCGTGACACACTCATTAAACTCATGTCTATCTGATTGTATTCCATTCAACATAATAGGTGATTAATCAATTATTAATCCCACCACATACAAAACTAGCATGCTTTCACAACAATAATTATTGTCACAAAATGATTAACATCTATTTTCAATATCTCATCACTACACACCGTAGATATGAGAGTGCTATCACAGAGGTTACACCCCTTCTCGCCTTATTACCGCAATAAAATATGAATGACACATCTAGGTTCCACTTCAATTCTATTATCAACTTTTCTACATGTACATGATTTCAGAATCAATATGAATCAACCAAAATAACTCGAATCAACATATATCAATATGTTCAACCAACTGAAACGGTTTACCTCGATATTTTGTCCTCCTGGACCGATCCAATATCCTCTTGGGCCTAAATCACATATACCCAATGAGCAATAACATAACTGTACATAGCACAACTTCTATTGCCATCTGCAATCAAAGCATCATCAATACTCATTGCTAACACAATTGTGATACAACAGCATTCATCGTTAATCACAATAGCGGTACTAAAAATATTCATTGCTAACACATAGCAATGCATCAATCTTCATCGCCCTACGGTGGTACATAATACTCATCGCCACTACTGGCATACATATAATATCCATAATCACAATAAATATACAACATTCTTAAAACAACAAGACGTAATAACACTTACTGTACACAGTTGATCCACACTTGATCTTTTAAATTGTCCCTGCTCTTAACATAAATATTCCACAAAATATGATTTCATATCAATACATAAATTGATATACTCACCATCAACAGAATAGCGGAATGAGACGTCGCAACATATATAATCGACGGCAAGAACCATCGCCATGGGATCAGCGGAAAGCACCATCGATAAACACATGTCTGGCGGCATGAGCCATCGCCATTGACATAGAGGAAAGAGGCATCGCTATACATGTACCCGGCGGCATAAACCATCGCTAATCAATATAGCGGAATGAGACATCGCTATCAATACACATGGCGGGATGAACCATCGCCAACCAATATAGCGGAATGAGACATCGCTATCAATACACATGGTGGCATGAACCATCGCCAACCAATATAGCGGAATGAGACATCGCTATCAATACACATGGCGGCATGAATCATCGCCAACCAATATAGCGGAATGAGACATCGCTATCAATACACATGGCGGCATGAACCATCGCCAACCAATATAGCGGAATGAGACATCGCTATCAATATCGATAATGTGGTTGTTCCGGTCTTGTTATAGCAGCGGAATTTTAGGACCCCTCGCTTCGACATATAGCGGCATCATATGATATACTTCGACAATGACAGCGGCATGTTACCTCGCTTAGACATGACAACGGCAAATATCATACTACCATCGCTTCATATGACAGCGGCAAGTACCTCCCTCGCTCGAATATAACAACTACCGGAACTTCCACTAGCTCCATGTACCTGCATCCAGGTTAATACAACAGTTCACAATATAATGATCGATATCACGTTCCAGTTATAACCACAATATTCCACATTAATCACTAGAATTGTGACTGTTCCGGTCCCAATACAACAGCGGAATTTTAGGACTCCTCGCTTCGACATTGACAGCGGCATGTTACCTCGCTTATACATGACAGCGGCAAGTACCTCCCTCGCTCGGAGATAAAGGCTACCGGAACATTCATCAATTCTACCACAATAATCAAGCACAACAGTTGATTTCATTATCACAATATATATCACTATCATTTCACATATACCATCACATGTAAGGGTTCACTATCCACGATATACATAATCAAAGGTGTAACACGTTTTACCGTCCGAAGCCCGTACGTCTCACATTTCCTGATTTTCCTACAAAATCAGATCCTTTAACACATAATACATGAAGTGCTAGACATCACCATTAATGTCATCCCATCGCATTCTACACGATTCCTGCAATTGCAATGATTAGCTACACCACTTTTCATATCATAAAAACACACAACAACTAGTTGTGTCATACAACATTAATGCTATCATGCATAATTATGCGCTATCAATAACTTCCTAGGCCCTTAACAGCCCCAAAGAGCAACCACTGCTCTGATACCACTAATGTAAGGCCCCAACACTAAAACTCGTCATTAGTTCATTTATGACGTCGTATGTGTATAAATTTTTCATTTTCTTTTCATTCTTTAAAAGAATCATCACATGTTTCCCATGACATAACCAATGTTCAACATTATATGATCATCTCGACCAACAAACAGACTCAGGGGTTTCACCCAATACCATCCCCATTACACCACTTTTGCATTGAGGGTTTTTACAAAAATTTGGGCAGAGTCTCCCTACAAACTGAGCTATCCGGAAATAAAAACTCATCACATAATATAATTCCCGACCAGGGACAACGCAATATTAAACAGAATATAGAAACACAAGTAAATTCCCGGCCAGGGAAGACACCACCCTAATAAGACAACAAAAGTGGGTTTCAACACCCTTATACAGTCCATATACAGATACAAGTGCTCACAGAAGAGCAACGAATAACGGATACACATCCGGATGCATAATTAGTATAAATACCAACCGCTCAACCTCGTATATCAGCTCAATCACATACTATGCTTCTGGAAGCATCATCCAACAAGGTTCGAGCCAAGTACTCCAAAACAGCATCGTACCTGTTGTACCTCTTTCAACAGAAACAGACCCCACACAGGGTGAGCACACTCCCACTCAATATTCAATCACAAATCAACATACAAAATCATAATGCAATAATTTAAATTATTCAAAACTCATAAAGTATACTCCCTGTACAATTCCGAATTTGTATCGCTTCCACACACTGTTCCTGTTTCAAACATACGCACTTCATAATGTCAAGTTTAGTATTGTCACTGAAAATGTAATACTCAACAACACTTATGAATTCAATACAATGGCAATATATTATTTATGCTCAAACATAAATAGTTCAACATCAATATGAACCTGGTTATCCCAATGTAACCCTGGTTATCCCACTATCTCATTCTCGATATTTTCTCATATTGTTCATGCCCACGGCATCACTACTCAACAAGTAAAATTGGATCACGCACCACTACGTGTCCCCCATAACTCGTATATGAAACTCAATTATTAAAGTCAAACACTTACCTGAATCATCATATTCAAAATTGCATGTATACATGAATGTATAGATAATAGATATACCTGCTCGTACGTCACCACGTACCTTATAGTAGACAACATGAATAAGCTATCATCAACGTCCGAAGTCTCCTGTAGAGTCTATATCGAATATCAATTCAATATTAGCTCATAATCCGAGCAATGAACATCCATCAAATAGTTCTTACTTTCATTTCTATATCACAAATCAATAACTCAATATTAATCATAATCAACACTTTGGATGCACACATCCTCACATGAATCATGGTATTACATTGGCAATGCAAAACCCCATCATCTCCCACCATCCGCTACATCACACACATGATGCAGGATACACACACCCATACGTGCAAGATCATGCCCAACTCACATAGTAGTTCACTAGACACACCAGTTCAACAGAGGGAAAGGAAATGCAAGGTGTATGTATAATAATATACAACTAGTGTCTAACTAAAACAATCCAATTAAGCCGATTAACATGTTCCACAATTATTCAAACCCACACCGAGGTGATTCAAACCAAGACACTAAAGAAGGGATCCATGAAGATACAAGATTCTACTCTTTTAAATTTAATCCCCTTAATCCCTACATAAAGTCATTTATTGATTAAATACAACTTTAACAATTTAAAGATGCATTGGTTCCATAATTCTTGATTTAGAACTCACTACTAAGGGTAGTAATTCAATAAAGTGACATAAGTCAACAATACATATCATGATACACATTCAAGTATTTACATCACCATAAACTCTATTTCATGTTAACACATACTAGCATGAATCTAGTCTTCACCTTTTAACAACAATGACACTAAATCCCGACATTTAATCACCAATTCATTTTCAACAATTATCCGTTCAATAATGTGAGTTATGATTAAATCCCTACAATTAATAACATTTTCATGCTATCCAATTCCCAATTGTTCATACTCAATTTATCGCCACATTATCGCCTTAACCCACCACACCAAACCAAGTTTGCCTTCTACAATAACAAAACATCATCCAACCACAAGGCACAAAATATATAGAAGTCTTGTACCTATACCAATACATGTTGGAATACATACATACACACCATCTTCACCCACAAACACATGCTGGACACACACACACGCAGAAACACACACACGCACACACACTGATGCACACACACGAACACACACTAACAATCCCTCCAAAATGCTAGCAAAAATCAAACCAATCTTCATCAAAAATTCGAGGGATTTCAGGTGAATAACGATTGAGGGATGAGGAAGATTACCCAAAAAAAATTGGAAGAAAATCGTCCCCAAAACGGACTGTGAGGGCCCGATCTTAATATGGTGTTTAATTATCACACAGTGATTAATTTACGTAAACAGCGGAAGAATAATTTCAAACGTCTCCTTAAATGGCCCTAAAAATTTTTCGCTTTTAAGATACATATATATTTATATCAAAATATATATATATATATATAATTCTAGTTAAGCCATTCATTCGCAGATAATAAAACAACATAAATCAAAGTTATTACAAAGTCCCAAAAAATATCAGATCCCGAGTACAACATACACGGGGCATACCCCGGTAAATTTATTTTGTTTTTTTTTAAAAATCCATAGCATACCATACGATTACTGGGAAAGAAAAACCAACATAACCTGAGCTCTTCATCATGGAGCTCGGGTATCTCTTGATGCGTCACCAAAAGCATCATCAGCACGTCCTCCTGTAACGCCTGTCATGCCCGAACAACAAAAGACATGACAGCCCCCCCGCAAAGGGGGTCAGTACCCCAGTACGAGAAATAAATAGATCATGTCAAATGACAAAATATCATGCAATGCATACCATGTATGAATGCGATGTATGAATGGTACAAGGGAATCGAAATCAAGATACCAAAATCGGAGTCCAAAGGAAGGTATCATCAAATCATCATAGCTCGAGCAGAGGGTGACAGTATACGTACATTGCGCTAGGAAAACTCATCCTATGTACGTTACTGCATCCAGCCCTCGTGTCTAGGTCCGCTCGCACCTGCACGTGACTACAGTTACTACCTATACTGCCTGTCATCGCCATGCTCGTCGTACCCGACACTCAGAGTAAGTCAACTCAGTCAAAATCATGGATATCAAGGAAACGATAGCTCAATATGATATGCCCATGAATCATTATGCATTAATGACATATGCAACTCAATATATCATGCAATTTCATGTGAGAGTATATACAAATCATGTAATTTCACATATCATGTACTCCAAGGCATTTATCATGTCAGATAGTCACAGAATCATATATTGACAAGAAAATCATATCAATCAAATAATAGCAAGGTCATACAGTAGTATCATTACACGCCTTTGCCAGACGTCATGATACAACTCATTTCAACGTACCTCAGACCGAGACTAAACTACCGAAACCTCCTCGAGTAAACCTGGAGTCTATTAACCTGGTCAAATAAAATCCAAAATGACACTAAGTGCTCAAAAAGTGTATTGAATCAAACCTAACTTAAAAATATGACCCTTAACGATTTTTCCTACATTTTCAGCCTGACCCATTTTTGTATAAAAATCGCTATAATTCCATACGTCATCAAAACGACTTGATTCCAGAGCTCAAAGTTCAGAAACTCAAAATATTACATTTCATCAGAGAAGTTGTCAAGCTGGTTCGACCATCTAGGTGGTGTTTGAACACTAAAACCGCAACATTTAAAAAATGTATTTTCCAGCTTGAGCAGTGTTGGCAAAAGTGTTATAACTTCTTCATTTAAAACCCAAAATTAGTGATTCTAGTGGCAATTTACAGCCAACTGGAAATCCTATAATTCTTGTCTCTAGACATTTTTCAAAATTCCTGGCCAAAAATGCTCAGGAACCCGAAGAACACACTGCATGGCATTTTCGCCCACATGCAGGACATAGATTGAGCACTTAATTTCAAAAATTCATAACTAATACGAAAGAAGCCCAAATTAAGTTCTCTTTTTTTTTAAATTCAAAAGAAAGCAAAGATCTACAATTTTTATTTGAATACCGACAACAAATTCGGAATAAAATGTGCCCAGAATGCCGAATTACAGTCCACCTGCAACACGCATGGACATGCAGAGGCGAAAATGAGCACTGAACGAAAAATCGTCATAACTCCTACTCAGGAGACCTAAATTGCATGCTTATTTTTTTAAAAATGCATAAATTTGAAAGATCTACAACATTGATTTGAAAACCAAAATCAAAATCGAAAGTATAATTTGTCAAAAGTTCGGATTTCTACACTGCATGTGCATTCACAGCACATGCAGAGTCGAATCTGATGCCTCTTAGTAAAATGAGTATATCTCACTCATTTCAAGTCCAAATAGTCTCAAATTTTAACCACAGGACGACAACACCTATATCTACAACTGTTGTTTGAGGCTCAAAGACAGATTCGGAAGTTACAGAACTCGAAAGTATGGAACAACTTTCTGCATGTAACCTTAGTTTCTGCTGAAACTTAGGATAGCATGAGTTCTTCTCTTTTTACAAAACAAGACTCACAAATTCGAACCCTATCTGTAAAAATTCGAAGATTAGGAATAAAAAGAGGATGATATACCTCTCAAGCTTTCAAAAACACCACACCCTTGAAGCTCTTCTAATTTCCTATCCAAAACCAAGCTTGCATGCAAGTTTTGGGAAGATTTTGATGTAGGAAAAATGGTGGATGCTCTTCGAATTTTATAGGCTGAAAGGGGAGAAAGATTTCTTGTTGGGGATGAGAGAAGTAATCTGATTGAAGAAGAAGGACAATCCCATGACTTAATAAAGAGGAAAGAGACGTTAGTTACAAGGTGGTCAATTGGGATTTTTTTATAATTTCTTATCCCACTATGTCCATGTGTCCCAAAATGGTGCTTCATCATTTTTAATGTAGGTGCATGGTTGAAATGGTATACCATTTGGTATAATTTTGATGTATATTAAGTTGGTTAAAGATAAAGTGTTGTGACCCGGAACACATCAATTCAAATTCTTCACTTTTAATCACCCGGGTTTACTAACTCAAGGTTAAGCGTACTTAATTAATAACGGGGCCTTACACGGACGAATTTGGAAATCGAACCGCAGCGCTTCTTCGCTAGATCCGGACGAAATCAGCGACGAAACTTCGTGATATTGGTATGGAAAGAAGCGCCAGGGAGAGACGAAGGCGGTGGCGGTTCGGACGCGCCGGAAGGAGCTCGGACGGCGGCGTGCGCGGCGGTTTAGTGGCGAGGGGTCGAGCAGCAGCGAAGAGAAAAGGGGTTCGGGTTTTCTGTGCGTGTATTTACACGTTTTCTGTGTGTGTCCGAAAATGCCCCACATAACATATTTATTTTTTGTATCCTTGCCCGGTTTTGTACATCGAAGTGTCACCGGTGCACTGATAAATTAAATTTACAACTACCAATCGGGATTTATACACACTCCAAAAACCCAAAACTTAAATTCTTCATTTTAATTAATTTATCTCTAAAATATTACCGGAGTATATTTCACAATCTCAAAATATTTTATGATCCGATTAATTTGCCAGTTGACCTTCACTTGGTCAATTCCACTTCTAATTAATTAATTCAAAAATTAATTATCAATTAAATCTAAATCATATTTAGTCCAACAAATAATTATAATAAATCTGGACATCACAGCTTACCACCCTCAGATAGACAGCCAGACAGAGCGTACCATTCAGACGCTCGAAGACATGTTGAGGGCATGTGTATTAGAGTTTGATACTCCTTGGCAAGATTCATTACCATTAGTGGAGTTCTAGTATAATAACAGCTATCAGACGAGCATTCAAATGGCTCCTTTTGAAGCTCTTTAAGGTCGACGATGTAGGTCACCGCTGTATTGGGAGGACTTGACTAGTAAAGCGGTCGGAGGACCGGATATGATAAAGGATATGGAGGAAAGGATTAAGTTGATACGCCAAAAGATGAAAGCGGCCGAGGATAGGCAAGCAGCCTACGCCAATAGGTGACGACGACCGCTAGAATTCCAAGTAGGAGACAAGGTCTTCTTGAAAATCTCACCCTTCAGGGGTGTAGTTCGTTTTGGTATGCGGGGGAAGTTATCTCCGAGGTATGTTGGGCCGTATGAAGTATTACAGCGTATCGGTACATTGGCCTACCGTTTGGCTCTACCGCCGTCTTTATCTGGTATTCATGATGTTTTTCACGTCTCTATGTTACGGAAGTATGAAATGCAGTTGGACTCAGATGTATCCTACGTAGAACGATCGGTCAGAATTCTGGATCGAGAGGATCGCAGATTACGAAGCAAGGTTATACCGATGGTCAAAGTTCAGTGGGATCGTCGGGGTGTCGAGGAGGCTACGTGGGAGACGGAACGGCATGCATTACCCGGAACTATTTTCTGGTATGATTTATGTTTAGTTTCATTTTGGGTAAGTGCATGCGATTTCGAGGATGAAATCTTATAAGTAGGGGAGTATTGTGATGCCCCGAAATTAATTAATTGCAATCTGGGCATTAATTATGTTTATATGATGAATTATGTTGATAATTGATTTATGTGTTGAAATTAATTATCATGTTGAAATGCTTAGTCACATGATAGGTGTGACCCGGGGTTGCATTTCAGGGTGCATGTTATGCATGTTAGAAAATGGGGTGTTAACATGATTTAATTGTATTGGGTGTTAATTATGAGGAAGATATGATTTAGTGGATGTTTGGTGCATTTTTGTAAAATGCTTTTAAAATACCATGTTGGGGTATTTTATACATCATGTTAATTAATGGGTAAAAATTTAATTAAATTAACCCATATACCCCCACCATACCCCTTTTTCCCCTTCACTTTATCTATCACTCTTAAAACCCCCAAATTCATCCCCAACCCTAACCCATCTCATATTTTTTATTTTGAGAAAAAGTGGAAGGAGAAATCTTCACAAAACCTTTGTTTGTGAGATTTATTGTAGGATTTGGAGTCCTTAAGAGGTATGGAACCCTTCCTAAAGTTTTTATGATGCTTGGTTTGGTTTTGAAATGGGTTTTAATTGTTTGAAATGGATTTATTTTGGGTTGGTATGATGTTTGGATGGGTGTAGGATTTTTAGTTGTTTAATGGTGTAAAATGAAGGTTTGAAGTGTTTTTATGTTTTTGGGTTGATGGTATAAAGGTTGTGGAGGATGGTGAAGTTTTTATGGTGCAAAAATGGAGAAATCACACGCACAGTAGGCAGCGATCGATCGCTACGAACGCAGCGATCGATAGCCGAAGGACAGTGGCGATTTGCATAGCAGGCGATCGATCGCCATATATACAGCGATCGATCGCCGCGAGGCAGAATGGTCAAGCGATCGATCGCTACATCAAAGCGATCGATCGGTAAGGCTCGCGATCGATCGCCTCGATGCAGCGATCGATCGCCAGCAGCAGAATTTTGGAAAATGTTGATTTTTGTTGAAATTTTGGTATTTGGCTATTATTTAGCTTCTAATATTGATTTGTATGGTTGTGTAGAACCATCCCAGGTACCAATAACATCGAGGAGATAAAGTTCTCCGATTTCTCCACTTTTGGGAATTAAGGTACGTAAGAAACGTACGGGCATCGGACGGTAACACATTCTTATACTATGACTACGCAATAATTTTATAAGTATTTACGATATTTATGATGATGATTATGATAAGTAAGTTTATGATGATGATGTTTATGATGAATGAAGATGATATGATGTTCATGATGATGATCATGATAAGTAAGTTATGATGATGATGATGTTTATGATGAGTAAAGATGATATGATGTTCATGATGAGGATCATGATAAGTAAGTTATGATGATGATGTTTATGATGAGTAAAGATGATATGATGTTGATGATGATGATCATGATAAGTAAGTGTGAGACGATGATGTTTACGATGTGATGATGATGTATGTGTTTAACTATATTATTGAGAATGGTTGTGTGTACTGGCAGTTGTTATGGGAAAGCGAGGAAGGTACTTACCGCTGACATAGCTAGCGAGGAGATTACATCCGCTATCAAGGTGTAGCGAGGGGTAATCACAGTACCGCTATATGTCGAAGCGAGGGGGCCAATTGTACCGCGGACATAACAAGGCCAGAAACATCCCTATCTCTCAATAACATTGTTGTCTATGAGCATATATGTGAAGAATGATTTTAATCATTTATGTCAAGAACTACTGATTATATGCATGACTATGAAACATGGACAACCAAAGTGGGTTAATACGATTAACCAGGAAGTATATGTTACGATTATTTTTCATTCATTTACTTATATGCCATTACCTTATGATGTTAAGTATTGACGTACATGCTTATGATGGGTTGTTCTTGTAGGTACACTTTTGGACTAAAGGACTAAGGGCCGGGTTGAGGCAGTGAGCTAAAAGGAGCATGAATGAACATAAGATACATGATTTTGATAGTCTCTACTCTAGGAGTAGTGTAATTCTATAGCTTTAACATTCATTACCGAGAATGTAATTATTAAGTTTCGAGATTTTATTTTTGGCCTGTAATTTTATTAGCTCAAAGCTGCAACCGGTGCCTTAAGAGGTTATGAATGCATGTTTAGTCCATAATATGTTATTAGTATGATGTTAAGGTAGGAAGACCCTACATATTTTTTATCGGGGAAGTGTTTCAGATTTCTCAATCACTTCGCCACCTTATCACATTCCAGTTGTTTCGTTAATTTCTCCTCTTCTTCGTGTGCATCAAATTTGTCGACAGTCAAGTGTTACGTTCTGGAGATTGTGATGAAAGAATCTACTTTTTTATTTTTGAATCTCTGTTACATGTTCTTCGATAAATCAAATAATCATTGTCATAAATGTTTTGCAAATCATCATGGCTAAGACCAATGATATATTGCTTAAGTATGGGCTCTGTATTTTGTTTGGTGTTTTCATAACATGATTCTCATTATGCACCTAGATAAATGATTATGTAATGCCTACAACATGTTTGATAAATTGTGGACGGATAAATATTATACTATTTTAATTTTATTTGAGATATTTATTGAATTTAAAAGATCAATTTTTGGTTTTACGTTAAATAAGGCTTATTTTGATGATATCATGATATTTTCTGGACAATGTTTCACTGTTTGTTTACTACTTCCATGTTGTTGAAGTTATTGATACACCTTTATGTCACATGGAATTTAACACTTCTGATTTTAAGTGCTTCAAGATAATTTTTTTTTTGTGATCAGAGCATATCTTATGGTGGGGAAACAAATTGTATTTGGTCAAAAAGCGTAGAAAATGAGAAAGCGATTGCAATGAGAGAAAGAGAGTTTTCACATCTCTTTGCCAACCTGCATGTTTTTATCCATATGTTTGACAAATGTCTCAATCTACTCAAATCGGTTGGCCTCTTTGCATTAATATTGGAAATGGGATATTACAAAAATTAGAATTAAGAAACTTGCTTTAAAAATATGTTTGTAAGAGTAAAACAGCTTCCCTATATATACAAACGGTACGAATTGTAGCGAAAATTCTCAAAATTCGAACTTGAGAGAGCTCCATTTGAAATGTGAATAACAAAAAAAAATTGTGCAGCACAATGGGAAGAAGACAGGGCGATCAAAGTCTGGGGAATGCTTCTTGGCTACCCAATAGGTAATACCCATGGGGTAGATGTAAGACCCCAGTGCAATTAAATCGGTTAATTAGCGATTAAGCAAACCCGTGTGATTTTAAGCTGGGTTTTCGAGTTGAGGTGTTCCGGATCACAACACCTATTTATAATCAAGATAAAATACATCAAATTATCTATTTTGGCATGTTAATTTTCGGCCAAAACCTTGTCCAATTTACCATTGACACATCATGGGGGACACTTGGACTTAGAGGAGTGTGATATTATTAAAATATGCAATGTCAAGCCTTGTTTCTCACGCCCCTTTTCTTTATTTATGCCTTGGAGTTGCTTATTATGATGAATATGATATTTCCTTTCATCTTGCTCATCTCCACAAGCAACCCCTTCTCTCCCCTTCACTCCATTAAAATCGAAAACTTCACCCTTCTTTCCTTCACCAACTTTTGCCCAAATCTTGCATGCAAGCTTGGTTTTGGATAGGAATTGAGAAGAGCTTCAAGGTTTTGGGTGTTTTTAAAAGCTTGGGAGGTATATCATTCCCTTTATATTGTTAATCTTCGATTTTATACTGGTTGGGTCGATTTTTAGAGTTTTAAATTGAAATAAGAAGTGAAACTCATGCTGTCATAAGATTCAACCGAAATGATGTTGCATGCAGTAACTAGTTTTGCATTTTCGATTTTCTTAACGACTAAATCTGACTTAGGGTTCTCTACAAACGTTGTAGATATATGCGTTGTCGTCATGTGGGTAATATTTGAGACCATTTGGACTTGAAATGAGTGAGATACTCTCATTTTACTAAAGTATGCCAGATTCAACTCTGCATGTGCTGGAAATGCACATGCAGTGTAGAATTTCGAACTTTTCACAAAGTTTATTTTTGATTTTGTTGTCCGTTTTTATATGAGCGTGTAGATATTTTCATTATCTTGAATTTAAAAAAAATATGACTTAATTTGGACTCATTTTCAATTAATTATGAATTTTATACTTTAAGTGTGAAAACCATGTTCTGCATGTGGGCGAAAATGCCATGCAGTGTGTTTTCCGAGTTCCAGAGTATTTTAGACTAGGAATTTCGAAACCTCTCCAGAAATAAGTATTTTAGTACATTGAGTTTTTGAACTTTGAGCACTAGAATCGGGTCATTTGGAAGTTATATGATTTTATTATGAATTTTCTACTAAACTTGGTCAGTCTTAAATTGAGGAAAAATCAGTAGGAACTACCCTGAAAAACTTGTATTAGCTATTGTGCCTACTTAAGCACTTAGTGATAATTTTGTAGTATATATGACCTGGTTTAATAATTCCGGGACTATTGTGGAGCACTCGGTAAAATTATTACTGGTCCGAGGTACATAGAAAATGGGTTTTATCACAATGTCTGGCAAAGACATGTGATGTTCTCGGGGTATGATTTATTTGTCATTGCTTGCTCCTTTTGTGACTATATGATATGATGTTTTGCAGTATGTGAATTACATGATACATTGACTGCATGATATACGATGACATGATATTTGAGATGCATCACATGAGATTATGATATTGCATGATGCATTGACACGCATGGACATTGAGCATGTCATGTTGATCCTATCGATTCGTTTCTTGGTACCTATATCTTTTCTTTGGTATCTGTGATGCGTGTCTGGGGATGATAGGCACGCCGATGGCTCGGCGGAGAGAGTGAGATGAGTGATTCCGTAGCGACGAGTGTGCCGACGTCGCCCAGACACGAGGATGATGGACCGCCGATGGCTCGACTGAGAGATAGATCGAAGCGACGAGCGTGTCGACATCCTGCTCGAGCATTGATGATTTGATTGATGATATTCCTTTGGACTCCGGAGATATGGATATTCGAGATTTGATATCCTTCATATGCATTTGCATTCATGCACGGCATGCATCGCATGTTATTTGTCATACACTATGATTTTATCTGTTTCTCGTACTGGGGTTCTGACCCCCTTCGCAGGGGGCTGTCATGTCTTTGTTGGATGGACATGGCAGGTATTGCAGGTGGACTAATGCCGGATGCTCACGAGGAAGCATCCAGGAGTGCTAGGGCTCCGTGAGCACGAGTTCTTGTCCTTATTGTTGAGTCCTTTTCCCAGTATGGTATTGTAAGGACCCCCGTGCCCTTAACCCACAATTAGTGCATTAAGCCTCACATTTGGTACATTCTATCACATAAAAAGGGGAAACTACATGTAAACGTGGCACACAATACCACCCATAAAATTTCTTGCTTCATTTACTCTATTCCATGCATCTTCCGATTTCCCAATTAAAGACCATTTAACACATCGTGCACCTATGTAATACACTAATCACAATCTTAATTCATCTTGCAATTCCTTAGTTGGTTGCTCACACATTTAATGAATAGAGAAAGGCCTATGCCTCATATACAACACATATACACATAATTATTGCTCACACACGAGCATCGAATAAACCTATGTGTACGTAATGTATAAAAAGGGCATACACAATATCCAACTCCACATGAGTTCCGGTACCTCAATCCTGGAATCACCTCCAGTCCATAGCTCGACCACAGCTCTAGTGCTACCATTGTACCTGTTTCACCTGCCCCAACAGAGACAGCCCCCACACGGGGTGAGCATACCAACACCGCCAAACCAATAATCACAATTATATAATTCGTAAATTACAACAATGTAATTGCTAAGAATTTAAATGATTCTCCCTGGATGGCATCATCCTCATTCGGGATCCCACTGTATTGTCCCTGTTCTCAAAACAACCAAAATCATCAAATTCCAAATATCCAGTTAATCATTACACTGATTAACTATATTTCTAATCTAATCCAATATCAATAGTGGAATAAATACAGATATCCTAGATATCTAGTCAAAAGCCACATTTCCTCGCTCACTCAAAAGTAGCGGCAACACTTACCGATGTTCGCTCCATAGCGACCACATCACGACAATTGCTCGCTCCAAAGCGGCACCATACATCCCATGTATGTCCATTTATCACAGTTACCATGTACCATGCATTTCACTAACCAATTATTGCAAGCACCATATACTATGCATTTCACTAACTAAATATTGCAAGCACCATATACCATGCACTTCATTATCCATCAATTGCTAATACCATACATTGGGTATTTCAACCCATTTATTGTGAGTACCACAAACCATGCATTTGAATACCCATTTATCGTAATTATCATATACCATGCATTTCACAGTTGTAACATTGTAACAGGCTATGTGATGTCCAGATTTTTATTAATCATTTGTTGGACTAAATATGATTTGGATTTTAATGATAATTAATTTTAGAATTAATTAGAAGTGGAATTGACCAAGTGAAGTTCAACTGGCAAATTAATCGGATCCTAAAATATTTTGAGATTGTAAAATATACTCCGATAATATTTTAGAGATAAATTAATTAAAATGAAGAATTTAAGTGTTGGGTTTTTGGGGTGTGTATAAATCCCAATCGTTGTCTAAAAATAATATATCAGTGCACCGGTGACACTTCGAGGTACAAAACCGGGTCAGGGTACAAAAAAATTAAATATGTTATGTTGGGCATTTTTTTCGGACACACATTAAAAGGTGTAAAATCACGCACAAAACCCGAACCCCCTCTTTTCTTCTCTGCAATCGCGCACATTCAGACCCCTCGCCACTAAACCGCCGCGCCCGCCGCCGTCCGAGCTCCTTCCGGTGCGTCCGAACCGCCACCGCCTTCGTATCTACCAGGCGCTTCTTTCCATACCAATATCACGAAGTTTCGTCGAGGATTTCGTTCGGATCTTGCCAGGAAGCGCCGCGATTCGGATTTCCGAATTCGTCCGATTTTGGGTCGATTTTCTTCCAATTTTTTTGTGGGTAATCCTCGCCGTCCCTCAGTCGTTATTCACCTGAAATCCCTCGAATTTTTGATGAACTTTGGTTCGACTTTGCTGGCATTTTTCGAAGGGTTTGCTATTGTGTGTTTGAGTGTGTGCATGTGTGTGCGTGAGTGTGTGATGTGCATGTATGAGTGTGTGTATTTGTGTGCTGATTACATGTATTTGTGAGCATTTCAGTGTATATTAGTGTGTATATTATATATATACACATATATATATATGAACTTTCCAGCTTGTGTTGGTATGAGTTAGTGTTGTATGCTCATATGTGAAGGTGTCCCAGCACATGTTAGTGGGTGTGCGTTAAAGATTTTAGTGCTGCCGGAAATCGTCACGTCTTGATTAATTACCTTTGTTATGAAGATATTAGATGAGAATTTGAATACTTGTTCTAATCTTATCATAGATGTTGAAATTGATAAAAATGTGATTTTATTGATGTTAAACTTGATACTATATATTTTAGTCGTGGAGGGTGTCTATGACTCGATTTTAGGGCTGTCTTGGTGGATTATAAAAGCCAACTTCAACTTGAAAATAATGCTCATAAAGTGTTTGATATAATGTTTAAGTGGAGTTCAAGTGTAACCAAAAGCTATACTAAATGTGGGAATAAATGGGTTAGATGCATGGTAGTGTAAGTTATGACATGGAACAAGATTGTGGTGATGTGTATGCTTGAATGGGCATTATGAGTTTAGATTGAAATTCAATACATATTTAAATTGTTAAAGTTGAATTTAATCAATAAATGACCTTATGTAGGGATTAAGGGAATTGATTTAAAAGGGTAGAATCTTGTATCTTCATGGATCCCTTCTTTCGTGTCTTGGTTTGAATAACCTCGGTGTGGATTTGAATAATTGTGGAACATGTTAATCGGCTTAATTGGATTGTTTTAGTTAGACACTAGTTGTATATTCTTATACATACACCTTGCACTTTCTTTCCCTCTGTTGAACTTGCGTGTCTAGTGAACTGCTATGTGAGTTGGGCGTGATCTTGCACGTATGGGTGTGTGTATCCCGCATCATGTGTGTGATGTAGCGGATGGTGGGAGATGATGGGGTTTTGCATTACCAATGTAATATCATGATTCATGTGAGGATGTGTGCATCCAAAGTATTGATTATGATTTGATTCATAATATTGAATTATTGATTTGTGATATAGAAATGAAAGTAAGATCTATTTGATGGATGTTCATTGCTCGGATTATGAGCTAATATTGAATTGATATTCGATATAGACTCTACAGGAGACTTCGGACGCTGCTGAGAGCTTGTTCATGTTGTCTACTATAAGGTACGTGGTGACGTACGAGCAGGTATATCTAGTATCTATACATTCATGTATACATGCAAATTTGAATATGATGATTCAGGTAAGTGTTTGACTTTAATATCATATACGAGTTATGGGGGACACGTAGTGGTACGTGGTCCAATTTTACTTGTTGAGTAGTGATGCCGTGGGCATGAGCGATATGAGAAAGTATCGAGAATGAGATGGTGGGATAACCAGGGTTACATTGGGATAACCAGGTTCACATTGATGTTGAACTATTTATGTTTGAGCATAAATAATATATTGTCATTGTATTGAATTCATAAGTGTTGTTGAGTATTACATTTTCAGTGACAATACTAATTTGACATTATGAAGTGCGTGATTTTGAAACAGGAACAGTGTGTGGAAGCCATACAAATTCGGAATTGTACAGGGAGTATACTTTATGAGTTTTGAATAATTTAAATTATTGCATTATGATTTTGTATGTTGATTTGTGATTGAATATTGAGTGGGAGTGTGCTCACCCTGTGTGGGGGCTGTTTCTGTTGAAACTGGTACAACAGGTACGATGCTGCTTTGGAGTACTAGGCTCGAACCTTGTTGGATGATGCTTCCAGAAGCATAGTATGAGATTGAGCCGATATACGAGGTTGAGCGGTCGGTATTTATACTAATTATGCATCCGGATGAATATCCGTTATTCGTTGCTCTTCTGTGAGCACTTGTATGTGTATATGGACTGTATAAGGGTGTTGACACCCACTTTTGTTGTCTTATTAGTGTGGTGTCTTCCTTGGCCGGGAATTTACTTGTGTTTTATATTCTGTTTAATATTGCGTTGTCCCTGGTCGGGAATTATATTATGTGATGAGTTTTTATTTCCGGATAGCTCAGTTTGTGGGGAGACTCTGCCCAAATTTTTATAAAAACCCACAATGCAAAAGTGGTATAATGGGGATGGTATTGAGTGAAACCCCTGAGTCTATTTGTTGGTAGAGATGAACATATAATGTTGAGCATTTTTTGTGTCTTGGGATTATGGGAAACAAGTAATGATTCGTTTTAAAGAATGAAAAGAAAATGAAAAATTATACACATACGACGTCATAAATGAACTAATGACGAGTTTAAGTGTTGGGCCCTTACATTAGTGGTATCAGAGCAGTGGTTAGCTCTTTGGGGCTGTTAAGGGCCTATGAAGTTATTGATAGCACATATTTATGCATGATGGCATTAATGTTGTATGACACAACTAGTTGTTTATGTGCTTTTATGATATGAAAAGCGGTGTTGCTAATCATTGTAGTTGCAGGAATCGTGTAGAATGCGATGGGATGGCATTAACGGTAATGTCTGGCACTCCATATGTTATGTGCTAAGGAATCTGATTTTGTAGGAAAATCAGGAAATGTAAATGTGAGACGTACGGGCTTCGGACGGTAAAACGTGTTACACCTTTGATTATGTATATCGTGGATAGTGAACCCTTACATGTGATGGTACATGTGAAATGATAGTGACATATATTATGATAATGGAATCAACTGTTGTGCTTGATTATTGTGGTAGAATTGATGAAAGTTCCGGTAGCCTTTATCTCCGAGCGAGGGAGGTACTTGCCGCTGTCATGACTAAGCGAGGTAACATGCCGCTGTCATTGTCGAAGCGAGGGGTCCTATAATTCCGCTGTTGTATTGGGACCGGAACAGTCACAATTCTAGTGATTAATGTGGAATATTGTGGTTATAACTGGAACGTGGTATCGATCGTTATATTTGTGAACTGTTGTATTAACCTGGATGCAGGTACATGGAGCTGGGGGAAGTTCCGGTAGTTGTTATATTCGAGCGAGGGAGGTACTTGCCGCTGTCATATGAAGCGATGGTAGTATGATATTTGCCGCTGTCATGTCTAAGCGAGGTAACATGCCGCTGTCATTGTCGAAGCGAGGGATATCATATGATGCCGTTATATGTCGAAGCGAGGGGTCCTAAAATTCCGCTGCTATAACAAGACCGGAACAACCACATTATCGATATTGATAGCGATGTTTCATTCCGCTATATTGGTTGGCGATGGTTCATGCCGCCATGTGTATTGATAGCGATGTCTCATTCAGCTATATTGGTTGGCGATGGTTCATACCGCCAGGTATATTGATAGCGATGTCTCATTTCGCTATATTGGTTGGCGATGGTTCATGCCGCCAGGTATATTGATAGCGATGTCTCATTCCGCTATATTGATTGGCAATGGTTTATGCCGCCGGGTACATGTATAGCGATGCCTCTTTCCTCTATGTCAATGGCGATGGCTCATGCCGCCAGACATGTGTTTATCGATGGTGCATTCCACTGATTCCATGGCGATGGTTCTTGCCGCCGATTATATATGTTGCGACGTCTCATTCCGCTAATCTGTTGATGGTGAGTATATCAATTTGTGTATTGATATGAAATCATATTTTGTGGAATATTTATGTTGAGAGCAGGGACAGTTTAAAAGATCAAGTGTGGATCAACTGTGTACAGTAAGTGTTATTACGTCTTGTTGTTTTAAGAATGTATATTCATTGTGATTATGGATATTATATGTATGCCAGTAGTGGCGATGAACATTATGTACCACCGTAGCGCGATGAAGATTGATGCATTGCTATGTGTTAGCAATGAATATTTTTAGTACCGTTATTGTGATTAACGATGAATGTTGTTGTATCGCAATTGTGTTAGCAATGAGTATTGATGATGCTTTGATTGCAGATGGCAATAGAAGTTGTGCTATGTACAGTTATGTTATTGCTCATTGGGTATATGTGATTCAGGCCCAAGAGGAAATTGGATCGGTCCAGGAGGACAAAATATCAAGGTAAACCGTTTCAGTTGGTTGAACATATTGATATATGTTGATTCGAGTTATTTTATTGATTCATATTGATTCTGAAATCATGTACATGTAGAAAAGTTGATAATAGAATTGAAGTGGAACCTAGATGTGCCATTCATGTTTTATTGCGGTAATAAGGCAAGAAGGGGTGTAACCTCTGTGATAGCACTCTCATATCTACGGTGTGTAGTGATGAGATATTGAAAATAGATGTTAATCATTGTGTGACAATAATTATTGTTGTGAAAGCATGCTAGTGTTGTATGTGGTGGGATTAATAATTGATTAATCACCTATTATGTTGAATGGAATACAATCAGATAGACATGAGTTTAATGAGTGTGTCACGGGATGGCATGAGTATGTCACGGGATGACGCGTGATTACTACGAATGTCGTGTGTGGACATGTGTTCATTGTGAATATTCATGATTAATGAATTATTATGTTTCGAGGATGAGTTAAAGATTGATATAAATTGCGTCATTAAAGCATGCAACTGATTCTTATGTTAAATTTCAATCACCCTATGTGATAGTGTGCAGTAGCATGTTGTGTATAGAACTGCGAGAAACTTATGATGCAGGAATTAGTGTTTGATGACAAAAACATTATGGATGTCGAAATGCGTAAATGACAAGGTACGTGTTATGTTACTAGTATTTGAGAAATACTAACGGGATTATTTTGGTACTTGTCCTATGACAGATAATAATTGGGTGAAGTAATATGGAAATGTTGATACTTAAGAGTATGTGAGTGCTGTGATGAACATGATATTATGGTGCCATTGTGTATTGTAGATGAATCCATCTACAAAGGTAAGTCACGAACTATTCGATATTGATGTTGATGCCTTGTGTTAGATGAGTATAATCGTGACATGAAAATATTGGTGTTAAGCCATTTATCATGAATTGATACTGATGGTCTGTGGCTATTGGTGTGTATAATGTGTATATACGTATGTGAGAATGACTAATGGGTTTTCTAGTCATTATCTTGCACCAGATAATAGCCAGGAGATGATATATGAAAGATTGATGCATAAAGGCTCAAGAGTACCGTTACTTCATACGGATGATAGTGATGATGTGGGGATAAGTTGCATACATTTGCAACGACACAGGTATGAAGTTAATTAGATAAATGTTGATGTATTGTCAAATATTCTTGAATATACATGAAAGCATGGATTGCATGATTTAACGAGATTATATGATGGGTACTGTGATAAAAGTATATGACGGGAAATAAGATTGTGCAATGGAGTTGTGTCGACGAAAGTACACAGGTAGTGAGATATGACAATGAAGCTTGACGGTTAAACGCTTCTTGCGATCGTTGGTGCAATGGGGCACATGTGTGAGCCATGATGATTCCGATGACTGTCGCCTTATGGATAGTAAAGTCTCTATCTTGAGCTATATACGGTACGTAAATTTTACAGTTGGCTTTTATGGTAAGCATGCGTTGAAATTTCGAGTACGAAATTTTATATGTTGGGAAGAACTGTGATGTCCAGGTTTTTATTAATCATTTGTTGGACTAAATATGATTTGGATTTTATTGATAATTAATTTTAGAATTAATTAGAAGTGGAATTGACCAATTGAAGGTCAACTGGCAAATTAATCGGATCCTAAAATATTTTGAGATTGTAAAATATACTCCGATAATATTTTAGAGATAAATTAATTAAAATGAAGAATTTAAGTTTTGGGTTTTTGGGGTGTGTATAAATCACAATCGTTGTTTAAAAATAATATATCAGTGCACCGGTGACACTTCGAGGTACAAAACCGGGTCAGGGTACAAAAAAAATAAATATGTTATGTTGGGCATTTTTTTTCGGACACACAGTAAAAGGTGTAAAATCACGCACAAAACCCGAACCCCCTCTTTTCTTCTCTGCAATCGCGCACATTCAGACCCCTCGCCACTAAACCGTCGCGCCCGCTGCCGTCCGAGCTCCTTCCGGCGCGTCCGAACCGCCACCGCCTTCGTATCTCCCAGGCGCTTCTTTCCATACCAATATCACGAAGTTTCGTCGAGGATTTCGTTCGGATCTTGTCAGGAAGCGCCGCGATTCGGATTTCCGAATTCGTCCGATTTTGGGACGATTTTCTTCCGATTTTTTTGTGGGTAATCCTCGCCGTCCCTCAGTCGTTATTCACCTGAAATCCCTCGAATTTTTGATGAACTTTGGTTCGACTTTGCTGGCATTTTTCGAAGGGTTTGCTATTGTGTGTTTGAGTGTGTGCGTGTGTGTGCGTGAGTGTGTGCTGTGCATGTATGAGTGTGTGTATTTGTGTGCTGATTACATGTATATTTGAGCATTTCAGTGTATATTAGTGTGTATATTATATATATACACATATATATATATGAACTTTCCAGCTTGTGTTGGTATGAGTTAGTGTTGTATGCTCATATGTGAAGGTGTCCCAGCACATGTTAGTGGGTGTGCGTTAAAGATTTTAGTGCTGCCGGAAATCGTTACGTCTTGATTAATTACCTTTGTTATGAAGATATTAGATGAGAATTTGAATACTTGTTCTAATCTTATCATAGATGTTGAAATTGATAAAAATGTGATTTTATTGATGTTAAACTTGATACTATATATTTTAGTCGTGGAGGGTGTCTATGACTCGATTTTAGGGCTGTCTTGGTGGATTATAAAAGCCAACTTCAACTTGAAAATAATGCTCATAAAGTGTTTGATATAATGTTTAAGTGGAGTTCAAGTGTAACCAAAAGCTATACTAAATGTGGGAATAAATGGGTTAGATGCATGGTAGTGTAAGTTATGACATGGAACAAGATTGCGGTGATGTGTATGCTTGAATGGGCATTATGAGTTTAGATTGAAATTCAATACATATTTAAATTGTTAAAGTTGAATTTAATCAATAAATGACCTTATGTAGGGATTAAGGGAATTGATTTAAAAGGGTAGAATCTTGTATCTTCATGGATCCCTTCTTTCGTGTCTTGGTTTGAATCACCTCGGTGTGGATTTGAATAATTGTGGAACATGTTAATCGGCTTAATTGGATTGTTTTAGTTAGACACTAGTTGTATATTATTATACATACACCTTGCATTTTCTTTCCCTCTGTTGAACTTGCGTGTCTAGTGAACTGCTATGTGAGTTGGGCGTGATCTTGCACGTATGGGTGTGTGTATCCCGCATCATGTGTGTGATGTAGCGGATGGTGGGAGATGATGGGGTTTTGCATTACCAATGTAATATCATGATTCATGTGAGGATGTGTGCATCCAAAGTATTGATTATGATTTGATTCATAATAGTGAGTTATTGATTTGTGATATAGAAATGAAAGTAAGATCTATTTGATGGATGTTCATTGCTCGGATTATGAGCTAATATTGAATTGATATTAGATATAGACTCTACAGGAGACTTCGGACGTTGCTGAGAGCTTGTTCATGTTGTCTACTATAAGGTACGTGGTGACGTACGAGCAGGTATATCTAGTATCTATACATTCATGTATACATGCAAATTTGAATATGATGATTCAGGTAAGTGTTTGACTTTAATATCATATACGAGTTATGGGGGACACGTAGTGGTACGTGGTCCAATTTTACTTGTTGAGTAGTGATGCCGTGGGCATGAGCGATATGAGAAAGTATCGAGAATGAGATGGTGGGATAACCAGGGTTACATTTGGATAACCTGGTTCACATTGATGTTGAACTATTTATGTTTGAGCATAAATAATATATTGTCATTGTATTGAATTCATAAGTGTTGTTGTGTATTACATTTTCAGTGACAATACTAAATTTGACATTATGAAGTGCGTGAGTTTGAAACAGGAACAGTGTGTGGAAGCCATACAAATTCGGAATTGTACAGGGAGTATACTTTATGAGTTTTGAATAATTTAAATTATTGCGTTATGATTTGATTTGTGATTGAATATTGAGTGGGAGTGTGCTCACCCTGTGTGGGGGCTGTTTCTGTTGAAACAGGTACAACAGGTACGATGCTGCTTTGGAGTGCTAGGCTCGAACCTTGTTGGATGATGGTTCCAGAAGCATAGTATGAGATTGAGCCGATATACGAGGTTGAGCGGTCGGTATTTATTCTAATTATGCATCCGGATGAATATCCGTTATTCGTTGCTCTTCTGTGAGCACTTGTATGTGTATATGGACTGTATAAGGGTGTTGAAACCCACTTTTGTTGTCTTATTAGTGTGGGGTCTTCCCTGGCCGGGAATTTACTTGTGTTTCTATATTCTGTTTAATATTGCCTTGTCCCTGGTCGGGAATTATATTATGTGATGAGTTTTTATTTCCGGATAGCTCAATTTGTGGGGAGACTCTGCCCAAATTTTTATAAAAACCCACAATGCAAAAGTTGTATAATGGGGATGGTATTGGGTGAAACCCCTTAGTCTATTTGTTGGTAGAGATGAACATATAATGTTGAGCATTTGTTTGTGTCTTGGGATTATGGGAAACAAGTAATGATTCGTTTTAAAGAATGAAAAGAAAATGAAAAATTTATACACATACGACGTCATAAATGAACAAATGACGAGTTTAAGTGTTGGGGCCTTACAGGCTATGCTCGTACGTATTACGTACCTTATAGTTCCGTAGTTCGAGTCCGACCTCGCCTAAGTCCCACGATTCGATGAATTGTGTGCTAACACACAAATAATTCACAATCAACATAAGCATGCAACCACGTGCTCAAACACGTTCAAACTCCCAAATATTTCGTCAATCCATGACGATTACCAAAATAAAAGCCCCCAGCTAAGCATGCATAATACCCAAAATATTCCATTTATCATGTTTAAAAGATAGCCAAAAACCCAACTGAGAATTCCGTTTAATTTAACTTGGCTCCACCAAACCATTTTAAAAGTCTAGCATCCCCATTGGAATGTGAACATTGCCCTGGAAGCTGACCATTTAAGTCGCAAATCCAAAATCCCACGAAAAAGCCAAGAAGGGCACAAAAACCCTTCTGGCGATCGATCGCTATACCTGGCGATCGATCGCTCGATATAGCGATCGATCGCCAGATCTTACTGGCGTGAGGCGATCGATCGCCCAAAAGTAGCGATCGATCGCCCAAAAGTAGCAATCGATCGCCACCTTGCTGAAAAGCCTACTGCTTCCGCGCGATCTATCGCCAAAAACAGTCGATCGATCGCCGCGACCTGTAACCCGAAAAACACCATTTTTAAGAGCTTGAAACCTCCACAAATCATACCCCAACTCCTCCGAACTCAAAACCACAACAAATCCACACACAAGGACCCCCAACAAGGGTGCTCAACCCAAAAGAAAAACAAACCCAAAAGATTTTATGATTTTCTACAAAATCACCCAAACCAAACTAAACCCAAAACTTAACCAAAACCAACAAAAATCACAATCCAAACGAAGATAAAAGCGAGGGGAAGGAGATTACCAACTTATCTTCGAAGAATCCGGCTCCTAAATCGAGCCTCCGTTGATTTTCCTTGAAGGAGGAAGGGGAAAAGGGTTTGGGGATGGGTTATCGCAGGAGAGGGGAGAGAGGAGAGGAAATGGATTCCGAATGACGGAATCCCGAGTCCATTTGGTATATATAGCAAAAATGCTCCGAAATACCAATACCTCCACAAATACATCATGATTCATTAAAAATCATCTGTTTTCAAAAACTCTCCCTCCAACGCTAAATCCCCCTACCAGCCCCAACATAAAGCACCCCGGACTCCAAATCCCACAAAAAAAAAACAACTCATAGGCTTTCCACCAAAATGAGAATACAATCTCAACCTTTGGATCCAACGATCCCAAATGCCCGATTTAACAACTTCGGGAGACCCAAAACCGCAAATAATTCCTAATTGCCACAAATAAAATCCATTAAGGATTATTGCCACACCGGGGTTAACACCAGTAATTTCCGGACATCACAATTACCCCCCACAAAAAAAAACAATTCGTCCTCAAAATTTGCACCGGTGTACTCCACGTAACACCAGGGCTACACAACAAAACAAAATCACAACCCTGATTCTGGACCACATCAGAATCGAATTAACAACCACGAGGACACCAACCTCGCACCAAGCCTTCAAATAAAGCAAACGCCAAAACCAACACAGAATCCTAAGGATAATAACATACCTCGATGCGAAACATCCCAGAAGTCAGTCTACCACAACCGTCGTGGCGATGAGATTATGTATGCCAGTGTTGGCGATGAGTATTGATATATATTGCTATTGTGTTATCAATGAATATTATTGTGCCGTCATTGGGGATGAATATTGATGTATTGCTATTATGTTAGCATGAGTATTAGTGTACTACTATTGTGTTAGTGATGTATATTGATGATGTGTTGATTTCAGAGAGCATTGGACATTGTGTTATTGTTGTTCCTTGGGTACATTAGAGGTAAAGGCCCAAGAGGATATTGGAATGTTCCACGGGAACAAGGAATTGAGGTAAATCATTTCGTTTAGTTTAACATGTTTGATTTATGTTGAATGTGAATTATCTTGATTGATTGATATGGTTTGAGAACCAATTTAAAGATGAGGACGAATTGAGAAAGATATTGAAATAACGTATAGTATTGATATGTTCATTGATTAATTGTGCAGAGACGAGATAACACTGGGGTAATGATGATCAGGTTGAAATGATATTGGTTTATGAAAACATGATTGTTTTGTATAATGTGAGATTAATGATCTGTCAATCATGTTATGTTGAGTTAAATGTAACCATGTTGGAATGAGATTAATGAACAGGTCATGAGATGACATGGAACGTCACGGGATGACGTGAGATCGCTACGAATGTCCTGTGTGGACGTGTGATTATTGTGAACGTTGCGGGTCGACGTAGTAAGTACGAAATTATGATGTTATTCTCTGGTATGTAATGACAACACTGATAAATAATCATGTAGTGATTAATGATGAGTTAGACATGATGTGATAGACAATATAATGATTTCATAATGAGAATACATGGGATATATGAACATTCACTTTAGATGATTTATCATATTGATATTGTGTTAGAAACGAGAAGGCATATAACTGATGATATATACGATGCGACTGATGTATGAGAAATCATGAATACATACTACACGATGATATGTTATTCATTTATGAAATAGTACTTTGTTAAATAAATGATTGAGATGAATTGCGTCATTGAGGCATGTAAGTGATTCTTATGTTGAATTTCAATCACACAGACATGTGATAGTGTGCTGTAGCATGATGTGTATAGGATTGCGTGAACTTTTGACGCAGGGAATTAATGTTTGATGATGGAAACATTATGAATATCAAAATGCATAAATGACAAGGTATGTGGTTATGTTATGAGTATTTGAGAAATACTAATGAGTTTATTTTGTACTTGTCCCATGGGAGATGATAGTTGGGTGATGTAATGTGGAAAGGTTGATACTTAAGAGCATGTGAGTACTGTGATGAGCATGATACTATGATGCTATTGTGTATTGTAGATGATTCCATCTACAAAGGTATGACACGGATTATTCGATATTGATGTTGATGTCTGGTTTTAGATGGAGCATAATCGTGACATAAGAATATTGATGTCATGCCATTCATCATGATTTGATAATGATTATCTGTGGCTGTTGGTGCGTATAATGTGGATATATGTATGTGAGAATTACTAATGGGTTTTCTAGTAATTACTTTGCACCAGATAATAACCAGAAGATGATATATGAGAAGTTGATGTTTAAGGGCTCAAGAGTACCATTATTTCATACAGACAAGGGTGACGTGCGATATGACGAGGTTGGTATAAATTGCATAATTTTGCAACCACACAGGTATGGAGTTATTTATACGATAAAGGTTGGTGTATTGTCATACATTCTTATGTACACATTATATGCATGAACTGCATGATTTAGCGATTATATGATGTGTACTATGATGAAAGTAAACTGTGACGGATTTAGATCTTGTGCAAGGAAATTGTACCGATGCGAGTACACATGTACTGAAGTATGACAAGAAGTGCTTGATTGCTAAACACTGAATATAGGAATTCATATGTTAGCTTATTAAATGATAATGTTGGGATAGAGTAAAGTGATGTGATTTGCAGTCTTACCATTGTTGGTGTAATGGGGGCACATGTGTGGGCCGTGATGATTCGAATGACTGTCATCCTACAGATGGTCAAATCACTATCTTGATCTGTATAACGGTACGTAAATTTTACAGTTGGATTTTATGGTAAGCATGTATTTAAATTTCGAGGTCGAAATTTTATTAGATGGGGAGAATTGTGATGCCCGGAATAATTATTAATTGTCAAATGGATTTAATCATGATATTTTTATGATATGTCGGGATTTAATTATTGAGTATCAGATTTTGGAATGGGTTTGGATTAAATATTAAATAAATTTGTAAATTGGGTTTGAAGTAAAATAAAATGGAGTATGAGATTGAAATTGAAGTATACATATCAAGAAGGGGTTTTGAGCAAATAATAGAAATCAATTGGGAGATGGTGATGTGTATACTTAAGTGGTTTAGCTTTATTTTTTTTCATTTCCCCTCACCAACACAAAATCGATCAAACCCATCTTCTCCCCCTTTCCTCCTCTTCGCGACGCACGCAGCAGCAAGGTCAAGGGATTTTTCGAAAATTCTACATCAATTTCTTCAAGGTTTGTGGCTATAATTATCCCTTATACCTTAATCAATCTTTCCGTGGAGATTTTGGGAAGCTTGTTCGACTTTCTCATTGTTTGGGGAGGGAGGTGCGATTTTTCTTTTCTTGGGTTGCTACCATGGAAGTGTTTAGTCATGGTTTGATTTGATTTTATGCCATTGGAATTGTGTTTTAACATGGTTAAATCTTGAATTAGATAGTTTGTTATTAGCTTGTCTTTTCCATCGAGTTCTAGCTGTGTATAATACGAAATCCTTGCTTGTTTTGGGGCTGATTGTGTTCGAATTATTGCTTGTTTTGGGGCTGATTGTGTTCGAAATTATGGGCTGTTTTGGGGCTTGAGAATCATGCTTTTAAAGTGTTTGATATTATGCTTAAATGTAGTTCAATTGTTAGCCAAAAGTCTTGCTAGTTGTGTGGTGAAAAACTACTTGTATGCCTTGTAGCATTGTAGTGTTTGGTGGGCATTGGGCTATGGTTGAAGATGTTTTTGATCTTAAAAAAGTATTATCTTGTGATTAGAGTAAATGGATACATGTTAATGAGTGCTTCGATGATGTTAAAGACTTGGTCAAGAACCTTGTTAATTGTATAGCAAAATATGCCAATGTGTGATTTTAAACTTTGTAGAATTCTAGATTTGGATTTAACCTTGACATGGAGGAACTTAGCAGCTGAATGTTGCTGTGTGTGCGTGTGTACACCTCGGTGAGGGTGGGTGAGTGTTGTTTGTGATATAAATGGTGCACTATTGAGTGCATAAGTGTGATATACACAAGTATGCATGTTTCCTAATATGTGTTATAACATGGAATAGAGTTTATGGTGATGTTTATGCTTGAATGGATAGCATAGCATGTATTATTGACTTTGTCAATGTATTGAGTTACTAATCTTAGTAGTGAGTTTTAAATCAAGAATTTTGGAATCCAATGCATCTTTAATTTGTTAAAGTTGAAATTAAACAAATAAATGACTTTATGTTGGGATTAAGGGAATTGGATTTAAATGGTAGAATCTCTTATCTACATGTACCCTTTATTCATGTCTTGGCTTGAATCACTTCGGTGTTGGTTTGGATGTTTGGAACATGTTAATTGGCTAAATTGAGTTTTGTTGTTGGGAGGTTGGATTATGTGATATTATGGGCATAACTTTATGAAGTAATATGAGATTTTGTGCATCAACTATTGGTTATGAGATAACCCTTATACCTTTGCGTTCATGTAGAGTCTTCTTGAACTCTCGGACAACAAGGAGGGCGACTTGACGGTAAACACCGATTATAAGGTATGTGGTGACGTACGAGCAGGTATAATATGAATTATTTCATATTTCAGTATTCATAAATTGTTGAATTCTGATGACTGAATATAAGAGAACGAATATGTGAAATGAGTTTGATATATGTGGTATGGGGACACGTAAATGTACGTTGTCCGGATTGAGAGTTGGGTACTATGTTAATTGAGTTTGATATATGTGGTATGGTGGACACGTAAATGTGTGTGCTCTAGATATGGAGTTGGGTATGGATGCCTTTGGTATGACCAGAATGAGAAAGTGTTGAGTGAGATAGATTGATAGACAAAACTGCATTGACATGGAATTATTTATGATTGAGCATAAATAATAGATTCTTGTTGTATTGAATTCATTGTGTGGTTGAGTATCATATTTTCAGTGACGATACTAAACTTGATGTTATGAAAGCGTGTAAGCTTGAAACAGGAACATTGTGTGGAAGCTATACAGATTCAGAACTTCACAGGGAGTACATTTTATAGATTTTCGATACTCTTAAATCGTGATATCATTATCTTTATGCATTGTTATGATGTGGGTAGTGTGATGTTGGTATGCTCACCCTGTGTGGGGGCTGTTTCTGTTGAAACAGGTATTACAGCTACAAGGTTATTTTGGCGTAGCAAGCTCGAGCTTGGTTGGATAATATTGCTTCCTGAAGCCTAGAATGAGATTGGGTAAATGGTATACATTATTTATGCCACTAGATGGGTATTCATTATTTGTTGCTCGCATGTGAGCACTTGGAGTCGTGTATATGGACTGTAATAATGGTGTTGGGAGTCCACTTTTTATATCTTGTTTAGTATTGTGTTTTTCCCTGGCTGGGAGTTATTTTAGTGATGTGTTATATTTTTGGATAGCCCAAATTATGGGGAGACTCTGCCCAAATCTTTATAAAAGTCATGGGGATTATGTGAAGCATGTAATGATTCTTTTAAAGAAAAGAAATTTTTACATACACAAATGACATCATAATTGCATTATTGACGTGTTGGGACGTTGGGGTCTTACATTAGTGGTATCAGAGCAGTGGTTAGTTCTTTGGGATGTTTAATGGCGTAGGGATGTGTTGATTGACATGTATATCACATACTTTTATGCATGATCGTATTTTTCTGTCATTGTGACATGACGCCTGTTATGTACATTTTATGATATGAAGCAATGAAAATTTGTGTTATTGCTAACCATCGTGATTGCAGGATCGTAGGAGATACGATGAACATACACAATGAGGGGTATGGTTGAAAAGCCTCGAGTATGGTAACTCGTTTTATTTATATCATTAGCTTGACTTTATGGTGAAAAATGATAATGCCTTTTAAGGCGCGTGATGAATGACATCGCTGACGGAAATTAATATTGATGATAAGTGGACGTTGTTACGAGTAGATGGATAAATGCGTTTTATGGAGTTGAGTTTTGTGTACATGTTATGTATATGTATGTGCAATGCTGAGAAATCTGATTTTGCAGGAGAGATCAGAAATTGAGATATGATATATGAGGATAGGAAATGGTAGGCAGTACTGTGCTGTTGGAGTATGACAACAGATGATGTGACAATCGGGTATGCGTATGTCATTTACATGATGACACAGGTACGTAATGATGTACAAGCATGGATGAATATATTTTCCACTGTATTATTGAAAAGCGAAGTGTCGCTTAGGTTTAGGGTCGCTTTTATGGTTGACCGACGTGTTATTATTATGTGTGGGTCGCCTTCGTGCTGAGCGACGTGTTATTATTATATGTGGGTCGCTGTGGGTACGAGCGACGTATTAATATATTGAAGGGTCACCACCTAGTAGCGAGTGATGTGTTTATTTAGAGGTCGCCACTAGTTGTGTGCGATGTGATTGTGTTGTGTTGGATATACAGTGGGGTCACCGCTGAGGCGAGTGATGTGTTTATTTAGAGGTCGCCACTTAGGAGTGAGCGATGTGATTTGGGTCACCACTGATGAGTGAGTGATGTGGTCGCGACTGACGAGTGTGCGATGTGTTAGTATGATTTATAGGTCGCCACTTAGGAGTGAGCGATGTGATTTGGGTCACCACTGACGAGTGAGTGATGTGGTCACTACTGACGAGTGTGCGATGTGATTCGGGTCACCACTGACAAGTGAGTGATGTGGTCGCCGCTGACAAGCGAGCGACATATATATTTCAGGGTCAATGCTAGGGAGAGCATGTGACGTGTATATTGATATTGAGTCGGTGCTAGGGAGAGCATGCGATGTGATTATTGTCGGGATCGACACTATTGAGAGTGTGCAATGTATTTTATGTGCCTCCACTATAGAGGGAGGATGATGAATATACGATTTAAATTGACCTTGTTGATTTGACGTATTGTGATAATCAAATGTACAGGTGAAAGTGATCATGGAGAGAGTGAACAAAGTGACAATATTGTTTTCTTTCATTTTTATTGCAGTGGATGCAATAGCGGGGTGTGATTGATACCGATATATTGATGATATTTATCGCCGAGATGATGGTAGGATTATATTGTGATATTTGAGATTTATAATATTTACCGCTATCATATCGAAGAGATGGAAATATTGTGAATGCCGCTGATATGTCGAGGCAATGAATATTTTTGGACGGTCATGTTATTGATGATGAGTATATCAATTGTGTATTGATATGAAATTATATTTTGTGGCATATTTATGTTGAGAACAGGGACAGTTTAAAGAATCGAGTGTGGATCCACTGTGTACAGTAAGTGTTATTACATCTTATTGCTTTAAGAATGTAATTTTATTCATTGTGATTATGGATATTATATGGATGCCAGTAGTGGCGCTGATATTGTGCATGCCCGTCGTGGCGATGAGATTATGTATGCCAGTGTTGGCGATGAGTATTGATATATATTGTTATTGTGTTAGCAATGAATATTATTGTGCCGTCATTGGGGATGAATATTGATGTATTGCTATTATGTTAGCATGAGTATTAGTGTACTACTATTGTGTTAGTGATGTATATTGATGATGTGTTGATTTCAGATAGCATTGGACATTGTGTTATTGTTGTTCCTTGGGTACATGAGAGGTAAAGGCCCAAGAGGATATTGGAATGTTCCACGGGAACAAGGAATTGAGGTAAATCATTTCGTTTAGTTTAACATGTTTGATTTATGTTGAATGTGAATTATCTTGATTGATTGATATGGTTTGAGAACCAATTTAAAGATGAGGAAGAATTGAGAAAGATATTGAAATAACGTAGAGTATTGATATGTTCATTGATTAATTGTGCAGAGACGAGATAACACTGGGGTAATGATGATCAGGTTGAAATGATATTGGTTTATGAAAACATGATTGTTTTGTATAATGTGAGATTAATGATCTGTCAATCATGTTATGTTGAGTTAAATGTAACCATGTTGGAATGAGATTAATGAACAGGTCATGAGATGACATGGAACGTCATGGGATGACGTGAGATCGCTACGAATGTCCTGTGTGGACGTGTGATTATTGTGAACGTTGCGGGTCGACGTAGTAAGTACGAAATTATGATGTTATTCTCTGGTATGTAATGACAACACTGATAAATAATCATGTAGTGATTAATGATGAGTTAGACATGATGTGATAGACAATATAATGATTTCATAATGAGAATACATGGGATATATGAACATTCACTTTAGATGATTTATCATATTGATATTGTGTTAGAAACGAGAAGGCATATAAATGATGATATATGCGATGAGACTGATGTATGAGAAATCATGAATACATACTACACGATGATATGTTATTCATTTATGAAATAGTACTTTGTTAAATAAATGATTGAGATGAATTGCGTCATTGAGGCATGTAAGTGATTCTTATGTTGAATAACAATCACACAGACATGTGATAGTGTGCTGTAGCATGATGTGTATAGGATTGCGTGAATTTTTGACGCAGGGAATTAATGTTTGATGTTGGAAACATTATGAATATCAAAATGCATAAATGACAAGGTACGTGGTTATGTTACGAGTATTTGAGAAATACTAATGAGTTTATTTTGTACTTGTCCCATGGCAGATGATAGTTGGGTGATGTAATGTGGAAAGGTTGATACTTAAGAGCATGTGAGTACTGTGATGAGCATGATACTATGATGCTATTGTGTATTGTAGATGATTCCATCTACAAAGGTATGACACGGATTATTCGATATTGATGTTGATGTCTGGTTTTAGATGGAGCATAATCGTGACATAAGAATATTGATGTCATGCCATTCATCATGATTTGATATTGGTGATCTGTGGCTGTTGGTGCGTATAATGTGGATATATGTATGTGAGAATTACTAATGGGTTTTCTAGTAATTACTTTGCACCAGATAATAACTAGAAGATGATATATGAGAAGTTGATGTTTAAGGGCTCAAGAGTACCATTATTTCATACAGACAAGGGTGACGTGCGATATGACGAGGTTGGTATAAATTGCATAATTTTGCAACCACACAGGTAAGAGTTATTTATACGATAAAGGTTGGTGTATTGTCATACATTCTTATATACACATTATATGCATGAACTGCATGATTTAGCGATTATATGATGTGTACTATGATGAAAGTAAACTGTGACGGATTTAGATCTTGTGCAAGGAAACTGTACCGATGCGAGTACACATGTACTGAAGTATGACAAGAAGTGCTTGATTGCTAAACACTGAATAGAGGAATTCATATGTTAGCTTATTAAATGATAATGTTGGGATAGAGTAAAGTGATGTGATTTGCAGTCTTACCATTGTTGGTGTAATGGGGGCACATGTGTGGGCCGTGATGATTCAAATGACTGTCATCCTACAGATGGTCAAATCACTAACTTGATCTGTATAATGGTACGTAAATTTTACAGTTGGATTTTATGGTAAGCATGTATTTAAATTTCGAGGTCGAAATTTTATTAGATGGGGAGAATTTTGATGCCCGGAATAATTATTAATTGTCAAATGGATTTAATCATGATATTTTTATGATATGTAGGGATTTAATTATTGAGTATCAGATTTTGGAATGGGTTTTGGATTAAATATTAAATAAATTTGTAAATTGGGTTTGAAGTAAAATAAAATGGAGTATGAGATTGAAATTGAAGTATACATATCTAGAAGGGGTTTTGAGCATATAATAGAAATCAATTGGGAGATGGTGATGTGTATACTTAAGTGGTTTAGCTTTATTTTTTTTCATTTCCCCTCACCAACACAAAATCGATCAAACCCATCTTCTCCCCCTTTCCTCCTCTTCGCGACGCACGCAGCAGCAAGGTCAAGGGATTTTTCGAAAATTCTACATCAATTTTTCAAGGTTTGTGGCTATAATTATCCCTTATACCTTAATCAATCTTTCCTTGGAGATTTTGGGAAGCTTGTTCGACTTTCTCATTGTTTGGGGAGGGAGGTGCGATTTTTCTTTTCTTGGGTTGCTACCATGGAAGTGTTTAGTCATGGTTTGATTTGATTTTATGCCATTGGAATTGTGTTTTAACATGGTTAAATCTTGAATTAGATAGTTTGATATTAGCTTGTCTTTTCCATCGAGTTCTTGCTGTGTATAATACGAAATCCTTGCTTGTTTTGGGGCTGATTGTGTTCGAATTATTGCTTGTTTTGGGGCTGATTGTGTTCGAAATTATGGGCTGTTTTGGGGCTTGAGGATAATGCTTTTAAAGTGTTTGATATTATGCTTAAATGTAGTTCAATTGTTAGCCAAAAGTCTTGCTAGTTGTGTGGTGAAAAACTACTTGTATGCCTTGTAGCATTGTAGTGTTTGGTGGGCATTGGGCTATGGTTGAAGATGTTTTTGATCTTAAAATAAGTATTATCTTGTGATTAGAGTAAATGGATACATGTTAATGAGTGCTTCAATGATGTTAAAGACTTGGTCAAGAACCTTGTTAATTGTATAGCAAAATATGCCAATGTGTGATTTTAAACTTTGTAGAATTCTAGATTTGGATTTAACCTTGACATGGAGGAACTTAGCAGCTGAATGTTGCTGTGTGTGCGTGTGTACACCTCGGTGAGGGTGGGTGAGTGTTGTTTGTGTGATAAATGGTGCACTAGTGAGTGCATAAGTGTGATATACACAAGTATGCATGTTTCCTAATATGTGTTATAACATGGAATAGAGTTTATGGTGATGTTTATGCTTGAATGGATAGCATAGCATGTATTATTGACTTATGTCAATGTATTGAGTTACTAATCTTAGTAGTGAGTTCTAAATCAAGAATTTTGGAATACAATGCATATTTAATTTGTTAAAGTTGAAATTAAACAAATAAATGACTTTATGTTGGGATTAAGGGAATTGGATTTAAATGGTAGAATCTCTTATCTACATGGCATGTCTTGGCTTGAATCACTTCGGTGTTGGTTTGGATGTTTGGAACATGTTAATTGGCTAAATTGAGTTTTGTTGTTGGGAGGTTGGATTATGTGATATTATGGGCATAACTTTATGAAGTAATATGAGATTTTGTGCATCAACTATTGGTTATGAGATAACCCTTATACCTTTGAGTTTATGTAGAGTCTTCTTGAGCTCTCGGACAACAAGGAGGGTGACTTGACGGTAAACACCGATTATAAGGTACGTGGTGACGTACGAGCAGGTATAATATGAATTATTTCATATTTCAGTATTCATAAATTGTTGAATTGTGATGACTGAATATAAGAGAACGAATATGTGAAATGAGTTTGATATATGTGGTATGGGGACACGTAAATGTACGTTGTCCGGATTGAGAGTTGGGTATTATGTGGATTGAGTTTGATATATGTGGTATGGTGGACACGTAAATGTGCGTGGTCTAGATATGGAGTTGGGTATGGATGCCTTTGGCATGACCAGTATGAGAAAGTGTTGAGTGAGATAGATTGATAGACAAAACTGCATTGACATGGAATTATTTATGATTGAGCATAAATAATAGATTCTTGTTGTATTGAATTCATTGTGTGGTTGAGTATCATATTTTCAGTGACGATACTAAATTTGATGTTATGAAAGCGTGTAAGCTTGAAACAGGAACATTGTGTGGAAGCTATACAGATTCAGAACTTCACAGGGAGTACATTTTTATAGATTTTCGATACTCTTAAATCGTGATATCATTATCCTTATGCAGCGTTATGATATGGGTAGTGTGATGTTGGTATGCTCACCCTGTGTGGGGGCTGTTTCTGTTGAAACAGGTATTACAGCTACAAGGTTATTTTGGCGTAGCAAGCTCGAGCTTGGTTGGATAATATTTCTTCCTGAAGCGTAGAATGAGATTGGGTAAATGGTATACATTATTTATGCCACTAGATGGGTATTCATTATTTGTTGCTCGCATGTGAGCACTTGGAGTCGTGTATATGGACTGTAATAATGGTGTTGGGAGTCCACTTTTTATATCTTGTTTAGTATTGTGTTTTTCCCTGGCTGGGAGTTATTTTAGTGATGTGTTATATTTTTGGATAGCCCAAATTATGGGGAGACTCTGCCCAAATTTTTATAAAAGTCATGGGGATTATGTGATGCATGTAATGATTCTTTTAAAGAAAAGAAATTTTTACATACACAAATGACGTCATAATTGCATTATTGACGTGTTGGGACGTTGGGGTCTTACACACCCGGTTCTTGCTTTCCACCCCCATCTCCTCCAAAGGAGTAGTTGAACCACTTGTAACACGGGTCGGGCAACCCACGGTCACCGATCCACACAAAGCACATCCCAGAAGATGTTTACGCCGGTGTGTTCCAAGAAATCATATCTTGGTTCCGACACACCATCAAGACTCCACAAATTCTCAAGTTCCACAGAGGTCATGCAAGACAATCCATTGCATTCCCACCACACGTGTCAACCACGACACTAAACAAATCCGAATCCTAGCCATCCCTCGTCTATCTTGGGATTTAACAATCCTAAAACAGGGAGGCTATCGAATTAACCAGCCAGAATTACCACGGTCCTAAAACACGACAAGTCCTCTTCAGGGGAAGTCAACCGGACTTCACGATTATTCCTCAGAATATATCGTGCCATCGAGATCATGGTAGCGTTTATCGTGTACGCCCAAATTAACCCTTCTTCAGTTAATAACAAAAATATGTAGTAGTGGAAGTAGGGATCGATCTCACAGGGAAGGTAAATTTATTTTGTGTCAATTATCAAAGAACTAGTAACAATGGGGGGTTTGGACTGGATTACTACTACTTAGCAAATATCAAACTAATTAACGAGTCTAACTAAAATGATTAAAACTTATGGGATTAAAGCGATTCTTGGTTTTCAGGTAACCGTACTTTTGGAAAATTATCTTTTAGTCATCAAATCAAAACATTCAAATTCTTTCAATTATCTATCGATTGGAAATTCAATTCCTGCTCATCTTATTCGTAGTCAAAGAGAAAACAGCATTCAATTCAACCCTTACCAAATCTCTAATCACCACTACAGCCGTTAATGATTAAATCAATGATAGTTTTCAAAACTAATGAGTTCGACAAATCTAATCAATAAAAACTACAGCCGTTAGAATTGATTACTCAAGCGTTTCTCCTAAGAATTCAATAACACCTACAGCCGGTTAATTATTAATCTTAGTTGTTTCTTAGCAAACTATCGATTATGTTATTGAATATTAGGTGATCGGTCTAATACACAAGCACAACAATCATGGAATTCGAATTCTGAGAAACCAATTGAAATCGAAGATTAATTCAACAATCAAACCGAATTTTCATAAAAGATTTAAATCCAAAAGTAGGTATCCCTTCAACCAAGAATCGAAGGGTTTTAGCCTAGCATAATTAAATCTAAAAGCAATAAAAATTCAATGGAAAACATTAAATAAATAAAGGAAAAGAAATTACTAATATAAATCACGATTCCGGCTTGTCAATTCCGGTTCCGTTCTTCGTCGTTCTTGAAGAAAACTTTGAAAGAAAATTAATCTAAAATCCTAAAAAATTCTAAGAGTATGAAATTATGCTTAAAATGAGGTAAAAATCGTGTATATGAGGTATGGAGGCTGATGGAGTAGGGTAAAATCCATGTGGGAAGGAAAGAAATCAAGTTTTTTAATTTTCCAAAAGTCTTCAGGCGTAAATACGCGTATAATGGCGTAGCTACGCCTAGACATGCCGTAGCGTTGGCGTAATTACGCCTGTGAATGGCGTAATTACGCCTGTCCTCCATTTTTCTGGCGAGTATTTTGGCCATAACGTTCACACACGAACTCCGAATTCGACGAGTCAGCTGTCCACGCGAAGATAACTCAAAGTTCTACAACTTTTATATGGACCACATTCCCAAAACTTGGCTGGAATACATAGAAATTTGAGGAGAAAGGAGCAACATGTGTCTTTGATTCCGGTTTTTTCCTCTTTTCTTCAACTTTATTGCTTCTTTCATCATTTTAGCTTGATTTCTTCACTTTTCCCTACATTTACACAAATATACGATTAGGTAGCATATGTATCAATTTATCCATCAAAATATACCAAATCGTAGACAATTAAGCGTAATAGATGTGTCTATTTCTAGTCACATCAAACACCCCCATACTTACTCTTTACTCGACCTCGAGTAAATCAGACAAAACTACAATATTTTTTTGCTTGGCTCATAGCATCATAACAAACTAACTTGTCCTCACTTTTATGCCTCAACAATTTAAAACATGCATAGTAATGAAAGGCGGTGAAAAGTTAACAGTGGAACAAGTTCAATCCCTAACATCTCATACTCAACAAAGTAGTGAACGTGTGTGTGTGGTCAAAACAAGTGTTGTGTACAAATTATAGATTCAAAATATGCAAAGCCATAATAGTTCAAGTCATACACTAACACAAGTATAAGCTCACTTGCACATTCTTCTCCACTATCTTAGCTACTTTGCAAACATAAATCAAGTAGGTCTTTATTAGCTTGTAGCTTGGCCTAGGTATTGGCTTATGAAAGAAAGGTAAGGATATATCAAACAAGAGAGTATGATGAAATGCACACTAAAACTTCTCTTCTTGCATGAGTTTTTCAACTTCGTTCTTTTTCACAAGGTTTATTTCAACACTTTTCTTCTTTTGTGCCTTGGCTCCCCTTGGAGTCATATTTTTATCTATTTTCTCAAGGCATTCCTTTTTCTTTCATGCATTCCATTCTTTTGACAAATAAGCTCACAAATATACTTCAATGATTCCCAAGTGCATTTGAATGAAATACATCATACTCCCTTAAAAGGTATGGATTAAAATCACATTTAGGCTCATTAGGGAAGGATGATAAGCTAGTCAAGGAATGTTGAATGGGGGTCTTGAGTATGCTTAGCATACTCCCATTCTTTTATGTTAAGGCTCAAAAAGGGTACTAGAGATTGATTTTGTTTACATGGTAGGCTTGAAAGGCTCAAACGCATCAAAGATTGCCTATATCACTTTCATGCTTGCAAGTAGTCTAGACATACGCCTCAAAGAGCATGTAGTTAAGTTCTAGCATGTATTAGAGACTTCTTAAGACTATCACAAAATTTACACAATCTTCACTAAGCTATGCACACTTCACAAGCCATGACAATAATGTGCTCAAAATATTCAACTTACTAAGTTAAAGTACACTTTGCATTAGAGTTCAAAGTGTTCCAAGGTTAACAATTCACCTATGTTCAAAGCATGCATGCCATCAATTAGGTTTCATCATGGGCTAGTGATTCTAAGCATGTGTTCATTACTAACTATGAGCTCAAAATTTTCAAATTTTCGATTTTCACTAATCCCTCCCCCATACTTAAATCTTACATTGTCCCCAATGTAAGGCAAAAATACAAGAGAAAAGAAAAGTCTAACTAATAAAGCAATAAAAAAATAAAAGGGAGAAAAGAAACTAACTCCCCTTGGGTTGCCTCCCAAGCAGCGCCTCTGTTTAACGTCGGTGGCCCGACGCTATCCCCTTCCTCAGTCGAAGGTAGGTGGGTCTTCTAGAGCCACCTTGATGTCTACTCGTCCTCCGTCTTCATCATGGACACCTTCATAATAGTGCTTCAATCGGTGACCATTCACTGTGAATGTCTTCGTGGTTTCCAAACTCTGAATCTCAACTGCACCATAGGAAAACACATTAGTAACTAAATAAGGACCATGCCACCTAGAACGAAGCTTACCTGGAAATAGACGAAGGCGTGAATGGTAAAGGAGCACTTTCTGACCAACTTCAAAATGCCTCCTAGAGATCATCTTGTCGTGAAAAACCTTTGTCTTCTCTTTGTAACATCTGGCATTTTCATATGCGTCATTTCGAATCTCCTCGAGCTCTTGCAATTGCAGCTTCCTATGCACTCCACTTTCATCATAGTTCATGTTGAAGTTCTTCACTGCCCAGTACGCTTTGTGCTCCAACTCTACAGGAAGATGACACGTACCAAAAATCAGTCTATAAGGGGATATACCTATCGGGGTCTTGTATGCGGTCCTGTAGGCCCATAGTGCATCATCAAGTCTCAAGCTCCAATCTTTCCGTGTCGGGTTGACGGTCTTCTCCAATATGGCCTTGATTTCGCGGTTGGAGACCTCGGCTTGGCCATTTGTTTGTGGATGATAGGCAGTGGAGACCTTGTGAGTCACGTGGTATTTCTTGAATAGACATTCCACTGTCCGATTGCAGAAGTGTGTCCCTCTATCACTGATGATGGCTCGTGGGATTCCAAATCTAGAGAAAAGATTATGCTTGATAAAATCTGCAACAACCTTTGAATCGTCAGTCCGGGTAGCTATAGCTTCCACCCATTTCGATACATAATCAACAGCAAGCAGTATATAGATATGACCATAAGACATAGGAAAAGGTCCCATAAAGTCGATGCCCCACACGTCAAAAATTTCAGAAATGAGAATGGGTTGTTGGGGCATCTCCTTTCTTTGGGAGAGATTACCTGTCAGTTGACATTGTGCACAATTCTTGCAGAAAAGATATGAGTCACGAAATAGTGTGGGCCAAAAGAACCCACATTCCAATACCTTTCTCGACGTCCTCTTTGCTCCAAAATGTCCACCACATGAATATGAGTGGCAGAATGTAAGAATGGCATTTACCTCTGTCTCGGGTATGCATCGTCGAATGATTTGGTCCGCACAATTCATCCATAAGTAAGGGTCATCCCATACGTAGTACTTGGCGTCACTTCGAATCTTGGCTCGTTGGGACCTAGAGAGTTCATGGGGAAGCACATTAGAAGCTAAAAAATTAACAAGATGAGCGTACCATGGTAAATTGTCGGTTATGGCGAATAGGTGCTCGTCCGGGAACTCCTCCTTCAAACACAGCCCATCGTCCAAATGTGGTAGACGGCTTAAGTGGTCCGCTACTTTGTTCTCGCTGCCCTTCTTATCCTTGATTTGGATGTCGAATTCACTCAAGAGCAAAATCCATCTTATTAGCCTTGGTTTTGCCTCCTTCTTCGTCATCAATAGCGAAGAGCTGCATGATCAGAATAAACAATCACCTTAGTACCAAGTAAATAAGATCTGAATTTTTCAAGAGCAAAAACGACTGCTAATAGCTCTTTCTCAGTGGTAGAGTAGTTGCGTTGGGCGTCATTCAAGGTTTTGGATGCGTAGTAGATGGCATGTGAAGCATTGCCCTCTTTTTGTCCCAAGACAGCACCAACCGCATAATCACTTGCATCACACATGATCTCGAAAGGCTTGTTCCAGTCGGGTGGTTGGATAATAGGGGTAGAAGTCAATGACGTCTTCAGTGTATCAAAAGCGATCTTGCCTTCGTCAGTCATCTCAAATGGGACATCCTTTTGTAGTAGCTTACACAAAGGTGTAGCTATCTTGGCAAAGTCTTTGATGTACCTCCTGTAAAAACCTGCATGACCAAGAAACGAGCGCACATCCCGAACACAAGTAGGATAAGGTAGAGATTGCATGACATCAATTTTCGCCTTATCGACCTCTATACCATTGGCAGACACAACATGACCTAGTACTATACCTTGTTCGACCATAAAATGACATTTTTCAGAATTTAAAACAAGGTTAGTATCGATGCACTTCTTCAAAACCAATGCCAGACTCGATAAGCAATCCTTGAATGAGTTACCATAGACAGTAAAATCATCCATGAAGACCTCTAAGATATGTTCAATAAACTCAGAAAAGATACTGACCATACACCGTTGGAAAGTAGCTGGGGCATTGCAGAGGCCAAAGGGCATGCGACGGTAGGCGAATGTGCCGAACGGACATGTGAAGGTGGTCTTTTCTTGGTCCTCCGGTGCGATGGCAATCTGAAAATAGCCCGAATAACCGTCAAGAAAACAGTAAAATGAATGGCATGCTAACCTCTCAAGCATCTGATCAATAAAAGGTAGAGGGAAATGGTCCTTGCGAGTCACAGCGTTTAGCTTGCGGTAGTCAATGCACACGCGCCAGCCATTTTGAATGCGTGTGGGTATAAGTTCATCGTCTTTGTTCTTGATCACAGTAATACCGGTCTTCTTAGGAACCACTTGTACCGGACTAACCCATTGGCTATCAGATATAGGATATATCACGCCAACTGATAAGAGCTTCAGAATCTCCTCCTTCACCACATCCATCATGGGTGGGTTCAGCTTCCTTTGTGGTTGACGTGTGGGGCTTCCTCCGTCCTCTAGTAGAATCCGGTGCATGCATGTGGAGGGACTGATTCCCTTTATGTCTGCAATGGTCCAACCTATAGCAGTCCTGTGCTCCTTGAGCACATGAATCAGGTCCTTTTCTTGATCATCCCCCAACTTGTTGGAGATGATCACTGGCAGTGTATTACCGTCACCAAGGAATACGTACTTGAGATGAGTTGGCAGCGGCTTAAGCTCGATTTTGGGTGCCTGCAAAACAGATGGGGGAATCCTGGTATTAGAAACAGGTAATGATATAAAAGAAACAGTACCTGACTGAGATAGCTCAGGTGTATCAGCCAGTGGGTCAACGGTGTGCTTCACTTCGTCCATGAGGGGTGTGGCTTCGTCTTCCATCTCCATGTCCGTGGTAAGAGTGCTTTCCAGTTCATCTTTCCCTGTATTCTCAAAAACTTCCTGGGACAGGTAATCAATAACATCAACAGAGTACACAGTATCATCATTATTGCAAGGATATTTCATGGCATCATAGATGTTAAATGTAACAATCTCACCATCAAACTCCATAGTGAGGGTACCACTATGCACATCTATCTTAGTCTTAGATGTTTTGAGAAATGGTCTTCCTAACAATATAGGACTACTCTTATCACCATTTTCCATGTCAAGGATATAAAAATCAGCCGGGAAGACTAGTTCATTTACTTGCACCAACACATCTTCAATTAAACCCCTAGGATATGCACTAGATCTATCCGCTAATTGAATTACCACTCCAGTAGGACTCAAGGGACCAAGTTGTAAAGAAGCATATATAGAATATGGCATAACATTAATTGATGCTCCTAGATCTAACATGGCTTTTTCAAGTCGAGTGGTACCAATGGTGCACGGGATAGAGAACATACCTGGATCCTTACACTTGGCAGGGATTTTTCTCTGTATCACCGCTGAAACGTTTTCACCTAGTTCAACCTTCTGGGGTCCCTTCAATCGATGACTCCTCTTTGCAGTACACAATTCCTTTAGAAACTTCGCATAGCGAGGTACTTGTTGAATGGCGTCCAGCAATGGGATGTTTATCTCACATCTTCGGAAGGTCTCATACAAGCCTTTGAGTCCAGCGTCCTTCCTGTTATCTTTCAAAGCTTGGGGAAAAGGGGGTGGTACTTTATACTCAGAAAAAGAAGGGGGCTTACCTTTTGGTGCCTCGTGTACTATCCCGGTCTTTCCTCCAACTTCCTTTTCTTTTTCTTCCTCACCCTTTGATGGTTCTTTCTCTATCTCATCTGATACCTCCAATTCCTTCCCACTCCTAGTTGTGACTGCATTGACATTTTCTCTCGGATTCACCACTGTTTGGGATGGTAGTGTGGTTGATCCGGTAGCTTCGACTCTATTTAGTGCAGTGGCTATTTGACCCACTTGGGTATTCAAGGTTTGAATGCTCGATCTTGTTTCCTGTTGAAATTTAGTAACATTGTGAGCAAGATCTTGAATTATAACCTCTAACCTGTCAGTAGTAGAAGGATAATTGGGTTGTTGTTGTGCTCTCTGAAAAGGTGGTCTGTATGGCGGAGGGTGTTGTTGTGGCGCTTGAGGAGGAACGTGATTTATCGATTGCGGTCCATAACTCAAGTTAGGGTGGTCTCTCCATCCTGGATTGTATGTGTTGGAGTAAGGGTCATGTCTTCGTTGGGGTTGTCCCGGAAATCCCCCTGCTGCATGCACTTGCTCAGCTGATGTCTCTTGAAGTGATGGACATGCATCAGTGGTATGACTCATCTCCAAACATATACCACAAGGTTTTACCTTTCCCACATTGCCACCTGCCATACCACGCACAAGAAACGTCAAATCTATCAGTTGTTGTTCAAGGCTGGAAACATTTACCTCCCCTTGTTTCTTTTGTGCTGGTTCCTGTCGAAAGTTGCCAAACTGTTGTGAGTTGGCCGCCATGTTGGCTATCAAGCTCCGCGCATCATCCGGTGTTTTATCGACAACGGCGCCAAAATTTGGTAGCGTTTATCGTGTACGCCCAAATTAACCCTTCTTCAGTTAATAACAAAAATATGTAGTAGTGGAAGTAGGGATCGATCTCACAGGGAAGGTAAATTTATTTTGTGTCAATTATCAAAGAACTAGTAACAATGGGGGATTTGGACTGGATTACTACTACTTAGCAAATATCAAACTAATTAACGAGTCTAACTAAAATGATTAAAACTTATGGGATTAAAGCGATTCTTGGTTTTCAGGTAACCGTACTTTTGGAAAATTATCTTTTAGTCATCAAATCAAAACATTCAAATTCTTTCAATTATCTATCGATTGGAAATTCAATTCCTGCTCATCTTATTCGTAGTCAAAGAGAAAACAGCATTCAATTCAACCCTTACCAAATCTCTAATCACCACTACAGCCGTTAATGATTAAATCAATGATAGTTTTCAAAACTAATGAGTTCGACAAATCTAATCAATAAAAACTACAGCCGTTAGAATTGATTACTCAAGCGTTTATCCTAAGAATTCAATAACACCTACAGCCGGTTAATTATTAATCTTAGTTGTTTCTTAGCAAACTATCGATTATGTTATTGAATATTAGGTGATCGGTCTAATACACAAGCACAACAATCATGGAATTCGAATTCTGAGAAACCAATTGAAATCGAAGATTAATTCAACAATCAAACCGAATTTTCATAAAAGATTTAAATCCAAAAGTAGGTATCCCTTCAACCAAGAATCGAAGGGTTTTAGCCTAGCATAATTAAATCTAAAAGCAATAAAAATTCAATGGAAAACATTAAATAAATAAAGGAAAAGAAATTACTAATATAAATCACGATTCCGGCTTGTCAATTCCGGTTCCGTTCTTCGTCGTTCTTGAAGAAAACTTTGAAAGAAAATTAATCTAAAATCCTAAAAAATTCTAAGAGTATGAAATTATGCTTAAAATGAGGTAAAAATCGTGTATATGAGGTATGGAGGCTGATGGAGTAGGGTAAAATCCATGTGGGAAGGAAAGAAATCAAGTTTTTTAATTTTCCAAAAGTCTTCAGGCGTAAATACGCGTATAATGGCGTAGCTACGCCTAGACATGCCGTAGCGTTGGCGTAATTACGCCTGTGAATGGCGTAATTACGCCTGTCCTCCATTTTTCTGGCGAGTTTGTATTTTGGCCATAACTTTCACACACGAACTCCGAATTCGACGAGTCAGCTGTCCACGCGAAGATAACTCAAAGTTCTACAACTTTTATATGGACCACATTCCCAAAACTTGGCTGGAATACATAGAAATTTGAGGAGAAAGGAGCAACATGTGTCTTTGATTCCGGTTTTTTCCTCTTTTCTTCAACTTTATTGCTTCTTTCATCATTTTAGCTTGATTTCTTCACTTTTCCCTACATTTACACAAATATACGATTAGGTAGCATATGTATCAATTTATCCATCAAAATATACCAAATCGTAGACAATTAAGCGTAATAGATGTGTCTATTTCTAGTCACATCAGATCACCAATCTCAAATCGCCACAATCTCCCACCGGAGATTTATTCATCCAGGAATACTAACCCGATGCTCGACGAGCACTAAGAAATGCTGGCATTCCAACACAAACACTGGTACACATGCCCCAGTATTAGAACGACTTGCATACTCAATGCAACAGACTCGGGTATCTCCAAACACACCCAAAGTCCCAAAACTAACTGTCAATCCCCAGCTATTCTCACCTTACGGAGAATAATGACTGACAGACCCACGATCAATGGTGTGCTTCCACCATCAACACCACACAAATCGACTCATTGAATCTCCCAAAGACTCCCAATCGTTACGTATATTAAGACCACTTTCCTCACAAGGAAAATGTCATGAACTCCAGACTCTCAAACCTCGAACCAACGTTCGGAAAAACTGGATATATTTATAACAAAACATATCTCGGAACCAATACGTAACTGGTTCGGAATAGTGCATCAAAGCCACTATTACCAAATTGCAACCCGTATACGCCATGTATACTCAACCTAGAATTGCTCTGTACTAATACCATAGTACTACACCACCTCGAGCATTACCCCGGAAACGTCTCCTCGAACGTCTCGCTGGAAGTACGAAGCCATCACATAGTCCGACACTAGTAAGGCTTACTCCGGTTGATTTACAATCAACCCTCAACCGATACCAGCTGTCTCCATGACAGCACAATCCCAATCTCTCCAAGAGATAACAACAATATAGTAGTGTCACCCCACTGACTATATCTCACAAACCATTGTGACTCCCATTGCATGCCATATGCAAGAATGCTCAACCAGAGCTAACAACGACATGTTGGCACTCACGTTGGTATTCCCACCCAAATTGAGCTACCCCAAAACAAGTCCCTCAAAACATTTGACGTATAAACGTCTCCGTGAGGTACTCCCTGCCCCAAACATCATGCCACAAGGAGGCTACATAAGTCTACCATACCCCTCACCGTATCACCATACGATTCACCCAGCTTGATCCAATCGAACAGTAAAAAGGCTATCACAAGCATACCAAAGCACAGCAACAATACCTGGCTAACAATTCGTTGGTCCCATAGGCTTATACCAACCTGTCAATGTGACATACGTCTGGTCCCGGTATACCATACCGTACAACCATTAGAGGTGTGGGTCATCACCCAATATATCTCCAAGACACCAAAGCAAAATGGACATCCCGGTGTCCTTGCTCAACCACGGTGCAATTCTAATCCATTAGGACTTATTTCACACCCTCAGGGTGGGTGTGCCCATGCCTAACACACATCACAGTAACAAGCCAGTAGTTTCCTCAATGACTACTCTTACCACTCAAAAACTTGACCTTAGCCAATCCAGCGAGTATACCCAAAGGATATCATTACTCGAACAATATAAATACTTCAAATATGTGCTGCGGTACAATTCCTGTACGGCGCACCCAATAATTCTTCGAGCAACCTGCTCGGCATAATGGTCTCGTTAACTAGTGACCCCGACACTACCATGTGCTCACCGAAGGCACTCAAACCATACAATCAAATACATAAACATGAATGTATTAATCATCAAAACGACGCCACGCGTCCACATAGACATCCACTATATCATCGTCATCCCGTGACGGCGCCTGTCAACATATGACATCCAAATAACATCGTCAAATATATGACGGTACACGTCGATACACGACATCCATAATCTCATCGTCAAACACATGACGGTATAGAATAACACATAGAATTCAAATAACGCTAACAAAGTAGTAATATAACATACCTCCTCGCTATCAAGGTAGTGGTATACCTGTATCCCTCGTCCACCAGCGGTACACCACTAGCATCCGTCGCTCTTAGGCGGCATAATCCAGTGTTGTGTACCTATCGGCATAATCCATCGCTACAACATTGACGGCATGATCCCTCGTCACACAGCTAGCAGCATGAGCCTTGCTATGCACATCCGGGTACGAATCATCATCAACAGAATAGCGGAATGAGATGTCGCTATATATATAATCAGCGGCAAGAACTATCGTCATGGAATCAGCGGAATGTACCATAGCTAAACACATGCCGGCGGCATGGACCATCGCCAATAGAATACACGGCGGCACGAACCATCGCCAATAGAATACACGGCGGCATGAACCATCGCCAATAAAGTACACGGCGGCATGAACCATCGCCAATAAAATACACGGCGGCATGAACCATCGCCAATAGAGTACACGGCGGCATGAACCATCGCCAATAAAATACACGGCGGCATGAACCATCGCCAATAGAATACCCGGCGGCATGAACCATCTCCATTAGAATACCCGGCGGCATGAACCATCGCCAACTGAATCAGCGGAACAGATCAAGGACTCAAGAGGTACTCACATGCATGTAGCACTTTGTTCCCTTCGGACTCAAGAGGTGGCTCCCATTACACGCAGCACTTTGTTCCCGATCGCGTCGCTCAAATATCGATAATGTGGTTGTTCCGGTCTTGTTATAACAGCGGAATTTTAGGACCCCTCGCTTCGACATATAGCGGCATCATATGATATCCCTCGCTTCGACAATGACAACTGCATGTACATCGCTTCGACATGACAGCGGCAAATATCATATTACCATCGCTTCATATGACAGCGGCAAGTACCTCCCTCGCTCGTATATAACAACCACCGGAACTTTCCACTAGCTCCATATACCTGCATCCAGGTTAATACAACAGTTCACAAATCCTACTACGTCATATCGGCGGCTCAGTAATATCCCTCGCTTCGACAATGACAGCGGCATGTACATCACTTCGACAATGACAGCGGCAAATATTATGATCCATTGCTGATGATATACCCGTAGTAGGACGATAAAAGCAACACATTGTATATCCAATAACAATTGAAATCATACCACAATATCCCACTGTCTGTTGTCAACCATCCCTGTCCTTAGACAGCATATCACATTTCCCATTTCCTGATTTTCCTACAAAATCAGATCCCTTAGCACATAATACATAGAGTGCCAGACATTACCATTAATGTCATCCCATCGTATTCTACACGATTCTTGCAACCACAATGATCAGTAATACCACTTTCCATATCGTAAAGGCACATAAGCAATTAGTTTGTAGCACAACACTAATATCATCATGTACAAATATGTGCTACCAATTCTTATCAACAAGTTCCTAGGCCCTTAACAGCCCCAAAGAGCAACCACTGCTTTGATACCACTAATGTAAGGACCCCCGTGCCCTTAACCCACAATTAGTGCATTAAGCCTCACATTTGGTACATTCTATCACATAAAAAGGGGAAACTACATGTAAACGTGGCACACAATACCACGCATAAAATTTCTTGCTTCATTTACTCTATTCCATGCATCTTCCGATTTCCCAATTAAAGACCATTTAACACATCGTGCACCTATGTAATACACTAATCACAATCTCAATTCATCTAGCAATTCCTTAGTTGATTGCTCACACATTTAATGAATAGAGAAAGGCCTATGCCTCTTATACAACACATATACACATAATTATTGCTCACACACGAGCATCGAATAAACCTATGTGTACGTAATGTATAAAAAGGGCATACACAATATCCAACTCCACATGAGCTCCGGTACCTCGATCCTGGAATCACCTCCAGTCCATAGCTCGACCACAGCTCCAGTGCTACCATTGTACCTGTTTCACCTGCCCCAACAGAGACAGCCCCCACACGGGGTGAGCATACCAACACCGCCAAACCAATAATCACAATTATATAATTCGTAAATTACAACAATGTAATTGCTAAGAATTTAAATGATTCTCCCTGGATGGCATCATCCTCATTCGGGATCCCACTGTATTGTCCCTGTTCTCAAAACAACCAAAATCATCAAATTCCAAATATCCAGTTAATCATTACACTGATTAACTATATTTCTAATCTAATCCAATATCAATAGTGGAATAAATACAGATATCCTAGATATCTAGTCAAAAGCCACATTTCTTCGCTCACTCAAAAGTAGCGGCAGCACTTACCGATGTTCGCACCATAGCGACCACATCACGACAATTGCTCGCTCCAAAGCGGCACCATACATCCCATGTATGTCCATTTATCACAGTTACCATGTACCATGTATTTCACTAACCAATTATTGCAAGCACCATATACTATGCATTTCACTAACCAAATATTGCAAGCACCATATACCATGCACTTCATTATCCATCAATTGCCAATACCATACATTGGGTATTTCAATACCCATTTATTGTGAGTACCACAAACCATGCATTTCAATACCCATTTATCGTAATTATCATATACCATGCATTTCACAGTTGTAACATTGTAACAGGCTCTGCTCGTACGTATTACGTACCTTATAGTTCTGTAGTTCGAGTCCGACCTCGCCTGAGTCCCACGATCCGATGAATTGTGTGCTAACACACAAATAATTCACAATCAAAATAAGCATGCAACCACGTGCTGAAACACGTTCAAACTCCCAAACATTTTGTCAATCCATGACGATTACCAAAATAAAAGCCCCCCGGCTAAGCATGCATAATACCCAAAATAATCCATTTATAATGTTTAAAAGATAGCCAAAAACCCAACCGAGAATTCCGTTTAATTTAACTTGGCTCCACCAAACTATTTTAAAAGTCTAGCATTCCCATTGGAATGTGAACATTGCCCCGGAAGACGACCATTTAATTCGCAAATCCAAAATCCCACGAAAAAGCCAAGAAAACCACAAAAACCCTTCTGGCGATCGATCGCTAGCCCCTTGGCGATCGATTGCTCGATATAGCGATCGATCGCCAGATCTTACTGGCACAAGGCGATCGATCGCCCAAAAGTAGCGATCGATCGCAACCTTGCTGAAAAGCCTACTGCTTGCGCGCGATCGATCGCCAAAAACAGGCGATCAATCGTCGCGACCTGTAACCCGAAAAACACCATTTTTAAGAGCTTGAAACCTCCACATATCATACCCCAACTCCTCCAAACTCAAAACCACAACAAATCCACACACAAGGACCCCCAACAAGGGTGCTCAACCCAAAAGAAAAACAAACCCAAAAGATTTTATGATTTTCAACAAAATCACCCAAACCAAACTAAACCCAAAACTTAACCAAAACCAACAAAAATTGTGATGACCAGGGATTATAGGTGTTAATCCCGTAGTGTTAATAATCCCAAAAGTGGTTTTACGGGACGATTTGGAGTTTAATTGAGGTGTTGGGCCTTCTGGGCTCTTTTATTTGGGTAGTTGGGATCGTTGGATCCAGAGGTTGAGATTGTATTCACATTACGGTGTAAAACCTAAGAGTTGGGTTTTTGATGTGTCTCGGAATCTCGGGTGCTGTATGAGCACCGGTAGAGGGTTTTGGAGTTAGAGAGAGAGTTTTTGAAAACAGATGATTTTTAAGGAATCACGATGTATTTGTGGGGTTATTAGTTTTTCGGGGTATTTTGCTATAAATACCAGTTGAACCCGAGATATTTCATTAAAATTCCATTTCAGCCCTCCAATCTCTCTCTCTCTCTCTCCCCCGCCGAACCCGTCTGCCAGCCCCTGCCCGCGCGCAAAAGCGCTTCGGCCGCCGCCGTCCCGCCGCCGATCGGTGCGTCCGACCTACCCACGGCTTCGTCTCGTCCAGGCGCTCATTTCCCCTCCGGCAATTGAAAGTTTCATCGCGATTTGAGGTCGAATTTTGAGAAAGAGCGGCGATCCCCAAATTCTAGGGTTTATCGATTTTGGTCGATTTTCCTCCCGATTTTCGATTGGGTAACGTTCTTTACCTCTTTTTCGTCCCTCTCATGTTATTCCCTGCTAAATTCGGAAGTATTGTGTTCGAATTTAAGGATGGTGTTCGATTTTGGGGATTGTTGGCATGAGTATGATAATGCTTGTTAGGATTCGATTTATTCATGTTTAAATGAATTATGATGCTTAAGTGGGATCGAATTAAGATGTTATGGTTCGAATTTGCCCTAATTTGGTAAGGATTTAATTTCGAATTTGGGGGTTTTGGCTATGGGTTGATGATTCATGTTAGGGATCATTTATTACATGTTTTAGATGATTTATAATGCTTGGTTGGGTTCGAATTGTGATGCTAGGGTTCGAATTATTGAAGGTGTTCTTGGGCAATTTTTCGATATGTCGCATTCGTTTTCCCTCCCTGCATGTACCCTGCCCCGGGTCTTTTAAATGATTTATTGTCGAGTGTTGACAATATTTTGAAGGTTATGAATGTGCTTGAGCATGGGTTACATGTTCGTAAATAATTGTGAATTATTTATCGTTTTAGCACATCGTTTCTCGGGGCATGGAACTCGAGCAAGGTTGGCTCGGACTTCGAGGATTTAAGGTACGTTTAACGTACGAGCATAGTTTAAATGATGTTTTACAAGTATGATGCATGATCTAAAATACATGAAATGCTTTGCTATGATGGTATCGGGACTCGGTTACGATATGTTGTTTCACATGGTGGAATGCTCAGTGCCGCTATGAAGCGAGCCAATGATGAGGTGTGGTTGCTACGGAGCAAACACCCATAGTATGACGTTACCTTGAAGTAAGAAATGAAAATGTGGTATTTGATTAGATATCTAGGATATCTGTATTTTATTCCCTATTGGTAATAATAGGAACAGAGACGTAGTTAATCAGAGAAGTGATTAACCAGTATCGGAAGTTAAGGAAATACCAATATGATATCTAGAATTATGATAATTGCTAGATAAAGTAAGATGTTATGAAACGATGTTATGAAAAGATGTTATGAAACGATGTTATGAAAAGATGTTATGAAACGATGTTATATGAAAAGATGTTATGAAATGATGTTATGAAAAGATGTTATGAAAAGATGTTATGAAATGATGTTATGAAATGATGTTATGAAATGATGTTATGAAAAGATGTTATGAAATGATGTTATGAAAAGATGTTATGAAATGATGTTATGAAATGATGTTATGAAATGTTGCTAATCATTGCTAGTTAAAGTAAGTGTTATGAAATGTTGTTAATTTGAACTGGCTAGGGTTAACCAATGTGATGATTAACTGCATATTCAGGATTTGATGATTTATCTGTTTTGAGAACAGGATTATTACAGGGGTACGCTATGATGAGGGTGATACCGTCCAGGAAGTATCACATATGTTCCACAATATTTACATTTTCGTAAATTATGTATTATGTCATTATGATTATGAAATTGTGGAATTGGTATGCTCACCCCGTTGGGGGCTGTCTCTGTTGGGGCAGGTGAACAGGTACATCGATGGCTTTGGAGATGAGCTCGAGCTGTTGATTGGATGTACTCCCAGGATCGTGGTACCAGGGCTTGATGGAGCACGGTATCGTATAGAGTACCTATATATACCGACGATGATTATATACATATTCATGATGCTCGCATGTGAGCACGATTATACTTGTATATGGGTTGTATGTAAAGGCATGAGCCTTTCTCTCTTTCATTCTATGTTGCATGCAATTAGAGGTAGAATTGCTAAATGATATGAGAGTCATTGGCGTATTATGTGGGTGTTGAAACCCACTTTTGATGTCATATGTGTGGTGTCTTCCCTGGCTGGGAATTTACTTATTATTGCTGTATTCTGATGAGTATTATGTTTTCCCTGGCCGGGAATTATGTTATGTGCTGTACTTTTATTTCGGGATAGCTCTATTTATGGGGAGACTCTGCCCAAATTTTTATAAAAGTCCACAAGTAAAAAGTGGTGTAATGGGCAAGCTCTATGAGTCTATTGTTGTTAGGATGAGAGCTTATAACACTGTATGTTAAAGAAAATTTTGTGTTGCCATTCAATGGTAAGGTATCATCTGTGTTTCCCGAATAATTTTATTGAAAGCTTATGCCACACATTAATGATTAGTACACACTAATAAAGGGGTTAAGTATACGGGGTCCTTACATTAGTGGTATCAGAGCAGTGGTTGCTCATTGGGGCTGTTGAGGGCCTAGGAAGTTATTGATAGCACATATTTATGCATGATGGTATTAATGTTATACGACATGACTAATTGTTTATGTGCTTATATGATATGAAAAGTGGTATTGCTAACCATTGTGGTTGCAGGAATCGTGTGGAACACGATAGGATGGCATTAATAGCGATGTCTAACACTCTATATGCTACGTGCCAAGGAATCTGATTTTGGAAGAAAATCAGGGAAAAGAAAGATATGATGTATTGTCTGAGGACAGACTGGGTAGACAACCGACAGTGGAATACTTCGGTATGGTCTCAATTATTATTGAATATAGTAATGCGTTTGTTCATGTAATGTTCAAGCGAGGAAGGTACGTAAGACGCGTACGGGCATCGGACGGTAACATATTCTTACACTATGACTATGCTATGATTACAGAAGTAATTACGATGTTTATGATGATGATGTCTATGATGATTAAAGATGACAAGATGTTTACGATGATGTTATTACAAATAAGTTTATGATGATAATGATAAGTAAGTTATGATAATGTTTATGATAAGTAAAGATGATATAATGTTTATGATGATGATTATGATAAGTAAGTTTATGATGATGTTTACGATGAGTAAAGATGATAAGATGTTTATGATGATGATAATGATAAGTAAGTTATGATAATGTTTATGATAAGTAAAGATGATATGATGTTTATGATGATGATTATGATAAGTAAGTTTATGATGATGTTTACGATGAGTAAAGATGATAAGATGTTTATGATGATGATAATGATAAGTAAGTTATGATAATGTTTATGATAAGTAAAGATGATATGATGTTTATGATGATGATTATGATAAGTAAGTTTATGATGATGTTTACGATAAGTAAAGACGATATGATGTTTATGATGATGATAATGATAAGTAAGTTATGATAATGCTTATGATAAGTAAAGATGATATGATGTTTATGATAATGATTATGATGATGATTATGAGGAATAAGATTATAATGATGATGTTTATACGATGTTTATATGATGATGTGCATAAGATGTTTATATGATGATGTGCATACGATTTTTATATGATGATGTGCATACGATGTTTATATGATGATGTGCATACGATGTTTATATGATGATGTTTATACGATGTAATTGTGGTAAGGTGCCACGGGGTAAGGTGCCCCACATGGTAAGTAGCCATGCGATGTTATTGTGGTAAGGTGCCACGGGGTAAGGTGCCCCACATGGTAAGTAGCCATGCGATGTTATTGTGGTAAGGTGCCACGGGGTAAGGTGCCCCACATGGTAAGTAGCCATGCGATGTTATTGTGGTAAGGTGCCACGGGGTAAGGTGCCCCACATGGTAAGTAGCCATGCGATGTTATTGTGGTAAGGTGCCACGGGGTAAGGTGCCCCACATGGTAAGTAGCCATGCGATGTTATTGTGGTAAGGTGCCACGGGGTAAGGTGCCCCATATGGTAAGAGGCCATACGATATTATTATGAGGATTTACGATGACTCATTCTTTTATGAGGACTGGCGATGGTTCTTTCCGCCAGATGTATGATAGCGATGCCTCATTCCGCTATATTGATTGGCGATGGTTCTTTCCGCCAGATGTACGATAGCGATGCCTCATTCCGCTATATTGATTGGCGATGGTTCTTTCCGCCAGATGTATGATAGCGATGCCTCATTCCGCTATATTGATTGGCGATGGTTCTTTCCGCCAGATGTATTGATAGCGATGCCTCTTTCCGCTATTATGTGGACGATGATTCATGCTCAGGTGTATAGCGAGGTTTCATGCCACCTATTATATGACGAGGTATCATGCCGTCGATTCTATAGCGATGGACTGTACCGCTATATATTCAGCACAGGATTTTGGCCGCCTTCGAGCGATGGGTACTGATTACGTATTATTATGGAGCGACGGAGATAGGTATGCCGCTATCTTGTCAGCGATGAGGTATGAGATATTGCTATTTTATTAGCATTATTATTGCTGGTATGCGTTGATATGCATGTTTTATTATGACTATTTACTAGCATGATGATAGATGACATATGTTGATGTACATGGACCGTCACGAGTTGACTAGGTCATTTAGATGTCATTGTTGACTTGTATCGTCACTAGTTGACGATACCTTAGATGCCATGAGTGGGCATGTGTCGTCACGGGATGGCGATGACGATAGTGCAGGAGATGTCTTATTAGACATGCATCATCGTTACGATGAGCAATGCGTTAAGTATACGTTTTCAGTTGTATGCCTTGGGTGCCAGTGTCGGGCACAAGGTGGCGTGTGCGTCACCGATTGACGTGACCCTTATGCCGAGCGGGTGCTCGAGGAATGGATGGACGCGTTGTACATGTGATTGTACCGCAGACATTGTTTGAGGTAATCATATTACGAGTGGTGATACCCTTGAGGTATGCTCGTTGGATTGGCTTTTTGGCCATGTTTTTGACGATAGGAGTAATCGTGGAGGAATTTCTCGCTTCCATTGATATGACATGTGGTAGACATGGTCACACCACCCATGAGGGTGTAAGATGGGTCCTAAGGGAATAGGATCAGGTTATGTTAGGTACATGGGGACATTGAAGTGTCCAAGGTATGTCAGTATTGGAGGAATGTTGGGTAAAGACCCACTACTCTATCGATTGTTCTTCCCAGGGTATGGTATGCCGTGCGGAAACGTCCATCTGATTGGTAGGTTTGAGGTGAACCTAGTGAGGCAGCGACTAGTTTGTCTGCCGCGTGTGTGCAGCACCATGATGGGCTTGCTAGAGCCGTTATACTGCTCGTTGGAACCAAGTTTGGCAAATCGTAAAGTGATACGAGGTGGATTGTAGTGGACTCTGGTAGTCACCACGTCATTTGAAGTTGAGGTTGAGTATGCCTCACAGAAACGTATATATGTTTATGTTTAAATCTTGGGGAGACTTGTCTGGGACAGCTCATGATGTGAAGTACCAACGAGAGAGTCGTCAAGTCGTCGTTGATTCGATCTGAGAATCCATGTATTTGAGTTGCAATGATGCGACTGCTCCTTCGATAGAGGAGGTTTGAAAGTGGAAACCAGGTTTGGTATGTGTACACCGTGGAATACTAGTGTTTCCCTCGTAACGATGTATGTTGGACATCGTGAGTCATGATAAGAGATGTCAAGGAATGAAATCTACGATGGAATCAGGAGCGATTCGAATCCTTACAGTTTCAGTTGACTAACTGCTTTTGGATTATTAGCGTTGAGCTGTGCTGACGCTCTTTGACGTTATGATGGATTTGGAAGTCTATTCCACTGCAGAGTTTGACACGAGGTCAACGTTCTCACGGTTGAGGTGTCATTCAGGATGCGTTCTTACTAGTTGTATTAGAACTAAGGATGACTGTCCGATCTACAGTCGTAAGTATCGGTTGTTTTGCAGTCATGAGGGACTGACTTTTAGGATGACCCGCATCGAGGTACGTTTTGCCTCTTAAGTGATATGTTGGTTTTGGTAAGTCGCTCTGTTTCAGAGTTTGATGAGAGGTAAGTATCCTGGCGTTTATTAATACGATTCTGATATGGTCAAGAATCGAAGTTATGGCTTCATGTTGTTGTGTAGCCTGGGTATTACGTGTTACACCAATGCTAATTTCGAGGACGAAATTCTTTTAGTGGGGGATATTGTGATGACCAGGGATTATAGGTGTTAATCCCGTAGTGTTAATAATCCCTAAAGTGGTTTTACGGGACGATTTGGAGTTTAATTGAGGTGTTGGGCCTTCTGGGCTCTTTTATTTGGGTAGTTGGGATCGTTGGATCCAGAGGTTGAGATTGTATTCACATTACGGTGTAAAACCTAAGAGTTGGGTTTTTGATGTGTCTCGGAATCTCGGGTGCTGTATGAGCACCGGTAGAGGGTTTTGGAGTTAGAGAGAGAGTTTTTGAAAACAGATGATTTTTAAGGAATCACGATGTATTTGTGGGGTTATTAGTTTTTCGGGGTATTTTGCTATAAATACCAGTTGAACCCGAGATATTTCATTAAAATTCCATTTCAGCCCTCCAATCTCTCTCTCTCTCTCTCCCCCGCCGAACCCGTCTGCCAGCCCCTGCCCGCGCGCAAAAGCGCTTCGGCCGCCGCCGTCCCGCCGCCGATCGGCGCGTCCGACCTACCCACGGCTTCGTCTCGTCCAGGCGCTCATTTCCCCTCCGGCAATTGAAAGTTTCATCGCGATTTGAGGTCCAATTTTGAGAAAGAGCGGCGATCCCCAAATTCTAGGGTTTATCGATTTTGGTCGATTTTCCTCCCGATTTTCGATTGGGTAACGTTCTTTACCTCTTTTTCGTCCCTCTCATGTTATTCCCTGCTAAATTCGGAAGTATTGTGTTCGAATTTAAGGATGGTGTTCGATTTTGGGGATTGTTGGCATGAGGATGATAATGCTTGTTAGGATTCGATTTATTCATGTTTAAATGAATTATGATGCTTAAGTGGGATCGAATTAAGATGTTATGGTTCGAATTTGCCCTAATTTGGTAAGGATTTAATTTCGAATTTGGGGGTTTTGGCTATGGGTTGATGATTCATGTTAGGGATCATTTATTACATGTTTTAGATGATTTATAATGCTTGGTTGGGTTCGAATTGTGATGCTAGGGTTCGAATTATTGAAGGTGTTCTTGGGCAATTTTTCGATATGTCGCATTCGTTTTCCCTCCCTGCATGTACCCTGCCCCGGGTCTTTTAAATGATTTATTGTCGAGTGTTGACAATATTTTGAAGGTTATGAATGTGCTTGAGCATGGGTTACATGTTCGTAAATAATTGTGAATTATTTATCGTTTTAGCACATCGTTTCTCGGGGCATGGAACTCGAGCAAGGTTGGCTCGGACTTCGAGGATTTAAGGTACGTTTAACGTACGAGCATAGTTTAAATGATGTTTTACAAGTATGATGCATGATCTAAAATACATGAAATGCTTTGCTATGATGGTATCGGGACTCGGTTACGATATGTTGTTTCACATGGTGGAATGCTCAGTGCCGCTATGAAGCGAGCCAATGATGAGGTGTGGTTGCTACGGAGCAAACACCCATAGTATGACGTTACCTTGAAGTAAGAAATGAAAATGTGGTATTTGATTAGATATCTAGGATATCTGTATTTTATTCCCTATTGGTAATAATAGGAACAGAGACGTAGTTAATCAGAGAAGTGATTAACCAGTATCGGAAGTTAAGGAAATACCAATATGATATCTAGAATTATGATAATTGCTAGATAAAGTAAGATGTTATGAAACGATGTTATGAAAAGATGTTATGAAACGATGTTATGAAAAGATGTTATGAAACGATGTTATGAAAAGATGTTATGAAACGATGTTATGAAAAGATGTTATGAAACGATGTTATGAAAAGATGTTATGAAAAGATGTTATGAAATGATGTTATGAAAAGATGGTATGAAATGATGTTATGAAATGATGTTATGAAAAGATGTTATGAAATGATGTTATGAAAAGATGTTATGAAATGATGTTATGAAATGATGTTATGAAATGTTGCTAATCATTGCTAGTTAAAGTAAGATGTTATGAAATGTTGTTAATTTGAACTGGCTAGGGTTAACCAATGTGATGATTAACTGCATATTCAGGATTTGATGATTTATCTGTTTTGAGAACAGGATTATTACAGGGGTACGCTATGATGAGGGTGATACCATCCAGGAAGTATCACATATGTTCCACAATATTTACATTTTCGTAAATTATGTCTTATGTCATTATGATTATGAAATTGTGGAATTGGTATGCTCACCCCGTTGGGGGCTGTCTCTGTTGGGGCAGGTGAACAGGTACATCGATGGCTTTGGAGATGAGCTCGAGCTGTTGATTGGATGTACTCCCAGGATCGTGGTACCAGGGCTTGATGGAGCACGGTATCGTATAGAGTACCTATATATACCCACGATGATTATATACATATTCATGATGCTCGCATGTGAGCACGATTATACTTGTATATGGGTTGTATGTAAAGGCATGAGCCTTTCTCTCTTTCATTCTATGTTGCATACAATTAGAGGTAGAATTGCTAAATGATATGAGAGTCATTGGCGTATTATGTGGGTGTTGAAACCCACTTTTGATGTCATATGTGTGGTGTCTTCCCTGGCTGGGAATTTACTTATTATTGCTGTATTCTGATGAGTATTATGTTTTCCCTGGCCGGGAATTATGTTATGTGCTGTACTTTTATTTCGGGATAGCTCTATTTATGGGGAGACTCTGCCCAAATTTTTATAAAAGTCCACAAGTAAAAAGTGGTGTAATGGGCAAGCTCTATGAGTCTATTGTTGTTAGGATGAGAGCTTATAACACTGTATGTTAAAGAAAATTTTGTGTTGCCATTCAATGGTAAGGTATCATCTGTGTTTCCCGAATAATTTTATTGAAAGCTTATGCCACACATTAATGATTAGTACACACTAATAAAGGGGTTAAGTATACGGGGTCCTTACAAAAATCATAATCCAAACGAAGATAAAAGCGAGGGGAAGGAGATTACCAACTTATCTTCGAAGAATCCGGCTCCTAAATCGAGCCTCCGTTGATTTTCCTTGAAGGAGGAAGGGGAAAAGGGTTTGGGGATGGGTTATCGCAGGAGAGGGGAGAGAGGAGAGGAAATGGATTCCGAATGACGGAATCCCGAGTCCATTTGGTATATATAGCAAAAATGCTCCGAAATACCAATACCTCCACAAATACATCATTATTCATTAAAAATCATCTGTTTTCAAAAACTCTCCCACCAACGCCAAATCCCCCTACCAGCCCCAACATAAAGCACCCCGGACTCCAAGTCCCACCAAAAAAAACAACTCATAGGTTTTCCACCAAAATGAGAATACAATCTCAACCTTTGGATCCAACGATCCCAAATGCCCGATTTAACAACCTTGGGAGACCCAAAACCGCAAATAATTCCTAATTGCCACAAATAAAATCCATTAAGGATTATTGCCACACCGGGATTAACACCAGTAATTTCCAGACATCACTGGTATTGACAAATTTTGAAAACTATATTATTCTCCGGGGGATTCCCCGAGTATTTTGTATGCTAACGTATTTTTGTATTTCTAAACTTTATCGATGGTTGTGTGCGAGATGCGAACTAAAAATACATATTTTGAGTATTTATTTACTATATGTATCAAAGAAAAAAATTGAGCCACGTTTTGATAACTTAAATAATCTTCCGCTGTGTACATAAAACTAATCCTTGTGCGATAATTAAACGTATGATTAGGATGGGGCCCTAACAGTTGGTATCAGAGCATAATCTGGGATATGCTCGAATTAGAGTTAGGACACTGAGTCTAGACACAAATAAATTGTTGCGTATGTGTTTGACTCCATGTCTTAATTGCTATTGCCTGCTATAATTTGTGTTGCTATTATCATGGGAATATCAGGCAGGATTATACGTTTGAGTATATCACGATATCTGTATTGTTTTTCATGCTGGATTGACTTTAACATGAAAATATTTTAGACGATTATATTTGATCTCAGAACTTTTACCCGTACTTCCTTTAGAATGGCACCTACAAATCGTGGTCGTAAAGGCAAGAGAGTTGTGCAAGAAGCTGCGTCGGAGCAGAACGTAAGCCCTGATGACAATGTAGAGGAACTGGTGCAGCAAGTTGAGAAACTAGATATGGGAGAAGTTGTGGCACGATTTCAGAGTATGCGGCCACCAAAGTTCCATGGTACCGATACTGGGGAACGAGCTGAATCATGGATTAGAGAGACCGAGAATCTATTCGATCTAGTTGACTATTCACCTACCGTGAGATTGAAACTAGCGGTTTTTCAGCTTAAGGACAGAGCGCAGCTTTGGTGGGAAGCAGTCAGAACAGGAATGTGCGAATCAGGAATAACTATCACATGGGATATTTTCAAGACCCAATTCCTGGAGCAATACTCACCTCCATCCTACTACATTGCCAAGGAAGCTGAATTCAACAATCTAGTGCAAGGGAGTATGACTGTTGCCGAGTATGCATCCCAGTTTTCTGCACTTCTGAATTATGTTCCTTACATAGCTGCGAATTCCAAGGCAAAGTACACCCGATTTGTGAATGGTTTGCATCCATCTATTTTCACTTTGGTTGTCTCTGGAGATGCCATTTGCCGAGGCCGGATTGTTGAGGGCTGGTGTTCAGTTTGCCCCACAAAGTGCTGCATATCCTTTTATGGGAGCTTACCAGCAAGCTCAACCTCAGCAGCAGCAACAACAAGGGCCCCAACAAGTTTTGAAACAGCAAAGGTTTAAACCAAAGGGCAAAAAGTTCAAAAGAAATCAGTCTGGTTCGTCCAGCTCTAGTGGTTCCCGGGGTTCTATGGGAGGACCATTCATTAAAGCTTGTCGACATTGTGGAGGCAAACACCCTACAGAGCTGTGTGAAGGAGTGTCAGGGAATTGTTTTAATTGTGGTCAGACAGGGCACTATGCAAGAGCATGTCCATCTCGTGCCCAAGGATTTATGCAGCCTCACCAGCCTCGATTCCATGCTAGGGGTGGTTTTCAGGGAGGCCATCCGACTCGACCTACTCAATCCCAGCAGCAATCGAACTACCCACAGGTTAGAGGGAACACTCCGCAGTCCTATCCTGGACCACATCAGGCTAGGGTGTACGCACTGACCGAAGATCAAGCACGGGAGGCCCCAGGTAGTGTGATCGCAGGTACATGTCTTATTTTTGGTCACACTACACGAGTATTATTTGATACAGGAGCATCTCATTCATTCATTGCATCCAATTTTGTCGATGAGTATGAGTTAGAGTCGATGTCTCTACAGGACACTTCTATAGTATCCTCTCCAGCTGGTAGAATCATTCTAGCCAGTTGTATCGTACTAAATTGTATACTACAATTTGATGATAGTATCATGATTACAAACTTAATGGTTTTGCCAATGTATGATTTTGATTGCATTGTGGGCATGGATACTCTGACAAACTACCGAGCTACAGTGGATTGTTTCCATGGTATTGTCTGATTCCGACCACATTATGGTCCTAAATGGAATTTCTATGGCAGAGGGTCTCTTGCGAAAATCCCTTTAGTATCTGCAATGGAGATGTTTTGACTTCTATCCTGAGGAAATGAGGGATACATGATCTACGCGGTGGACTCCACAAAGAAAGGGCCGGAATTGTCCAACATTCCAGTTGTGAAAGATTTTGCAGATGTATTTCCGGAAGAAATTCCAGGGTTTCCGCCTAATCGTGAGATTGATTTCAGTATTGAACTGATGCCAGATACAACACCAATTTCTAAAGCTCCATATCGAATGGCACCAGCTGAGTTGAAAGAATTGAAAGAACAGTTGCAGGATCTTCTTGAAAAAAGGCTATATACGTCCCAATATGTCACCTTGGGGTGCGCCGGTACTGTTCGTGAAAAAGAAATATGGCACAATGAGAATGTGTATTGACTACAGGCAACTCAATCGAGTAACTGTGAAGAACAAATACCCATTGCCCAGGATAGATGATCTATTCGATCAACTCCAAGGAACATCGGTTTATTCAAAAAATGATCTTCGTTCAGGCTACCATCAGCTTCGAGTCAGGGAAAGTGATGTTCCCAAGACAGCTTTCAGGACCAGATATGGCCATTTTGAATTCTTGGTGATGCCTTTTGGACTGACTAATGCACCAGCAATGTTCATGGACTTAATGAACAGAGTGTTCAGAAACGTTTTGGACAAATATGTGATAGTATTCAGTGACGATATTTTGGTGTACTCAAGGTCCGGAAGGATCACAAGGAGCATTTACTATTGGTATTACAGACTCTTCGGGAGGCTCAATTGTATGCGAAGTTATCTAAATGTGAATTCTGGTTTGACCGAGTAATGTTCTTGGGTCATGTCATATCAGCACAAGGGATATCTGTGGATCCCAGTAAAGTGGAAGCAGTAGTCAATTGTCCTGGGCCAACTAACGTACATGAAGTTCGGACTTTATAGGTTTGGCCGGCTATTACAGGTGATTTATTGAAGGTTTCTCTCTGATAGCCCGATCCATCACACAATTGACCAAGAAGAATCAGAGTTTTATTTGGTCAGACGACTGTGATAATAGTTTTCAAGAGTTGAAAAAGAGATTAACCACGGCCCCAGTTTTAACTCTACCATATGGATCAGGAGGATTTGTGGTATGTGCTGATGCGTCAGCCAGAGGATTGGGATGTGTTATTATGCAGCATGGAAAGGTCATTGCTTATGCTTCGAGACAACTTAAGCCTCATGAGTCTCGATATCCCGTCCATGACCTTGAATTAGCAGCCATTGTTTTTGCTATGAAAATTTGGAGGCACTACCTCTATGGCGAACAAATTATTATTTACTCTGATCATAAGAGTTTAAAGTACTTGTTCACTCAGTCAGAAATGAACATGAGACAGCGACGATGGATGGATTTACTGAAGGATTTTGACTGTGAAATTCAATACCTACCAGGGAAGGTAAACTTAGTAGCCGATGCTCTAAGTCGAAAGGTTCAAGATGTCGTAGTAGCATCGATTCATGTCTGACAAAATTACAATGAACTATGCACTTCTGGGTGGACTTACCAGCGATATGGAGAATGTTTCCTTATCTCCGCGATGCATTTCGAGCCGTAGATTATCTCGTCAATCAAAAAGGCTCAAGAGATGGATCCATACATTCACAAATTGAAAGAGACAATTTTTGTTGGCCAACCATCCAGATTCAATGTATCCCCTGATGGTTGGGTATAGATGAATGGCAGATTGGTGGTACCAAATCTTATAAACATAAAGGAAGCATTATTTCAGGAGGCGCACTGCAGTCGCCATAGTGTTCATCCAGGGAGTCGGAAGATGTACCTTACGTTGAAACCTCACTTCTGGTGGGAAGGTATGAAAAAGGACATTGCTGAAAGAATGAGACCGGGAGGTATGCTACAGAGTTTAGAAGTGCCACAGTGGAACTGGGAGCACATTGCTATGGATTTTGTGACACATTTGCCCAGATCAAATAGAGGTTGTGATGCAATCTGGGTCATAATGGATCGATTATCCAAGTCAGCGCATTTTATACCGTATGAGCGTACTTACTCGTACAAGAAGATGACGCGATTGTATGTGGATAATGTAGTTCGGATGCATGGAGTGCCAGTTTCTATTATCTCGGACAGGGATCCGAGATTTACTTCAAAGTTTTGGAGTAGCTTTCAGGATGCCATGGGTACAAAATTAGCGATGAGTACCGCCTACCATCCACAAACAGATGGACAAACAGAGAGAACCATCCAAACACTTGAGTACATGTTACGGTTGGTAGTGATGGATTTTGGAGGAAATTGGCAAGAGTCATTATCATTGGTCGAATTCTCCTATAACAATAGTTTCCAAACTACTATCAGGATGGCACCATTCGAGGCCTTATATGGAAAGAAATGCCGATCCCCGGTATGCTGGAACGAGATTGGTGAAAACCAGCTTGCCCGACCTGAGTTTGTAGAAGAAATGCAAGGAAAGGTTGAACTAATACGAAAAAGAATGAAAGCAGCTCAGGCCAGGCAAGCCAGTTATGCAAATAAAAGGAGAAGACCATTGGAATTCCAAGTTGAAGATAGGGTATTTTTGAAAGTATCACCTTTTCGAAGGACGATGCGTTTTGGGCGCCGAGGTAAGTTATCACCTCGTTACATCGGTCCCTACCAAATCGTAGAAAAGATTGGAGCAGTGGCATATCGTTTAGCTTTGCCACAACAGTTGTCGCCGATACATGACGTCTTTCATGTATCCATGTTGAGAAAGTATGAACCAGACCCATCTAATGTCTTACAACCTGAAGAAATTGAGGTAGACAGTTCTTTGTCATATGTGGAACACCCGATCAGGGTATTGGATAGAAAAGATAAAGTGTTAAGGAACAAGAATATTCCCCTAGTACTAATACAGTGGAGTAGACATGGCACAAAAGAATCTACGTGGGAATTAGAAGCCAAAATGCGACAAGAATGGCCACACTTATTCGAGGATATTACTTTATATTCTCTTCCCATTACTTATGATTACCCAATGTATTTGTGAACGGAATTATCAAAATTGATGTTTTAAATTCTTGATCTTTCGGATTTCGAGGATGAAATCTTTTTAAGGGCGAGGTAAATGTAAGACCCCGTTGCAATTAAATCGGTTAATTAGCGATTAAGCAAACCCAGGTGATTTTAAGCTGGGTTTTCGAGTTGAGGTGTTCCGGATCACAACACCTATTTATAATCAAAATAAAATATATCAAATTATCTATTTTGACATGTTAATTTTCGGCCAAAACCTTGTCCAATTTACCATTGACACATCATGGGGGACACTTGGACTTAGAGTAGGATATTATTAGAATATGCAATGGCAAGCCTTGTTTCTCACGCCCCTTTTCTTTATTTATGCCTTGGAGTTGCTTATTATGATGAATCTGATATTTCCTTTCATCTTGCTCATCTCCACAAGCAGCCTCTTCTCTCCCCTTCACTCCATTAAAATCGAAAACTTCACCCTTCTTTCCTTCACCAACTTTTGCTCAAATCTTGCATGCAAGCTTGGTTTTGGATAGGAATTGAGAAGAGCTTCAAGGTTTTGGGTGTTTTTAAAATCTTGGGAGGTATATCATTCCCTTTATATTGTTAATCTTCGATTTTATCCTGGTTGGGTCGATTTTTAGAGTTTTAAATTGAAATAAGAAGTGAAACTCATGCTGTCATAAGATTCAGCAGAAATGATGTTGCATGCAGTAACTAGTTTTGCATTTTCGGTTTTCTTAACTACTGAATATGACTTAGAGTTCTATACAAACGTTGTAGATATATGAGTTGTCGTCATGTGGCTAAAATTTGAGACCATTTGAACTTGAGATGAGTGAGATACTCTCATTTTACTAAAGTATGCCAGATTCAACTCTGCATGTGCTGGAAATGCACATGCAGTGTAGAATTTCGAACTTTTCACAAAGTTTATTTTTGATTTTGTTGTCCGTTTTTATATGAGCGTGTAGATCTTTTCATTATCTTGAATTTAAAAAACAATATGACTTAATTTGGACTCATTTTCAATTAATTATGAATTTTATACTTTAAGTGTGAAAACCATGTTCTGCATGTGGGCGAAAATGCCATACAGTGTGTTTTCCGAGTTCCTGAGCATTTTGGGCTAGGAATTTCAAAAACTCTCCGGAAAGAAGTATTTTATTCCTTTGAGTTTTTGAACTTTGAGCACTGGAATCTGGTCATTTGGAAGTTATATGATTTTATTATGAATTTTCTACTAAAATTGGTCAGTCTTAAATTGAGGAAAAATCAGTAGGAACCATCTTTAAAAAATTGTATTAGCTATTGTGCCTACTTAAGCACTTAGTGATAATTTTGTAGTATATATGACCATGTTTAATAATTGCGGGACTATTGTGGAGCACTCGGTAAAATTATTACTGGTCCGAGGTACGTAGAAAACTGGTTTTATCACAATGTCTGGCAAAGACATGTGATGTTCCCGGGGTATGATTTACTTGTCATTGCTTGCTCCTTATGTGACTATATGATATGATGTTTTGCAGTATGTGAATTACATGATACATTGACTGCATAATATATGATGACATGATATTTGAGATGCATCACATGAGATTATGATATTGCATGATGCATTGACACGCATGGACATTGAGCTTGTCATGTTGATCCTATCGATTCGTTTCTTGGTACCTATATCTTTTCTTTGGTATCTGTGATGCGTGTCTGGGGATGATGGGCACGCCGATGGCTCGGCGGATAAAGTGAGCTGAGTGATGCCGTAGCGACGAGCGTGCCGACGTCGCCCAGACACGAGGATGATGGACCGTCGATGGCTCGACTGAGAGATAGATCGGAGCGACGAGCGTGTCGACATCCTGCTCGAGCATTGATGATTTGATTGATGATCTTCCTTTGGACTCCGGAGATATGGATATTCGAGATTTGATACCCTTCATATGCATTTGCATTCATGAACGGCATGCATCACATGTTATTTGTCATACACTGTGATATTATATGTTTCTCGTACTGGGGTTCTGACCCCTTTCGCGGGGGGCTGTCATGTCTTTGTTGGATGGACATGGCAGGTATTGCAGGTGGACTAATGCCGGATGATCACGAGGAAGCATCCAGGAGTGCTAGGGCTCCGTGAGCACGAGTTCTTGTCCTTATTGTTGAGTCCTTTTCCTAGTATGGTATTGACGAATTTTAAAAACTTATTATTCTCCGGGGGATGCCCCGAGTATTTTGTATGCTAAAGTATTTTCGTACTTTCTAAACTTTATCGATGGTTGTGTGTGAGATGCGATCTAGAAATACATATTTTGAGTATTTATTTACTATATGTATCAAAGAAAATAATTGGGCCACGTTTTGATAACTTAAATAATCTTCCGCTGTGTACATAAAACTAATCCTTGTGTTATAATTAAACGTATGATTAGGATCGGGCCCTCACAGTAGAAAATCCATTAATTGTGACAACATGATGGCAAGTGCTTTCATTTGTACATTAAGAATATAGATTTCAATGAATTCTTTTGTACATTATTAGCCAATCGAAATGTTAAGGGGGAAAAACAATCCACGTTGAATTGGAAATCTTATTATTGGGTAAAATTTTCAAATCTCTTAACTTTCCAATTTGAATTTGTGTGAAATAAATGCATGTGCTTATAGATTCATTTTTGTGATCTCAACATTTTTTTTTCTTTTTATTATTAAATTGAAAAATTTCTTACTCAACACATTTTAATGTTAACTCATATGAAATGGTTGTGGCACCTGTCTCCATGCTTTCTAACTTGTGGCTGGAATTTGTTGATTGTCATGATTTTTTTTTCTGCTTTTTCAAGAATGGATCTGCATTTCTTACAAAAAAACAAGGGCATTGGAACTCCGGTTTGATCACAACAATGGACTGGTATTGAACCCCACATATATAACATATATCAATATATTCATCAAATGTGTGAAATCATAATCCTCGCTTTGATCACAACAATCCACTGGTATTGAACCCCACATATATAACATATATCATTGTATTCATGAAATATGTGAAAATCATTGTGAATATCATATTATGATTTGATATATCTTGAAATTTATGTGGTTTTTTCCTTTTTATACTCATTATTTATGCATTACCGGATAAATTGACTTAAAGAATGGTATCATTGTATTTGAATTTCTAAATGCAACTTTCACAATTTAAAGTGGCAACCCAACTTGCATTCCAAAGCATTATGCACACCAACTCACGGACTAAGTACACAATTATTGACTAAATACATTTTATTACAATATTATCATGATCATGTATTTAGATCTTATGAAAACTAACCTTTTATCTGGTTTTGTCAGTTGTCATTGTGGAATATAATATGTTAGGAAGTGTAATCTATTAAAATCTAGGTTTTTAATTGCTATTTTCTTTGTAATATTCATTGCACATGTGTTGTGTGGATTCCCAATGGTGATGGATCATTTATAATTGCTCACGCATATGTAAATATGCATGTTTATGAGAAGGCAACTTTTGAAATGAATATATTTCATTTTCTAAGTGATTGTGTTGTGAAAAGTTATATCACATTGCCCTTTTCAGAGCATAGATGGTACTGGTGCCCCTTCATTCCATTTGTTCACGGAACCAACTCAATTTACTATATGACATGCACGCTATAATGATGTACTTGCAATATTTAATCATGTTCCATACCATCTATTTTTTTTAAAATATATTACCTACTTATCTGTATATAGCATGGAAATCTACAATTTCCAATTTAATTTGTTGTCTTTAGCTTCAATCGTGGTGTGTGAGGTAAATTATACACTGATACACTCTTTCCTTCTTGGGTTTACATCACTTTCTTTTACTTTATGATAGTAACATCGATACATTCATTTATTATAATATCAATTTTTTTGATGTTGAACAATGCAGATATAAAGGATTATTGCAAATTCAATGACGTCTTCTCATCCACATACTACCACTCATATACGTCAAACAAGCACAACGTGTAAGGACCCTAGTTCCTTAAGTACGGATTAAAGGCATAATTAGGATTAACATACATTATCAGAGTATAAATGTTCGTGTTGAGACTATGAGCCTTAAGAATTACATGCCAAGTTAAGGGCTATCAAACAGATTAATTATATTCTCAAACAAATGAATGTTATCCACTATAGTTTTACACTACTCCTAGAGTAGACACTATACAAAAGTAATCATGTCCTTCATCTATCAAAAGCGTTCTTCACAAGCTCACCGTCTCAACCCGCCTTAGCCCCTTTCTATCATGCCAAAATGTACCTACAAAGACAACCCCCAAAACATGAGCATATAATAACCCATATTCAACACAATATGATTATAAGGCGTAAATGCATAAATCATAATAAAACACTTCCTGGGTAGTGCTGCACCATATGCCGCTCCGTCTCCCACGTAGCCTCCTCGACACCCCTGCGATCCCACTGAACCTTGATCATAGGTATCACTCTGTTCCGAAGTCTGCGGTCTGCTCGATCCAGAATTCTAACAGGCCGTTCCACATAAGACACATCGGATTCTAACTGAACCTCGGAAGGTTGTAACACATGGGACGGATCCGGCTCATGCTTCCGCAACATCGACACATGGAACACATCATGTATACCAGACAAAGAAGGTGGCAAGGCCAGCCGATAAGCCAAAGTGCCAATGCGCTGCAAGATCTCGTACGACCCAACATACCTCGGAGATAGTTTTCTGCGCATCCCAAATCGCACAACACCTCTAAAAGGCGAGATCTTCAAGAAGACCTTATCTCCCAACTGAAACTCCAACGGTCTCCAGCGTTTATTCGCATAAGCTGCCTGTCTATCCTGGGCCGCCTTCATTTTCTACCTGATCACCTTTATCTTTTCTTCCATTCTCGAACTAGTTCCGGTCCTCCGACCGATTTACGGTCCAAGTCATCCCAACACAAGGGTGATCTACACCGTCTGCCATAAAGGGCCTCAAAAGGAGCCATCTGAATACTTGCTTGGTAGCTATTATTATATGAGAACTCTACCAAGGCACTGATTCCTGCCAAGAAGCATCGAACTCCAATACACAAGCCCTCAACATTTCCTCGAGCGTTTGGATAGTACGCTTGGTCTGGCCATCCGTCTGAGGATGATATGCGGTGCTCAATCTAACTTCAGTTCCCAAGGCTGACCGAAGACCCTCCCAAAAATGAGATGTGAATCGTGGGTCTCGATCCGACACTATGGAAATGGGGATCCCGTGCAATCTTACCACATCTCGAATATACAACTGCGCCATCCTCAAATAGGTGAAGGTCATGCTATAAGGAATGAAGTGAGCCACTTTGGTCAATATGTCCACAATCACCCAAATGTCATCAAAACCCGAGGCACTCCTCGGCAAGTGAGTCACGAAGTCCATGGAAATGTGTCCCCACTTCCACTTTTGTATCTCCAAGCTTCTTAACTTGCCGCCAGGTCTCTGCCTCTCTGCCTTGACCTGCTGGCAGATCAATCACTTCTTAACAAAAGCGACGACATCACACTTCATTCTTTTCCACCAAAACTGATCACGTAGATCCTTATACATCTTCTTTCCGCCTGGGTGGATACTAAGTCTGCTACTATGAGCTCGCTCAAAGATTCCTTGTGACATCCCCGAAATGGTTAATTGCTATTTGGCTCTAATTGTGTTTACATGATTAATTATGTGGTAATTGATTATGTGTTGGGATTTATTTACCTTATGTAGAAATGCATGGTCATGTGGATAGGATGACCCGGGGTTGCATTTTAGGGTGCATGTAGTGCATGTTGGGTAAATATTATGGGAAGCATGATTTAATTGCTTTGGTAGCAATTTATTAGGAATCATGTGTTTAATTGATATTTGGTGCATTGTGTGTAAATGCTTTGAAAAATATCATGTTGGGGTGTTTTATACACCATGGAATCTTTGGTATGCTTTTTAATTAAATAAACTCACCTTTTATACCCAACCCCACCCCATCCACTCTTATTCACTTTACCAAATCCTTTCCAACACCCAAACCCTTCCCCTCTTCACATTTTCGTTTTTGAGCTCAAGGGTGAAGAGAAGTTCTTGCAAAACTTGGATTTGTGGAGTTTGTTGGGTGATTTAAGGTCCCCAAGAGGTATGGATACCTCATTGTAAATTTTGTAAGGTTTTGTTTAAGTTTGGGTTGGTTTTGAAGGGTTTAAAATGGGTTTGTGTTGGGTGTTGTGATTTTGGTAGTGTTTTAGTTGGATGTGGTTTATATGAGTTTGTTATGATGTTTATGGGTGGTTTTGAGTTGTTGGGTTTGATATATGTTGGTATTGGTGGGTTTGTTTGTGTTTGGGAAGGAGATGGGTGAATAGTGCCCGAATCTCGCTTTCCCGCAGCTCGGCGATCGATCGGCGTCCGCTCGCGATCGATCGCGAGCAACAGCGCTGAGGCAGTGCACTTCAGCGATCGATCGCGAGATGAGCGCGATCGATCGGCGAGTCCGCGATCGATCGGCGCGAACTCCGCGATCGATCGCGGATTGTTGAAATTTGTTGGCTGAGACAGTGTGGTCTCGCGATCGATCGGGGCTTGTTGGCGATCGATCGCGAGACACCAAAAATGGTGTTTTTGGGTGTTTTTGTGGGATTTTTGGTATTGGACTATTATTGGGTTCTAATATTGGTTTGTGTGAATGTGTAGAACCATCCCAGGTGGCAACACAGCCAAGGCATTGAAGTCCTACCATACCCTACATTTTGGAAAGGTACGTAGTGGACGTACGGGCACCCAACGGTAACATGTATTTTATATACTCATTGATTATGCATTGTGGATGCGGGTATATATGTGGTATTGCATTGTGGATGCATATACATGTTGATTTATGCCATATGTGGTATTGCATTGTGGATGCATATACATGGTAATTGATGCATATTGATGATAGATGCATATTATGATTATTGGATGCACATCCCATGAGTCGTGGTCATCCTTTGATGATTTTAATGCTTGCCGCTTTTTTTTTGTATTGGTTCCGCTAAATGTGAAGCGAGGGGTGGGAGCGCCGCATGTCACATTTGAGCGTGGTTGTCATATGGGGCGAGGAAAGGGTATTTGCCGCTCTCTGTGAAGCGAGGGGTGGGAGCGCCGCATGTCCATTGTAGCGAGGTTATCCTATGCCGCCCATATGAAAATAAGCGAGGGGCATTAAAATACACTGTGATGGACAGACTAGGGAATGGTGACCAATACGTGGTACAGTTAAGATGGTATATGATGTCATGACATGTTTTGGCCATTAAAAATAATCTGTTGATTATACTCATGAGTTATGGTACAGGGACAACCAAAAGGGAAGCGTTTGAAATGCATGGGAAAACAGGAAGTGTTTTATATTGATTATGAATTTACGCTTTATCTTCATATTGTGTTGAATATGAATGATTATTATTGCTCATGTTTGGGGGTTGTCCTTGTAGGTACCTTTTTGGCATGATAGCAAGCTTTGAACGGGTTGAGGTGGTGAGCTCGTGAAGCATTCTTTTGAGGATTAAAGGACAGGATTATTTTGTCTAGTGTCTACTCTAGGAGTAGTGTAAAACTAGTTGATAGCATTCATTGATGAGGAATGTAATTAATCCATTCTTTTGGAAGTCCTTATTATTATGGCATGTAATGCTTAAGCTCATAGACTCAACATGTTCTTTTCTCACTCTGATCATTATATTAGCTCTATTATGCCTTATTTCCGCACTTAGGGATTAGGGTCCTTACATTAGTGGTATCAGAGCAGTGGTTAGAGAACCCGGGAACGAGTGAAGGGTAGCCTTAGCATGTTTGGCTAGGTGCTTACATTTGAAGCATGTTTATGCATGTGGTGCATATTTTGTATATCCTGTTATACTAACGTGCTTATTCTCACTCCTGTTATCTAACGACATGATAGATATTGCTTTGGATTGTTGTTAACATTTGTGTTACAGCATGGCTGCGAATGAGGAAGTCGGAGATGTTGGGAGTGTGAATGCGAGTATTGGACAGGCTAATCCTCTACCTCCACCGGCTGTAGGGATGGAACCAGTAGTTCAGTTATTGCTACCGGGTGAGATTAGCTTGACGCAGTTTCTGTCTTATCATCCGCCCCGGTTTGAGGGGACAGAGTCCGGAGAAGAAGCGAAAGAGTGGCTGGAAAGACTTGAGCAGATCTTTGTATCGGCTCCTTGTGCTGTTACTGCTTGGATGAGGCTAGCGGAGTTTCAATTAGCCAAGAAACCTCTGATGTGGTGGAGGAGCACAGTAATGGAAATGAGAGCACTGGGTGCTGTGATTGACTGGACTCTCTTCAGGACTAGGTTTTTGAACCGGTACTTCTCCGCAGCAGCAAGACAGACAAAGGAGGATGAATTTACAAGTCTGAGGCAGGGGAACATGACAGTGGCAGACTATGCCACACGGTACTCTTCATTGCTGAGGTACGTCCCCCACATTGCCACCAGTGGACACGCTAAGATGAGAAATTTCATGAAAGGGTTGCGACCGGAGCTCTATGACCGGGTTATCACTAACAACCCAACTTCATTTGACGATGCTCTCACAAGAGCGGAACTTGCTGAGCTTGGAGTAGGAGCTTACGCTATGCCACCACCGGTACCGCAACAGAGGCAGACTAGTGACAGTTTGAGGCCTCGGGGTGAGCCATTTAAGCCCCGTGGTGCCTCTTCATCTTCAAGGTATGGTGGAAAGAAACACTTTGGTCAGAAACAGGATGGCAAGAATGGCAATTGGTCGGCCAATCGAGGATCTTCACAAGGGGATAGGCCGGGAGAGCCGAGGTGCAACAATTGTGGAGGACCACATTCTTCAAACAAGTGTCCTGTATGTTATGTTTGTGGCAAGATGGGCCACATTGCTCGGTATTGCCCCACCAGGGGAGGCCAGTCAGAGTATCAGGGCAGCAGGCCAAGGTTTGAGGACAGGACAGTGCAGCAGAGGCAGCAGTTTGGGCCTCGTCCGTCGGGAGGTCAGACAGTGGGACCGCCCCAGGGACAGGTATATGCACTGACCAGAGAGCAGGCTCAGGCAGCCCCGGAGGAGGTGATTGCCGGTACGTGCCATTTATTTACGTACCCTGCTTTTGTTTTGATAGATACAGGTGCCTCCCATTCTTTTGTGTCTGTGGGATTCGTGGAGAGACACCATATGCGCACGTCTTCTTTACCCACGCCTCTCCTTGTCTCGACACCCACTGGAAGAAACGTCGTTGCTGATCAGTTCTTGGCAGATAGCCTCATTTATTTTGAGGGCAACGAATTGAGATCAGACTTGATTGTGCTGGGTATGTTAGACTTCGACTGCATCTTGGGTATTGATGTTCTGAACAGATATCAGGCAGTGGTAGATTGCCGACAGAGAACAGTGAAGTTCAGACCTGAGTTGGGCAGTTAGTGGACTTTCTTTGGCAACGGTTCTCGTGCGAAGATTCCGTTGATTTCAGCGATCAAGATGACTCAGTTGTTGGGACGTGGACACACGGGCTATCTTATTTATGCCGTGGACACGTCTGGGAAGAGTAAAGAACTGAGAGTTGAGGATGTGCCAGTAGTGGCAGAGTTTGCTGATGTGTTCCCAGAAGAGATCCCAGGATTCCCACCGGCTAGGGAAGTTGAGTTTGGGATCGAGCTGTTGCCAGGGGCATCCGCTATCTCTCGTGCACCTTATAGGATGGCACCGGCTGAGCTGAGAGAGTTGAAAGAACAGTATCTCCTGGACAAGGGGTATATACGCCCGAGCGTGTCGCCATGGGGCGCACCAGTTCTCTTTGTAAAGAAGAAGGACGGTTCGATGCGGCTGTGCATCGATTACCGGCAGCTGAATAAGGCTACAGTGAAGAACAAGTATCCTCTCCCAAGCATAGACGACTTGTTTGATCAGTTGCAAGGTACCAGGGTGTATAGCAAGATTGATTTGAGGTCCGGGTATCATCAGATTCGGGTCAGAGAGGAAGATGTGCAGAAGACAGCGTTCCGGACCCGATATGGGCATTATGAGTTCCTAGTAATGCCGTTCGGTGTGACGAATGCCCCAGCAGTCTTCATGAGTCTGATGAACAGAGTGTTTCAGCAGTATCTTGATCAGTTCGTCATTGTGTTTATTGACGACATTCTCATCTACTCCCGGAGTGAGGAAGAGCATGTGAAACACTTGAGGACAGTGCTTCAGATTCTCAGAGAGCATCAGTTGTATGCTAAGCTCAGTAAGTGTGAATTCTGGCTGAGCAGTGTGGTGTTTCTGGGGCATGTCATTTCGAGCAGCGGGATATCAGTGGACCCCAAGAAGATTGAGGCTGTGATGGAGTGGGCTGCCCCCACTTCTGTGCCTGAGATCCGTAGTTTTCTTGGTTTGGCCGGGTATTATCGGCGCTTTGTTGAGGGCTTTTCGAAGATTGCCAAGCCGCTGACTCAGTTGACTCAGAAGGGTGTACCTTTCTTTTGGTCAGAAGCTTGTGAGGAGAGCTTCCAGGAGTTGAAGCACCGGTTGACGACGGCGCCAGTGTTAGTAATCCCGACGGAGAACTCCAGATTTGTTCTGTATACTGATGCATCACTGCAGGGCCTTGGGTGTGTTCTGATGCAAGATAAGCATGTGGTAGCTTATGCATCGAGGCAGTTGAAGCCGCATGAGACCAGATATCCAGTTCATGACTTGGAATTGGTGGCTATCATCTTCGCCCTGAAGATCTGGAGGCATTACTTATATGGTACGTCATTCACCATATACACGGATCACAAGAGCCTCAAGTTTCTATTCACTCAGGCGGAGCTGAACATGAGGCAGAGGAGATGGATGGACCTACTCAAGGACTATGATTGCGAGATAGAGTACCATCCCGGGAAAGCCAATTTGACAGCGGACGTCTTGAGCCGGAAAGTGAGGAGTTCTGCTGAGGACGTCATCCATTTGTCGGCTATGATGACCTCCTATTGTCATCTCGGCTATGATTTTGATATAGATGCATCACCAGTATATGTCTCTACCTTATTAGCTGAGCCAGATATTTATGAGAACATCAGGAGAGCTCAGAGATCAGATGTTGAGGTTCAGAGATGGTTGTCTATAGTGCATCTTGGTCAGCCGACGAAGTTCAGAGTGGCCGACGACGGATCTTTGAGATTGGGTAACCGCTGGGTAGTTCCGAGTACGCCGGAGTTGCGTAAGGGAATCTTGGAGCGAGCTCACAGTAGCAGACTTAGCATCCACCCAGGCGGGAAGAAGATGTACAGAGATCTGCGTGGTCAGTTTTGGTGGAAGAGAATGAAGTCTGATGTCGTCGCTTTTGTGAAGACGTGTCTGATCTGCCAGCAGGTTAAGGCAGAGAGACAGAGACCTGGCGGCGAATTGAGGAGCTTGGAGATACCGAAGTGGAAGTGGGAGCACATTTCCATAGACTTCGTGACTCATTTGCCGAGGAGTGCTTCAGGCTTCGATGCTATTTGGGTGATCGTGGATCGATTGACCAAGGTGGCTCATTTTATCCCCTATAGCATGACGTTCACATTCTTGAGGATGGCGCAGTTATATATTAGAGATGTGGTGAGATTGCATGGGATCCCCGTTTCCATAGTGTCAGATCGAGATCCGCGATTCACATCTCATTTTTGGGAAGGCCTTCAGTCAGCTTTGGGAACTGAGGTCAGATTGAGTACTGCTTATCATCCTCAGACGGATGGCCAGACTGAGCGCACTATTCAGACGCTCGAGGACATGCTGAGAGCTTGCGTATTGGAGTTCGATACTTCTTGGCAGGAGTCAGTGCCTTTGGTAGAGTTTTCGTATAACAATAGCTACCAGGCGAGTATTCAGATGGCTCCGTTTGAAGCTCTTTATGGCAGACGATGTAGATCACCCTTATGTTGGGATGATTTGGACAGTAGACCAGTCGGAGGGCCTGAGTTGATCCGGGAAATGGAAGAGAAGATAAAGATTATAAGGCAGAAAATGAAAGCGGCTCAAGACAGACAGGCAGCTTATGCGAATAAACGGCGGAGACCGTTGGAATTTCAGTTGGGAGATAAGGTCTTTTTGAAGATCTCGCCTTTCAGAGGCGTTGTGCGATTTGGGATGCGCGGGAAACTGTCTCCGAGGTATGTTGGACCGTACGAGATCTTGCAGCGCATCGGCACCTTAGCTTACCGACTGGCTTTGCCGCCTTCTTTATCTGGGATACATGATGTGTTTCATGTATCGATGCTGCGAAAGTATGAGCCGGATCCGTCTCACGTGTTACAACCTTCCGAAGTTCAGTTGGAATCCGATGTGTCTTATGTGGAACGGCCTGTTAGAATTCTGGACAGAGCAGACCGTAGACTTCGGAACAAAGTGATACCGATGATCAAGGTTCAGTGGGATCGCAGGGGTGTCGAGGAGGCTACGTGGGAGACGGAGCAGCATATGGTGCAGCACTACCCGGAACTATTCTCTGGTATGAGTTTATGTTTAGTTTCTTTTGGGGTAAGTGCATGTGATTTCGAGGACGAAATCTTATAAGTAGGGGAGTATTGTGACATCCCCGAAATGGTTAATTGCTATTTGGCTCTAATTGTGTTTACATGATTAATTATGTGGTAATTGATTATGTGTTGGGATTTATTTACCTTATGTAGAAATGCATGGTCATGTGGATAGGATGACCCGGGGTTGCATTTTAGGGTGCATGTAGTGCATGTTGGGTAAATATTATGGGAAGCATGATTTAATTGCTTTGGTAGCAATTTATTAGGAATCATGTGTTTAATTGATATTTGGTGCATTGTGTGTAAATGCTTTGAAAAATATCATGTTGGGGTGTTTTATACACCATGGAATCTTTGGTATGCTTTTTAATTAAATAAACTCACCTTTTATACCCAACCCCACCCCATCCACTCTTATTCACTTTACCAAATCCTTTCCAACACCCAAACCCTTCCCCTCTTCACATTTTCGTTTTTGAGCTCAAGGGTGAAGAGAAGTTCTTGCAAAACTTGGATTTGTGGAGTTTGTTGGGTGATTTAAGGTCCCCAAGAGGTATGGATACCTCATTGTAAATTTTGTAAGGTTTTGTTTAAGTTTGGGTTGGTTTTGAAGGGTTTAAAATGGGTTTGTGTTGGGTGTTGTGATTTTGGTAGTGTTTTAGTTGGATGTGGTTTATATGAGTTTGTTATGATGTTTATGGGTGGTTTTGAGTTGTTGGGTTTGATATATGTTGGTATTGGTGGGTTTGTTTGTGTTTGGGAAGGAGATGGGTGAATAGTGCCCGAATCTCGCTTTCCCGCAGCTCGGCGATCGATCGGCGTCCGCTCGCGATCGATCGCGAGCAACAGCGCTGAGGCAGTGCACTTCAGCGATCGATCGCGAGATGAGCGCGATCGATCGGCGAGTCCGCGATCGATCGGCGCGAACTCCGCGATCGATCGCGGATTGTTGAAATTTGTTGGCTGAGACAGTGTGGTCTCGCGATCGATCGGGGCTTGTTGGCGATCGATCGCGAGACACCAAAAATGGTGTTTTTGGGTGTTTTTGTGGGATTTTTGGTATTGGACTATTATTGGGTTCTAATATTGGTTTGTGTGAATGTGTAGAACCATCCCAGGTGGCAACACAGCCAAGGCATTGAAGTCCTACCATACCCTACATTTTGGAAAGGTACGTAGTGGACGTACGGGCACCCAACGGTAACATGTATTTTATATACTCATTGATTATGCATTGTGGATGCGGGTATATATGTGGTATTGCATTGTGGATGCATATACATGTGGATTTATGCCATATGTGGTATTGCATTGTGGATGCATATACATGGTAATTGATGCATATTGATGATAGATGCATATTATGATTATTGGATGCACATCCCATGAGTCGTGGTCATCCTTTGATGATTTTAATGCTTGCCGCTTTTTTTTGTATTGGTTCCGCTAAATGTGAAGCGAGGGGTGGGAGCGCCGCATGTCACATTTGAGCGTGGTTGTCATATGGGGCGAGGAAAGGGTATTTGCCGCTCTCTGTGAAGCGAGGGGTGGGAGCGCCGCATGTCCATTGTAGCGAGGTTATCCTATGCCGCCCATATGAAAATAAGCGAGGGGCATTAAAATACACTGTGATGGACAGACTAGGGAATGGTGACCAATGCGTGGTACAGTTAAGATGGTATATGATGTCATGACATGTTTTGGCCATTAAAAATAATCTGTTGATTATACTCATGAGTTATGGTACAGGGACAACCAAACGGGAAGCGTTTGAAATGCATGGGAAAACAGGAAGTGTTTTATATTGATTATGCATTTACGTTTTATCTTCATATTGTGTTGAATATGAATGATTATTATTGCTCATGTTTGGGGGTTGTCCTTGTAGGTACCTTTTTGGCATGATAGCAAGCTTTGAACGGGTTGAGGTGGTGAGCTCGTGAAGCATTCTTTTGAGGATTAAAGGACAGGATTATTTTTTCTAGTGTCTACTCTAGGAGTAGTGTAAAACTAGTTGATAGCATTCATTGATGAGGAATGTAATTAATCCATTCTTTTGGAAGTCCTTATTATTATGGCATGTAATGCTTAAGCTCATAGACTCAACATGTTCTTTTCTCACTCTGATCATTATATTAGCTCTATTATGCCTTATTTCCGCACTTAGGGATTAGGGTCCTTACATTCCTCTACGCAACTCTGGCATACTCGGAACCACCCAGCGGCTACCCGATCTCAAGGATCCGTCCTCGGCCATTCTGAACTTTGATGGCTGACCAAGATGCAATAAAGATAACCATCTCTGAATCTCATCATCTGACTTCTGAGCTCTCCTGATGTTCTCATAGATATCCGGCTCAGCTAACAAGGTCAATACATACACAGGTGATGTATATATGTCGAAATCATAGCCCATATGGCAATAGGAAGTCATCATGGCTGACAAATGGATGACGTCCCCAGCAGTACTCCTCACTTTCCGGCTCAAAGCGTCTGCTGTCAAGTTAGCTTTTCCGGGATGGTACTCAATCTCACAATCATAGTCCTTGAGTAAGTCCATCCATCTTCTCTGCCTCATGTTCAGCTCTGCCTGAGTGAATAAGAACTTCAGGCTCTTATGGTCCGTGTAAATGGTAAACGACGTACCATACAAATAATGCCTCCAAATCTTCAGGGTGAAGATGATAGCCGCCAATTCCAAGTCATGGACTGGGTATCTAGTCTCATACGGCTTCAACTGCCTCGATGAATAAGCCACCACATGCTTATCTTGCATCAATACACACCCAAGGCCCTGAAGTGATGCGTCAGTATAGATGACAAACCTAGTGTTCTCCGAAGGAATCACCAACACAGGTGCCGTCGTCAACCGGTGTTTCAACTCCTGGAAGCTCTCCTCACAAGCTTCTGACCAAAAGAATGGTACTCCCTTCTGGTCAACTATGTCAATGGCTTGGCGATCTTTGAAAATCCCTCGACGAAACGTCGATAATAACCGGCCAAACAAAGGAAGCTCCGTATCTCGGGCACAGAAGTGGGTGCAGCCCACTCCATCACAGCCTCAATCTTCCTGGGATCCACCGATATCCCACTGCTAGATATGACATGTCCTAGAAATACTACACTACTCAACCAAAACTCACACTTGCTGAGCTTGGCATACAACTGGTGATCTCTGAGAATCTGGAGTACTGTCCTCATGTGTTTCACATGCTCTTCCTCACTCCAAGAATAGATAAGTATGTCGTCAATAAATACAATGACGAACTGATCAAGATATGGCTGAAACACTCATCAAGCTCATAAAGACCGCTGGGGCATTCGTCACACCGAACGGCATCACTAGGAACTCATAGTGCCCATATCGAGTCCGAAACGCTGTCTTTTGTACATCTTCCTCCCTAACCCAAATCTGGTGGTACCCGGATCTCAAATCAATCTTGCTATATAGTCTGGTACCTTGCAACTGATCAAACAAATCATCGATCCTTGGGAGAGGATACTTGTTCTTCACTGTGGCCTTATTCAGTTGCCAGTAATCGATGCACAACCGCATCGAACCATCCTTCTTCTTTACAAAGAGAACCGGTGCGCCCCAAGGCGATACGCTAGGGCGTATATATCCTTTGTCAAGGAGTTCTTGTAACTACTCCTTCAATTCCCTTAACTCTGCCGGTGCCATCCTGTAAGATGCACGAGAGATAGCGGATGTCCCCGGTAATAACTCAATCCCAAACTCGACTTCTATAGCCGGTGGGAATCCGGGAATCTCCTCCGGGAACACATCAGCAAACTCTGCTACCACTGGTACATCCTCAACTCTCAATTCTTTATTCTTTCCTGACGTGTCCAGGGCATAGATGAGATAGCCCGTGTGACCACGTTCCAACAACCGAGTCATTTTGATTACTGAAATCAACGGAATCTTTGCACGAGAACCGTTGCCATAAAAAGTCCACTGTATCCCCAAATCAGATCTGAACCTTACTGTTCTCTATCGACAATTTACCACTGCTTGGTATCTGTTCAGGATGTCAATACCCACAATGCAGTCGAAGTCTGACATGCCCAACACAATCAAATCTGCCTTCAATTAGTTGCCCTCAAAATAGATGAGGCAATTCGCAAGAAACTGATCGGCAATAACATCTCTCCCAGTGGGTGTCGAGACCATGAGAGGCGTGGGTAAAGAAGACGTGCGCATATGGTGTCTCTCCACAAAGCCCACAGATACAAAAGAGTTGGAGGCACCTGTATCTATCAAAATAAAAGCAGGGTACGTAAATAAATGGCACGTACCGGCGATCACCTCCTCTGGGGCTGCCTGTGCCTGCTCTCTGGTCAGTGCATACACCTGTCCCTGGGATGGTCGCACTGTCTGACCTCCCGATGGTCGATGCATAGTCTGCTGCCTCTGATGCACCGTCCTGTCCTCAAATCTCGGCCTGTTCCCTTGAAAACCTGACTGTCCTCCCCGTGTGGGGCAATATCGAGAGACGTGGCCCATCTTGCCACAACTATAACAAACAGGGCAATTACTCGAATAGTGTGGCCCACCACAATTGTCGCACCTTGTCTCCCCCGATCTATTTCCTTGCATAGGTCCCTCGGTTGGTCGACCAATTGCTCTTCCTGTTTTCTTGTTTCCGACCAAAAGATTTCTTTCCACTAAACCGTGAGGATGAGGAGGCACCACAAGGCTTAAATGACTCTCCTCGGGGCCTCATGCTATCAGTAGCTTGCCTCTGTTGTGGCACATGTGGGGGTACAACATTAGAGTAGGCCCCAACTCCAATCTCCGCAAGTTCTGCTCTAATGAGAGCATCATCAAAAGAAGTGGGATTGTTGGTGATAACCCGGTCAAAAAGCTCTGGTCGTGTGGGGTCTTCCCACCTTAACAGTGTTAGGATAACGTATTAATGTCCTAAACATGCATTAAGGACATCTTAGAGTTCCGGTTGTTACGTGAGCTATTAGGATTACAGGCCAAAAATAAAACTTCAAAAACTTAACATTACATTCCCTTAACTGAAAGCTAATATTTAGATTTATACTACTCCTAGAGTAGATACTAATCATAACATGCTTCCTATCCATCATTGTGCTCCTTTAGCTCACTGTCTCAACCCGACCCTTAGCCCTTCAGTCCAAAAGCCTACCTACAGGGACAACACATCATGAGCATAAACATCCTTACTTAACATCATACAAAAAAACATAACGGTAAATGCATGAAATCTTAGTTAAGTAAACTTGCTGGTTATTCGTTAACTTCTTTTGTTGTCCCTGATTCACATTCATGCATATGGGCATCTTACCCTATCCTATGGCATCTTACCATATGGGCATCTTACCCAATCATAAACATCGTATGACATCTTACCATATCATAAACATTGTATGGCATCTTACCATATGGGCATCTTACCCAATCATAAACATCGTAAGGCATCTTACCATATCATAAACATCGTATGTCATCTTACCATATGGGCATCTTACCCAATCATAAACATCGTATGGCATCTTACTATATCATAACATCGTACCATTATACAAATATCATATAAACATCATCATTTCATCGTAAATACTCATGCGATAAATGCATAGTCATAGTATAGATGTGTGTTTTACCGTCCGATGCCCGTACGTCTCTTACGTACCTTTTCAAAAGGAGGAGGAGTCAACAGACTTTATCTCCTTGATTGTGCTGGTACATGGGATGGTTCTACATAACCACAATATACCATATTAGATACCATATCATAAATCATTGACAAAATTATTCAAAATAAAACAATTAAAAATATTTGCCATGTTTTTGCCTCTCTCGATCGATCGGCCCCAAAATCTCGATCGATCGAGAAAACATGCTAAAACAGTGCCCAAGCACAGTGCCTCGATCGATCGATCGGAAGGAAATATCGATCGATTGACAAGTTTCACCGATCGATCGGTATATCCTTCGATCGATCGGTCCCCTGACTTTCAAAACTTATACCCATCGTTCTGCCTCGCTCGATCGATCGGGACTAAAATCTCGATCGATCGAGCACTCTGAAAAATCAGGATTTCCCAGATTTTCTAGCACTTCTTTTCATAGCAAGCAATCTACTTCATAACACATATAAAATGCCTGAACAAACATGCGAAGAGCTTCATAAAACTTCCATGCATGTACTCAAATCGAAGGTCTAATAAAATCTAAGCTAGCATGCATCATAACATTTTCATAAACTTCAATACTCATCCAAATTCCCAGAAAAACAGGGCACTTATCCTCACCCAGATTCTTCGAGCACCTCTTATCATAATACCAAATCTACCACATAAAACGTGTATCATGCTCAAAGAAACATGATATGAACTTCATAATACTCACATGCAAGCACTCATATCAAAGGTTTAACAAAACTTAAGCTTAGCATGCATGAAAATCGCCCAACTAAACCCAAACTTAATCACAATCTCTGAAAACAGAGTACCAACTTACCCCTCTCTTTTTGCTCCTCTTTTTGCAAGGTTTCACACCTAATAAATCCAATTTTTTCCTCCTATTTTTACAACACTTCAGGGACGAAAAGGAGGTTAAAGGAAGAGGGGAAAGAGGAGAAGAGAAGGAAAAGTGATTGAGTTGTATGATGAGGCATGGGTTGCCAAGTGGAGAGTATGGTGGTGGCCAAGTGGGGAATGGGAGGTGGCCGATATTGGGGGTGGGGTGGTGTGGTTGGGGGTGCTATGTGGTGTTTAATTGTGCCCCGGTATTTAGCACGATGTATTAAAATATCCACACTCGATATTTTATAACTTTACTTAATTAATACATCCCTTAAAACACCCAACATGCCCCCTAAATCATATCATCGTAACATAAACATAACCCCCAAATTAAATGCACTACAACCCCTTAAAACACATCATAAATCGTCATGATAACACATAAGCATATAGACATTTCGGGGGTATTACATTACGCCCCTACTTATAAGATTTCGTCCTCGAAATCCACATGCATCACTATGTCGAAACTAAACATAAAAACATACCAGAGAAAAGTTCCGGATAGTGCTGCACCATATGCCATTCCGTCTCCCACGTAGCCTCCTCAACACCCCTTCGATCCCACTGAACTTTGACCATCGGTATAATCTTGCTTCGTAATCTGCGATCCTCTCGATCCAGAATTCTGATTGGTCGTTCTACGTAGGACACATCTGAGTCTAACTGTACTTCAGTAGGCTGTAAAACATGAGACGGGTCTGGCTCATACTTCTGTAACATAGAAACGTGAAAAACATCGTGTATGCCAGACAAAGATGACGGTAGTGCCAAACGGTAGGCCAATGTACCGATACGCTGCAAAACTTCATATGGCCCAACATACCTCGGAGATAACTTTCCCCACATACCAAATCGAACCACACCCCTGAAGGGCGAGATCTTTAAGAAGACCTTGTCTCCTAACTGAAATTATAGCGGTCGTCGCCGCTTATTGGCATAGGCTGCTTGCCTATCCTGGACCGCTTTCATCTTTTGGCGTATCAAATTAATCTTGTCTTCCATATCCCTGATCATATCCGGTCCTCCGACCGCTTTACTAGTCAAGTCCTCCCAATATAGTGGTGACCTACATCGTCATCCGTACAGAGCTTCAAAATGAGCCATTTGAATGCTCGCCTGATAACTGTTATTATTGGAGAACTCCACCAGTGCCAGTGAATCCTGCCATGGAGTATCAAACTCCAAAACACATGCCCTCAATATGTATTCGAGCGTCTGAATGGTACGCTCCGTCTGGCTGTCTGTCTGAGGGTGATAAGCTGTACTCAGTCTCACTTCTGTGCCCAAAGCTGTCTGGAGACCCTCCCAAAAATGTGAAGTAAACCTTGGGTCTCTGTCAGACACAATCGAGACTGGAATCCCATGTAATCTCACCACATCCCGTACATATAATTGAGCCATCTTTAGGTATGTGAAGGACATACAATAAGGGATGAAGTGAGCCACCTTCGTCAGCCTATCTACGATCACCCAGATCGCATCAAATCCTGAGGTCGTCCTTGGCAAGTGGGTCACAAAGTCCATAGAGATATGCTCCCACTTCCATTCGGGTACCTCTAAGCTCTTCAGCTCGCCACCAGGCCTCTGTCTCTCTGCCTTTACCTGCTGGCAGATCAAACATCTTTTAACAAAAGTTATAACATCATGCTTCATGCGTCTCCACCAGAACTGACTGCATAGGTCCTTATACATTTTTGTTCCTCCTGGGTGGATACTGAACCGGCTACTGTGAGCTCGCTCCAATATTCCGCTACGCAACTCTGGCGTATCTGGGACTACCCATCGGTTGCCCAGTCTCAGGAATCATCCTCAGCCACTCTGAACTTGGATGGCTGACCCTGAAGTACCAATGATGTCCGCCTCTGAACCTCATCATCCGACCTCTGGGCCTTCCTGATCGCCTCAAATATGTCTGGCTCTGCCAATAAGGTCGACACTCGCACAGGCGACGGGTCCACGTCGAAATCATAGCTCAGATGGCAGTAAGAAGTCATCAAAGCCGACAAACACATGGCATCCTCAGCAGTACTCTTCACCTTCTGACTTAAGGCGTCTGCTATCAAGTTCGCTTTACCAGGATGGTACTCAATCTCACAGTCATAGTCCTTGAGTAAATCCATCCACCTTCTTTTGCCGCATATTCAACTCTGCCTGAGTGAATAAGAACTTCAGGCTCTTATGGTCAGTATATATAGTGAAAGACGTACCATACAAGTAATGCCTCCAAATCTTCAAGGCAAAAATGATGGCCACCAGTTCCAAATCATGCACTGGGTACCTAGCCTCAGGTGGCTTCAGTTGCCTCGATGCATAACCACCAAATGCTTATCTGCATCAACACACAGCCCCAAACCCTGCCAGTGACACATCCGTAGACAAGGCGAACCTCTTATTCTCAGACGGAATCACCAACACAGGCGCTGTAGTCAAACGACGCTTCAGCTCTTGGAAGCTTTCCTCACAAGCCTCAGACCAATAGAAGGGGACTCCTTTCGGAGTCAGCTGTGTCAGGGGTCTGGCAATCTTTGAAAACCCTCGACGACGAAATGTTGGTAATAGCATGCCAA